>CM061531.1:253737680-254233939 GCA_030545055.2 Neoaliturus tenellus
GCTTTGTTACCCCTTATTTTTTGTTTGTCACAATTTTGGTGTATTGTTGAAAAGACACACTTTTTGGAGGTTTTGTAAAAGGCCGATTCATTTCCCATCCTCCCCCTTCTTTAATACAAATTGCAGAAAAAGATGTTTCCTCCAAAAACTTTATTTGACAACTACTCCTAAAGGCCAATTTTTATATGATATATTTTTTAAGATCTGCATAGGTTATACTGGGTTTGTTGTTGGAAATGCAATAAAAAGGAAACAATTTCAGGACGCAGCTGTGGGCGAATCCCAATTCAAGATCCGCCTGATCGACTGCCTGACCGCGGTCCGCAAGGCGATCTACTTCGGAATCATCAACTTCGAGGACTTCAGCCTCGAAGAGTATGATAAAATGGACAACATAAAGAACGGAGACATCAGTTGGATCGTTCCCCAGAAGTTCTTAGCGTTCTCCGGTCCTATTGACAATCCCACAGACGACTGCTACCATGCTCCGGAGTTCTACATTGACTACTTCCGGGAGAACAATGTGAAAACCGTCATCCGGCTGAATGTCAAGATGTACAACGCAATGGCGTGAGTGTTGCTGGTGTTGTTAGTTTCATTTCTGATTGTTGCAACATAATAATATACTGTACTTACATACCGTATGTATTACAAAAGAAATTACAAATTAACAATATTCTTACTATTCAAGACCTAAACTTGAAGGGAAGATATAGGACAAGTAAGTTTAAATAAATATGCTAGATGGCATAAGTATTTTTAAGTTACAAAAAAAATAGTTAATGATTCTGGTGTGGTGGTTTGAGCATTTTTTTAAATACAAAGTTTTAATGCAGTTAAACCAAGATATTTAAATAATAAATACTATTAACTATTTCCTGTACAAATATATTCTTTTTACAAAAATCCATACGGTATCAAAAATATATAAACAACAAATTCCATGTTTTGCAGTAAAATTATCAATCTAATTTTTGTTTGTAATATAATGGTTTTCTTTTGTTTTTGAACAAAAATTGAAAACGAAATAAACAAGTTTGAATTGACTCATAACAGTTTTACCAAGATATTTCGGTTGCAGGTTCACCAATGCGGGATTTGCTCACTACGACCTGTACTTTGTCGATGGTAGTGTCCCTTCCCATGACATTCTCACCCGATTCTTTGAGATCTCAGAAAACACTGCTGGGGCTGTTGCTGTTCATTGCAAGGTAATATATTTCAAATCCACAAAGAATTCTTCATCGTACTGGTTCTTCCAATTCTCCTACAAATCTTTACACAGGTCACTGATGAATAATCCACTAGATTTGAAATTTGGAAAACTTTTGTTTATAAAGTAGTGATTTCTTTCTCTGGTTGCTCTCTTCATACATAGAGCAAATATTGTATTTGTCCTCCAGCAATAGAGATTTATTATACAGCTTCATACAGATGTGCTGCTTTCCTTTCCAGGTCTTCAATAAAGTCAATGGCCTTCACCTGAATCTATATTCACCTGAAAAGATCAAACTAAAAAAAATAATTAAAAAATTATTAATTTTAGCGACACACAATTGTGAGCTTCAAAATTTGAACAATTGGCAGCTAATTTCCATAATCTTACCTCGCAATGTTGTCGGTTTTGTTTAGTTTGGATTTTTGCTTACGTGCTCTGCAGTGGTTAGTATAACATATGCCAGCAGCTGGATGGGTTGGCACAAATTGGAAACACTACTGTAAATTCAGGCTCGCGACTTGATGCACACTATAAAGGGATTCTTGTTAAAACCAACGGATATTATAGTTACATCCTGAATTTGAGTTTTGCATAGGTTTTTGGATTGAAAACCGAAATGAGATAACCTATTTAATATCAGGAGGAATACAAATACAAATGTATGATACTAAAATTAAGTCGACAGAAGGGTTATGTACAGTGATCGGTGTTTTCCTCGCAGGCAGGGCTGGGGCGCACGGGGTGCCTGATAGGTGCCTACCTGATCAAGCACTACCGCATGACCGCCCTGGAGGCCATCGCCTGGATGAGAATCTGCCGACCCGGATGTATCATCGGCTACCAGCAGTCCTGGCTGGAGGAGCTGGAGCCTTCCCTCTGGAACCTGGGTGACGCCTTCCGGTGAGTATCAATATCCTGAATTATGGATCTGTCTTTGTCTAGGTAGTCTAATTTTATGGATTTCCAACGTATGGTTTTGTAGAGTCGGAAGATTACAAGGCACCTACTTGTTGCACAAACTGATTGGAAAATATTTTTTTCTATCATTGCATGGAAATAAACACATTGCCACACCTGTAAACTGTACGCTAAACAGTTAATTTCCGCTTTTCACTTCATTCCCGCTCTAGAGCATCAATGTTCATTCCCGCAAGCTAAATCTAATAGCAATTTAAAGGTCTGCTGTTGTTACAAACATACCATAGCTGTTGGTCATTCTTGTCGTTTATTCATTGCTGTTTTTGAGTTTGAGGTTATGTTTGATAGTTTTCAGTATGTTCATACAATAAAAAAAATCAAACATAACCTAGATGACATTTTATATACAACAACAAATTTAATCTGTTACATTTATGGTTGTAGGAAAAAATTTGTGTGTATTGCGAACACAAATATTCATTACCGCTCTCAAAATGTTTGAATGTACAATTCACGAGTGGCAATGCCGTACTTTGCGCTCTTAATTCACAAATAGCTATATCCTTTAAAATATCAGAAATTTATTTCACATTGTGTAGTAAAATATGATCAAGTGTAGATTTCACACGAAAATATTAATGATATGAGATTTTTATTATAAAAGTCTATTAGACATTTCTAAATTTTTTTATTTAAAGCACTGCAATAGGCGTTATAATTTTTACTCCATTTTTTTCCTTTGTAGTCTTATTTTTACCTCGCAGCATCATCAATGAACGGCTAATTTAAAAAAATCATTACTTATTCTTAAAATATACCAATGTAGGGTTATGTACATTAATAAACTATGTTTAATTAACCTTACATAGATTTTAAGATTTAACCACTAGAACAACAGTACATCTGTGACCGTACAATAATGCAAGATATGATCAGTGCACAACGATTGCTGTCAAAACTAATTCTATGGCTCAATGTGATAGTGTCCTACAGCAGTATTCACTTTGTATAAAAGTCTGTCTAGAGTTAATCAGATTTACTTCAAATTAACACACATGTGTCTTAAGGGAAATAATTAAACAAGTTCATCAGTCGTATAGGTATAAAATAAACCCCTTTTTGGTGATAAACTCCTTTTGGTTTTTTTAAAAACCAAAATGTTATGATTTACACAGTGTTTCAATGTTTCCTACATACGGAGCAGAGATGGAAAATTGGTAAATTAGTATGTTTGGATTTATGAAAAAATTTAGAACATTCTAAACACCCAAGTTTGCAAAAATATGGTATGACTAGAGCTCCGTCTTATGCTAAAAGAGATAAACAGTTAATATACCTATGTCAATAATATTATATTCCAATTTTAATTAAATAAAAAAATAAATAAAAAACTATTTGATCGCAAACCATGGCTTAGTGGCACAAACATTGCGGTTTCCACTTACATTTGGGGAGCAGAGACCTGGGTGGGAGAGAGTTAAGAGTGTTCCAACATTGCTTAGGAGTACAAGTGGATGGGATAAGGCTCATTGCTTCTCATCCAGCGATTGAGGTTTCCAGAAGGTGAAGTAGACAATTTTATACATTCCATTTAACATAGTCTCAAGTTTCACACAAAATCCTACAAACTTTATGTTTTCAGAATGCGCTACCATGGTGGGGCCGATCGCATACCTCACCACAAGCACGGCATCTACAGTAAACAGGGGAAGAGGCGAGGGACGGAAATGGAACCACAGTACCAGGGTGTGGAGACAATGGACACTAGCAGCCATGGATCTTCGTACACCGTGACGTCCAAACTGCCGAGGGCTCTGGACTCTAGCAGCCGCACAAGCGAGGCCACAAGTGAGACCCAGGGTGACAAACTGAACAGCATCAAAAAGTGGCGGGACATGCAGCACATAATGGCACACAAACCGAAAACTGGCAAGACCAAGTCAAAGAAGTAGGGAGAGTCAGACGTATCATGTGTGTATAGATGGAATAAATTGTCTAGTAAAGGGAAAACTTGCTTGAATATGTGTAAAAGTAGATGGTTGTCCGAGATAAACTACTAGGTTTTGTCCACAAAGTTAAGAACATTTGCACTTCACACCTAGAGCTGGTCTAAGAACCACGATTGCAAGTGTGTCAGTTAACTCTTATGACATCAGTTTGAGCCAAATTATTTTATTGTATGGCAAAGCGTCTTTGCTATGTAACCTTTGAAATAGGCGACAAAAATTGAAACTCCCGCCAAATGTGAGGTGAGATATTGCAACTGTTTTTGAGACAAAGTGTTTAAGAGGGGGCTAAAAAGCCCCTATCAGAACGTCATGAAGTGCTTCGCCTGCGGGGAGCATTTTGCGCCTATATTTAAAGCTTGATGAAGGTGGGAGGTTTTTAATGAAAGATAAAGACTTGGGCGATTTTCTTTTCTTTTTGATTTATTATATATTTTGAATCCATATAAAGCTGATAATCTAAAATTGATCAAAGGCCAAAACATGCAACACTGATGTGAAATTTTACATTTTTGTATTTCTGAAGTTTAGCTGATTTTGAGCCCATGCATTGTACTGAGCTTCGCCAGGAATCACTTATAGGTTTACCAACAACATGACAATTCTTTGGTTCTGTAATGAATGTTTTAGACTTTAAAGGGTTTCACAATAGACATCCGACTTTTTTGGTCATCACCCTTACAAACGCACCTCAATTTTGAAATTGTGGATGGATAGAGCTACAAAACACACACTCAGTCTAGGTGTTAAGAGATTGGTGCTGCCCTTGAACGCAAACATTCTCTACTTTCTGGATGGCCCTTGCAAACCAGAACTGATTGTGCGGTTTTAAACATTAAAAAACCATTTAGCTGGTAAATGGGCACATACTTTTTGATTCAATCACAGTTTAAAGTTTTTAAATACTCGTATGTGCTTTTCTGATTTGGATAAAATTTGATGTGTATCGAAAACTAGTCTGACTTTAGTAAGAAACTTAAAATTCTCTAAAAACAACTGATTTTATAGCAATTTTAAAGCATTTGGGATTTAGCTTATTGAAATGAATGTAAAACCTGAATCAAAGTTAAAAGTTACAAAATAACAAATAACAAACATAAAAAACTTTTTTGGTTTCGCAGGAAAATGGAATTGGTTGAAATAGAAATCCAAGTAAGCTGTTGTTGAGATGAGTAAAAAATAAATAAAATTAAATTGACTTAATTTAATTGGCAAGAAAATATGTGCCAGTTTCCTGCTGTTGGGACAATTTTTTTCAACTTATTCCTACACCAGTCTCTAGTTTATGGAGTCTGCAGGTTTATAGGTGTATTATTTATTTATTTTTTAATTTTTTTTTAATACAAGCATTAATATTTTATACAGAAAAAAGTAAGCCAAAGCAAGCAATTCTACTAATTATACTTCTAAAATAAATGGTAATATCAAAACATAACGTTTTGTACACATTGAGTGCGGAGACTGCGGATTTGCAACATACAACCCAAGGGTAAACATGCTTCAGATGCGCAACGCAAGGGCGTAGCTACGATTTTATTTTGGGGGTGCTGTAATAGGCTAACTAGCAAGGCAGCAAAACGAAGGTATTTTAAGGAGGTAATTCTTTGAGAATTTCGGGGGATGCTGAAGCCCCTTCAGCACCCTCCCCTCTCCCCGATGGGATTACCCTTGCCCTTCATCAATTCTGTGGAATGAATATGGAAAAGAAAGTGAGCAATATTGGTCTGTATTCACTAATGAGAAAGGGACCTTACATAGTGGGTATTTTAACCTGAATATGAATGAGAGATGATTGTGGCGCGATCTTGTAGTCTTGTTACTGACTATGCTGCTACCTATCAATGACTGGTGGAACTAGGTCCAATAACGTTTCAATGCAGTGTCAAGTGTTTAATTTCGCTGCAAAGTGGTGGTTTTTGGTGTTCATCGTCTCGAATTATTTGCCATTTATAGTGGCAGCACTAAAAGTGGTAAGGTTAATCTTACAGTAATCAGCCGTGGAGTATAACAAATAAAAAATAACATATTCTTGAATAAAGAAAATCATATGGAAAAAGATTTGATTTGTTTATCCAGAGTTGAGCTATTCCTAATACAAAAATATTTCTTATTACATCATATGATTATTTATTGGTTTTTATATACACACAAACTCAAAATAATTGAACAAAGTAGTTTAAGCAAAGCTTCCCAAAATAGTGGAGTCTCGATAATCCACAATGATTGACACTGGAACTATTTTGGACTAAACAAAACTATTACTAATATGAACATACTATTAAATATAGTGTAAAATTAAATAAACTGGTAACGAATAACAAAGTTGACTCCAGTTGTTGATAATTAATAGTCCGAAATGCTTGTTTGGTGGTCGGATGCCGTATATTACATTATGCGCGTTGAAAGTCATCATTCAAGGTGTTTTTACAAGATAATTCCTTTTTCTCTTTTTAAATGATCATTTCTTATTTGATAGTTCACAAAAAGAAATGATTTTTCTCTGGCATTTATATTTTATTTGTGGAAATCCTATAATGTAATATGAGCAGTGTCTGAAGGGATTTGTGTTCCACGATCTCGAAATCTAACGGTTAGATTTTGCTTAAACTTTGCATTTAAGAGTGTTTTGGCCCAAAAATAAGTTTAGAAACAGCCTCAATCCCAAGAAAAATCGAATTTGGTCTAAATTTACGTTTAAAAATCTTAAGTTTTAACATTGGTCTTATGGGTTGCTATTTTGGTAACGAAATAACAACGAAAGGTATACAAAAAGAAAGAACATTAATGTTAAGCAGTCTTTTTGAAACAGCTGTTACGGTATAGGTGGAAATTAAATAGCTTTATTAGCATCACACTATAACTAAAGTGAATAAAAACCAACGAGCAAGGCTCGGTTAACCTAGTACTCTGTCAAAAAAGTGGGCATCATCTGTTTTGTATTCGACAATTGAGGAGGTCTATGTAAAAAGGGCGTATGCCGGTATACTCCCTTTTTGCGGAGATGGCGTTTTCAGATGCCTTGTGTTTTCATTTGTAAGTCTGTGAAATTTCATGTTTGTATCTCTTTGTTTCACCTTCTACTGTCTGATTGTACCAGCTGATGTTTAGGTCTATGTAAAAAGGGCGTATGCCGGTATAACGCCCTTTTTGCGGAGATGGCGTTTTCAGATGCCTTGTGTTTTCATTTGTAAGTATGTGAAATTTCATGTTTGTATCTCTTTGTTTCACCTTCTACTGTCTGATTGTATCAGCTGATGTTTAGCCCGCCTATGTAAAAAGGATGTAATGTCTATGTAAAAAGGACTTATAAAAACATGTCTATGTAAAAAGGGCGTATGAAAAACATGGCGGCAAGCCATCTCCTGAAAAAGGGCATAGGCCTATGTAAGCATTTTTTGCAGAAGGAATTTCTTTAATATTTTAAAATAAACACTCCTACTTGTAAATATAAAACGAATCACCGATTATTGAATATTATTTCATTAATAATAGTTTAAGTTGCCTAGGTTTCAGGTTAAAAGATACACTTGAATGAAGTTTTGCACACTCCATATCTCAATTGTTGGTTTTCAGACTACAGCCCTTTTTACATAGACCTCCTCAATTGGTTGCATTTTACCAACCTGTATATGGAACGGGTTTTTAATGTCTAGAAAACATTAACGTGAGCCTCTATTGGAAGTCAAACAACAGATAAGCTCAACAATAAATACGTCTTCATTCAAGTTTAAGAATTTAGCTTTTTTTTCTCAAAAGTGAGTTAAATAATGAGTGATGGGAGTAAAAAATATTGGAATTCTGCAGAATACAAACATTCTTTTGTATTATTTCCTGGTTTATTTTTGGCGGGCATGTTATCTCTTCCTAAAACCAGCCACAAATACATCTATTATTATTACTCTGTTCTTTCTTAGTTTCATATTAAAAAAAAATATATCCTAATTTCGGTTTAGGATTAAGCGGACTTTTGGATTACCAAAGTTTGGATTATTGGTACCCCACTGTAGGCCTATAGTAAAGTAAATTATATTTCTTACTTAATGTTTATGTCAATTCATTATCACTACCATAGAATAAATTATGTAAATTGAATGTGATTTATGGTTTTAGGTAAGAGCTATATTATTCAATATGATTAGATCAAGTGCATTCTCGTGAGCCAGTCACTGTGGTTTTAATAATAATCAGTGAAATCTCTATAGAAACATAAAAATTCGACACATGAACATAATTGAACTATTTCAAAAAAAATATTAGTTACTGCTCATTTGCAAATTATTTAAAACAATGCATCCACCTGAGTACAGTGCACGATTAAAAAGAATGTTAAGATCCAAACACAACCACTTAGAGACCAGAATCTCATGCGGCCAAATTAGCTATCAAAGGAATAAGAAAACAGACGACGTCAATAAAAAGCAATGCAAGCTAAAGAAAAAACAGTGTTCATACACCATCGTATCAATTCACGCCAAGAAAACAAAAACCACTCCCAAAAAAAAGGAAAATCACCTTGAAGTAGTAAGGTAAAATTTGTTTAAAAAGAAGAGAAATTCATGCCATAGTCAATAAAACTGTAACTTAAATTATTTTATTACAATTGGATTTTGTTAATTTACCTGATGATTAAACAATGCTAAGAAAACTTTAATTAAACTCAAAAATAAAGGAATGTAAGCTATTTCTTATAGTCAGATAACTTTTAGGCAGTTAGCCATAAGTCAAGAGTAGGTCAGAGGCATACTAAAGAGAGGTCAATGAAGCAGCCGATAGCTAAATCACTACCCTCCAAGGCGTCGCATTTATTTACAAAGTCGATGAGAGCTAGCTTTGTGGGTTTTCCCTTCTGGTAACAAAACTGCTTAGATAACAGTAGGTTATTGTCCTAAAGATATTGCAATAAATATTTTTACAACCTGCTTTTTAAAGCATTTTTGAGACGGTTGGAAGGAGTGAGATTGGACAAAAGTTTTGGGGAAGGAGTTTACTGTCTTTTTTGTGAAGAGGCTTAACTATTGCTATCATAGGAATAACTGTTTGGATTTAGCAATTAATAACCCACAACAACTTAATTAAAAATATTTATTACTCTCCTAAAATCAATTCACAATAATGCATAAAAGATGTGTATATAAATAATTAATACCGTTAATGATAAACTACTACTCATACAAGAATCACAGCTTCATCTTCACTCTAATTTTACAAATTACAATATAATAAGTGCAAAATGGTAGTATACAACAAACTTAACAACTAATAAATGACTTGTGTTCATAATTCAAAAAATAAATTAATAAGGAATTAGATATTATGTATTCATAAGTTAACAAAAGTACATTTACCAGAACTAAGATAATTTGGAATAGCTGGGAGGAGAAAACTTCTTCCTCAAAAATTTGATAATGTATAAAGGCATGCACGATACCAGAGTGATAGCAGTTGTCTTCCAAAGGTAGTCCCCGGTCGTTATGAACTTCTCATCTGAAAATATCAAGTGTTATCACAATATGAAAGTAATATTTAATTAGCCTACATTAAAGTTCTTATGAATAAATTTTTACTTGCTACAAAATAGCAATCAGCAAAACTGAAACAATTTTTTGCGAAAACAATATCAGAATAATTTCTTATCAATATGATGTTATATAGTTTTTTTTTAATGGCTTAAATATTAATAAATATTATTAATAACAAAGATAACTTTTGGATGTCATTGAAATGTGAAAGGTATTTTGAGCTCTGTCCAAACCAGAGTTTTAAACCTTTCCCGGATAGCCTATTTTTTGCATATTGACAACAAATAAAGGTAGATAAAAATAAAATTTAATTTTTTGTATGTATAATTAATTGTTAAAATGATATAACTACTTGTCCTACATAATTCTTTACACAAACTATACATTTTACACATCACAGAAGGAAAGCACTGTAAAAGTTACCCTGTAGTGTTATGTCTAAAAACAGCATGCAAAAACGGTGGGAAACGTGGCTGTGATATTCAGCCAAACAGTGCAGCCAACTAGAAGGAACTAAATTTCTTATCCGTTAAGAAACAAATCCCTAATATATTGAATAAAGATTTTATTGAATTTAAAGACGTTAACAAAGATAAATGTTGTTCTAGACAGTAAAACTAGAATAGTCTATGTCAGGTTTTAATAATCGGAGCATATAGAGCCAAAATAGTTTGGTGGATATATCCGCCTATAGTCCTGGAAGGGTTGATATCACTTCTTTCTACCTAAGATATTAATGTGAAGAATAAAATAATTACCGTACCACAATATTTTTGTAACAATGTTTTAGTAACAGGACAAGGAAACAAATGACTCCCATGAAGTTGACGCTAAAATAGCAATCTTATTGGCAAGTACACGAGGACGCTTATTTAGTTTGCAAGGAACTTTAAATGATTGATACCAGCATATAGCTTCCTTCACACACACACGCCATATTTTCAAAACTACTCTAACAGTTTTCTTCAATAACTCTAACTACCTAGTGCTAATTGAAAAAAATGGTTGAAGGGTAATTTTCATCACTTGTAAAAACTTACCGAAGGTATCTTTGAGGACGACAAGAGAGAGAACATAGATTCCAAGCGAGAGTATCTCCGCCAGAAGGATGAGGTAGTGCCAAGTGCGGACCGTCAATGCCACCATGATTAGCTCTGTGAGAATCAGCGCAGTGAAACTGATGGCGACAACGTGGATGAACTCGTCTTCAAACAGGAACAATGCTCCGTACATGATCACTCCACCTGTGGGTCACAAGAGAAAATAATACCCGCCTCACCCAACATAAAGATTTTTAATATGAACAAATAATAAAAATGTTGAGTGCAGTAAAGGTGAGTGTAGTAAAACCCTACAAAGTCAACTCGATGTGAACTGAGGCACTGTCGAGTTTAGTGTCAATTTTTCCGAAGACAATTTTACTCCCGTTGTTTACCCAATCTGACCGTTTGGTAACAAAATAATGGCCTGCCACCCACCCCCCCCCCCCCACCCACAACAAAATGGAGGAACAAGTGTTAAATTCTAAATGAAATTTTCTAATCATAACATTTTTTTAATTGGTGGATTGAGAGGGGTGATATCAGTTGGGCCATGACGAATGCCGGACTTGATGCCTTTAGGTTTTTCCTTTTGGTGTTCATTGAAAAACATGGTATAATATGAGGATGTTAAACACCTGGGCAGAAAGTCAACCATTCGGTTGCACCTGTTACTCCAGCCATGTTAAATATGATGTAGCGCATGAATAAGAAAGAAACAATACATCCTACCCAATTAAATATATAAAACAGTTCCACACAGTGTTTTAATCAACAAAACAAGAAAATAACACTTAATTTAATATTTATACAATAAATAATATAATATTTAGATATTTAATATTTAGATTAATTTAATATTTATACAAAATATATAGTTAAAACTTGTTCCAATTATGATAAGCAACATTTTTGTTTTAGAGAAAATACAGGACCTCTAAAAGGCTTAAATGCATTTAGAACAACCCTAAGGAAAATATCAACTGGTGTGACATTAATGGGGTGACATTAACTAACTCTTTTGGCAAACATTTACTACAATAAACAAGAGATTTCAAATTTCCTTTGAAGCAAATAGAAACGATTGACAATAAAATATCGAAGATCCGGTTAGTAAATAACTTAGATAGTCCGTTAGATATGTAGAAAAATTGTGCTTTTGATGATAGAGATCTTAAATTTTGAATAAACATGTACAAAGGCTTAAACTTAAATAGAGGGCCATCTTAGATTTTCCATGTATGGGGTTCAGTAGAGTTTTAAACGGAGTTTTAGAATTCTTCACCATTCACGTTAAAAATTACAATACATAATTTTAAGTTACAAATCTTGCAAGAACTAAAAAAAATTTTTGTATTTTCAACCGTTAAATTATCTTAAATTGATGCAGGGAAAATTAAAAAATTAGAAAATATGATCCCTTACTTTGCCCTGTACACATAAGACTATTGATCTCTGTGTGGATGGTAAGGATCTGATCCGATATATTGATATTTGATCCGATGTGGGACATCGATGAATTTTTTATTCGATAGTGGTATTTGTATAGTGCATAAAATACTATTGAATGGAAAAATCAATCAATATGATCGAAATATATCCCATCGGTTCAAAAATTCATATATTGAAACAGATCAGATTTTACAAAGACAAAGACAAAAGACAAAATACTCTTTATTGACATGAACATTAAGTACAGTCATGGCGTCATTATTTTTCTTCTTCAGTGATGAGGTTGGCCTCGTCCCTCCAGGCATTCTTCAACAGAGTAAAATTCTTTTTCCAGTAGCCAGTCGAGAACAGCTCCTTTGAAGTTTCGGTTGGTTTTTTGTTCTTTCAGTGCAGGTGGAAGGGTGTTGAATAGTTTTGCTCCGATGTAGCTGGGTTTTTTTTCATAGGCTGACAGATGATGTGCAGGGAGTATGTAGTTGATTTGGTTTCGGGTGTCATACTGATGAGCCTCTGAGAAGTTTATTATGGGTCTTTTGTTAACTACGTGGGTAACTACCTCGGCAATGTATAGGTTAGCTACTGTCTGTAGTTTCAGCCTTTTGAACTCCCCCCGGCATGAGTCACGAAATGCCAGTCCAGCCATGATTCTGACTGCCTTTTTCTGTAGACGTAATACCCTCTGAAGGTTCCCCTGAGATGATAGCCCCCATACAATCAGTCCATAACGCATTTGCGCCTCAAAAAGAGCATAGTAGGCAGTCCTTGAGGTTTCTGCGTTACTGATGTGTTTCAGGCGCTTGATGACATAAAGAGCAGTGCTAAGCTTCTTACAGAGTTGATCTACATGGGGTTTCCAGTTGAGGTCACTATCAATGGTTATCCCAAGGTATTTTGCCTCTTGGGATGCTATTACATCTGGTAGCGCATGAGCACTCCTTCTTTGTGAACCAAAGAAGAGTTGTTGCGTCTTGTCTTCATTTAGCACGAGGTCATTCTCTTGGCTGTACTGTTTGGCAATGCTGGCAGCAATGTAGGATTTTATTTCTAGCTCTTGTATATTTTTGTGGGATACAACAAGGGCAGTGTCGTCAGCATATAGGAAAGCATCACAATTGTCGTGTAACACAGAAATAATGTCATTCGTGTACAGTATGAATAAAACTGGACCCAAGACAGATCCTTGAGGAACTCCTCTGGTTGTCTGTACTTGTGTGGATCTGTATTTTCTGGATGTCTTGTTTGTTACATTAATTATCTCTGTCATTTGAGTCCTTTCGCTGAGATAACTCTGAAACCATTGATGTGCGGTTCCTTGTATTCCTAGCGTTAGAAGTTTGTCCAGAAGATGTTTGTGGCTCAGACTGTCAAATGCTTTACTAAAGTCCAGAAAAATACCTGTTGTTGTAGTCCCTGCTTCTGTGGCATCAATGATAGTTTCTACCAAGTCAATTATAGCCGTGATGGTAGACTTGCCTTTTCTAAAGCCATGTTGGTGATTGGTTAAAATACTATTGTTTTTTAGATGTGTGAGCAGTCTTGTTAGAACTATTTTTTCAAAGACCTTTGATAGGGTTGAGATAAGCGAAATAGGCCTATAGTTGTTGACAAGGGAGGTGGATCCTTTCTTATGCTTCGGGTAGATTAATGATTGTTTAAGTATGGAGGGGAAAGTGCCTTGTTGAAAAGACTTGTTTATTAGGTTAACTATTGGGTCTAGCACTTCATTTTTGCAGTGTTTCAGAATTGTTGATGATATTTCATCGATTCCTGATGATGGTTTTGATTTTAGACATGTTATAGTTCTATCTACTTCAGCTCTATCTGTTGGTGAAAGGTTCTCTTCGAATGACATTAACTCTCTTTCATGTAGTGTTGGATGTAGTTTTGGGAGTGCTTGTTGAGAATCCAATAGAACTTGTTCAGCAGCATTAGCAAAGAAGTGATTCATATGTTCAGCTATTTTTTGGGGATCTGTTAGGGTTGTGCCCTCAATGTCAAGAGATTTTATTTGGTTTTTTTGAGATTTTTTGTTGAAACGATTGTTGTTTATGACCTGCCAGACTGCTCTGCTTTGGTTTTCTGCATTTTCAATATAGGTTATTGAAGCTTCCTTTCTGAGTTGTTTGAGGTATTGGTCATATTCTCTCTTTCTGTCATTGGTTTGTCTTTTATTTTCTTCATTATTAATCAGAATTGAGTTGTTGAGTGCTGTAGTATATGCTCCTTTCAGCCTCATAAGTTCACGCTCTTGTTCTTGATTTGTAAATATTTTTCTTTTCTTTGGTCTTGATTGTACACTTGGGCAAGTCCATTTTCTTTTGGAATTTTCTTTGCAGCAACTCAAGATAATTTAAAAGTTAAAAATATTGAATAATTGTTTATTTTTGAGCTTTACAAGATTGATATATAACTCAAAATGATGTAATTAAAAAATGTTATGGTGAAAAATGGAAAAACTCCATTTGAAACCTCAAAAAACTCCATATATGGAAAATCTAAGATGGCCTCCTATCTAAATTTAAGCATTTGTACATGTAGTATGTGTGTTGAAAATTTTAGATATCCATCATCAAATGCACAATCTTTCCAATAATTGCTACCTATATATCTGCCGGACTAAGAAAAACAAATACATTTCAACAATACAACATATTCAACAATAATTTTATGTAACCATGGTAGCAACTTTTAAAACATTTAGTTTTCCAAAATTTGAAAGAGAAAAGAAAATTGTTTGATAAAATTTGCTAAAAGTCTAATTCTGTTTCAAACTTTTAAACAAAATTGCCTCAAAATTTTTATTTTACTTAAAAAAAGTACAAAATACATAATTATTTGCAAAAGCTTGTTTTTGTTTAAGACCGTAACTGTGGACCGACAGATATTCTTCAACTGAAATATAAGCTGTATAAAATTTGTTCTACGTCAAAATTTTCATAGAGCCAAGAAACAAATTCGCATACCCAAGAAAAAGAAATGCCATTTAAATTAATGTGAATTTAACCAGTGGACAGTGGGAAATTCTTGCTGAGGTCTTTCCTTATCTAAAATTTGCTGACGAAGAAATTACAAGAAATCAAGTACTTCATGAATCTGCTAGAAAACCAAACCCCAAAAACGCCATAAGTGATGTTGAATTGTGCCAAACCAAAAATTGTGAGTACTATAACATGAAATTTTCAGCATCTCCTGAACTACACCATCACTCCTATTAAAATCTGCAGCTATAATATTTCTTCAATGGACAAATTGGTGGTGGAAGTTATTTTATAAACAACATATCTTTAGCACCGTGATAATATGCAGTTTAAAACCAATATTATTTGATGGCTAAATCAGAACTGGAAATTCAATGACCAAAAAATCTCCAATAAAGCACCAATACAAATTAGATTCGACTGTAAATCTCAAGTTAATCTCATATAAATATCAACAGCCATTAAACGAAATGTTTACTTAATAATTGACAAATTCTGCGCAGTTCTACAAATCTGCAGTGATCCCCAAAAACAAGTGAGTCATCAATGTTTCATCACTGACAACATTACAAATGGAAGTTAATACGGCAGCGGCAGCTCAACGTTTTCATCAGTTGAAATTAATTTTATTGATCAAATTGTCGCTAGGAGTTCTTCATAGAAGCATAAAAAAAACATTGGAAATATTTCTCGGACTATCAACAAAATCCAGGACTCTGCTTAAAAATCCTTCTATCATTAAATAAAATTTTAAAAAAATTGAGATTTTTTTTGGCTCTGTTTATGAACCCAATGTACTTTGTATTAATAAATCCTTGGTATTCTTTCAGTAAATTTTTTGTAACAAATTAATTTTATAATCTTTATGATTAATCTATTAATTGAATGGATATTTGCAAAAACATAAGCAATGGGATCTCAAAAGTATTTAATTTCTGTTTGGTTCAATTTTAAGCACCTGAAATTAGCCCATTTAATTTCAAATGAGAAGAAATAACTTTACAACTGGTTGATACAAATTTTACTAATGTCTTCAAATAGGCTACACGAACAACATTTGTGCCAGGATGAACTTGTGTAACCCGAGCAAGAATAGATTGATAAACACACAAGCCAAATTACAATAGTATCCTGCTAATCTGAACTAATCAAAACCAAGCTTGATTTGAATTACTGAACATTCAGATTAACAGTTGTTTCTAGGAAATCCATTACAGGTAACATGATATTTGTACTAAAAATATTATTTTAACATAGTGAAAAAATTTTTTAATTCAAAATTTTTGGCAATATGACACCATACTGTCAGATTACCACAAGATAACTGTAAACCTTTCACTCTGAAGCACGTATTGGTAATTTTCAATCCTTCACACAAACTGTTAACAGAAGAAATATACTGTATTTCCAATTAGTTGTTCGGATTATCCAGAAAATTTAATTATCAAGGTTTAATTTATCAGGGTTCTAGTATATAAAAGAAAAAAGAATGGCCACAGTACTCAATGAGCAAATAAGACTTACCCTGGTAGATGCTGATGAGGACCCACATGAAGAACGTCTTGTAGGAGAGCGAGCGACCCTTGCTGAGTTCTTTGTACAGCTCCGGGTAGGTGAGGGCGATCTTGTCCGACACATCCTTATCAAGGACTAGCGAGAACACTGGGAACATGGTGTAGATGGTGGCGTACCTGCACAGGGCAAAGGCATAATTAACTCTGATTGGATAAGGCCTGTTCAGAGAGTGTTTAGTTTTTATTTGGTGAAGTACAAGGAGGGAGTAGAGACAGGTGAGTGTCAGCAATGGATAGACCAATAAGGGAGCTGTCTAGGGATGGACGGGTCTCGAAATTACGAGAAATTTTCGAGAAATTTTTAATCTCGTTAACCGAGACGAGATTTTATTTTGATCGAGATTTTTCGAGACGAGAAATAATTCGTGAATAACGATAAAAACGGGTATAAATAATCTACAAATTTAATACTGCAAAATAAATTATTTTGAACCAATGTGAAGTGTTTTATTTTCCTATCCTCCTCACAACTTCAAACTTAAATTAATTGCCATCATAAACGGTTAAACTACATTTGGACTTTCAAGATTTGGACTGGACTGGAGACGGCTCTACGGCTGCATCCGTCCGCACGGACTAGTGGTACTGACAATCAACAGTAGTGGGCGGAGTCAACATAGCTTCTGATTTATAAAATAATTCATTTGTTTGATAAATCTTTAGAACATTGGGAAAACTTTAGGCCTATAAACAATCATTATTTGGCATTTAATTGCTTCAAGACGATTATTTAAAACTGATTCAAATAATTTTTGACCAATTTAGGAGCTGTTTTGACATTAGCAGTAAGAATAGTAGTGACATTCAGATGAATGACAAGATAGCCAATCAGATTGAATAATGGCTAACCTCAAATATGTCACGTAATACAGAATTTAATTTCCTAAGCCATAAATGCATAAAATCGGCTGATGGTTGATTTTATTTCAAGGTTTGGACACTAAAAAAAAACTGAATAGGTCTATTAACAATAATTGTTGAACAGCAATAAATAGGTTGTGTTGAATACATAGGAAATCAATGGTCTTACCAGAACCATACAGGCTTCATGGCTATTCCATTGCTATACTAATGCTTGCCTTTATTCAGTTAGGAGCAAAATAAAAACCTTACCACTAGCAGACGACAAATCAAGGGAATTACATGAATTTGAAAGCAGTGAAAGTTATGTATACAGGACTTGAATAGTTTGGAGAAATGACAATGAATAGCAAACGTAATGAGAGCTGAAGATTGTCTTATGGACAAAGACAAAGAAGAAGAGAGAGTTGAAAGTTAAAAGTAAAATCCTCCAATTAAAAGTTATTTCTTGTTAGCCTCCCAGCCTCTAGGCTCGTGATTCAAAGTTAGTAGGCCTATGCCTATTACAAATCTGTGAGTGAGGAAAAGCTCTTATTTGGAAACATTTTAAAGTAGGTTAATAGTGAAACATGAAAGTGAAAAGTGAAGTAAGTAACTGTAACAGAGGATTCTCTTGGTATGTTTTATTAAACGTAGGTCTGTAGGGTTTATGGTGAGCCTATATCTTCTCAACCTTTTTATTGGGTACGTCATTCCTTTATAGGCATAGACCTTTTGTTAAGAAAGTGACTTTTTTAACTTTAGTTTATTATCATAATCAGCAATTTACAAAGAAATATTTGTTCCTTCACATTAATCAGGACTAACCATGTTACAAAACCGGATTAAAATCCCGAACGCACATTTCTCGTCATGTACGAGAGGGAAAATCTCGTCTCGAACTGAAAATCCAATCTCGTCCATCCCTAGAGCTGTCACTAAGTAGCAGGGGTCGTTAGGGGTACAATCTGCACCGATTTAAAAGTAAAAGAGCTGCTACAAGTTAACGTGACGCCAGCTCTGTTGCCGATATTGAGAGTCCAGCTGATTACTCATTTAATTATTTATGGGTGAAAAATGGAAATGTGGTTTAAAGTTACCTTTTATCACCGGTTTGATGCAGGTCGTTGGGCTACGACCTTGGTTTCGACACTATTGTGTCATGTTCACGTAGATATTCAGTTGAGAATCATGCTGGTCCAAGAGTAGTTGATGATTCTAAACTGACTATACACGTGAACATGACACAATAGTGTCGAAACCTAAGTCGTAGCTTAATGGCCTTCATCAAACTGGCGACAAAAGGTAAGTTTAAAGGTTTAAGTTATTAAAATTATTTGAAGTTATTTAACCCTTTTAAGGCCGACGGCCGTAATAGACACCCGTGGTCAAAATGCCGTTCAAGGCCGGCGGCCGTAATAGGCCCCCGTGGCCAAAGTTGCGTCGGCGGCCGACGGCCGTAATAGACATCCGTCTAATTTTTTTTTGTTTTTTTGTTCTTGTTACTCTAAGACCCTCCCCGAACATTTTAAATCATCATACAACCCCAATACTTAAATTTATATTGCAAAAAATGTAAAAATATTAACACAAAAAACGCCGTAAGGCTAGGCTTTCAATTTGACGTTCTAAAATAGCAAAACGGGTGTTGGTGTCAGTGCACAAATACATACAATATCAGGTCCTCCCTATATTTTAAAAGCATAGGCTTGCCTCACCGGAGCTTTCAGGGTTCCTGGCAGCTTGTGCCAGGAGCCTATCCCGAGGACGCCGATATCATATGCATTTGTGCACTGACACCAACTCCCGGTTGCCTCGGTGAACCGGGCGGGATTCGAACCCGCCCCAGGCGCTACCTTCTGGCCAGAAAGGTAACGCCTTAACCAACTGATCCACCGAGGCTGGTGGTCGAGGTGCTCCAATTGTCATCTTGAGCCGCTAGCGCTGCCGGAGAGAAAACTGGAACTACGATGCCGCGCTACAAATGCTATCTTAGAAACGATGAAAGCTATCTTCACCAAATTTTCACTACATGTTGTATATTTTTAGGTTAAAAGACGGGTTTTTATTTTTTTAAATACGGCCTTTTTGGCAATATTAGTTCTCTTTGCACATTATAATGACGTTTGTCACCTGGTTCGTTGCTATAGAGCGGTAAGTGTTATTGTTGTATTATCGTCGTGTTTTGTTGGTTATGTGATGTTTTTATCAGTTTGAAAAAACAAAATAATCGTTTAATAAATTTCTTTTGAGTGTGTTTTCTATCAATATAAGCAAAAGAAATCGGAAAAATCACCTGCAAGCGAAAATAATTGTAAATGACATAGCCGTGAGTGATGTAAGATTTGTTGACATGGATGACTTAGGCTAAGATTTGTTTGCTAATGATTTACCAAGGTAGGCTAGGACCTTCAAAAAAAAATTTTTCGCTAATAATTTGTTTTACTTTCTGAATTTATGTACTAAAAAGAAATATCTTAAGGTTGAATATTTTTTAATAACAAAAAATATAATTTTTATATAAATGTTATAAATATTTTTATGTATATGTAATATTTTTTAATTGCAGTAGATTTATAAGATACATAAACACATATATATTTTTCAAGATAATTTAATGGAAAAAAGTAAAAAAAAAATTATTGCTTTATGATAATATATAAAGGAGTTATGAATATTTAAATAAAACTATGCTCGCTAAGTGAAAAACACATTGGCCTTTAAGGTAACCATGGGAGTTAAAAACCTGGCCGTTAACCAAGAGGGCCTATCATGGTCGTCGGCCTTAAAAGGGTTAAATTTGATCTGTTCAGGGGCAAACTCTCCTAAATGACAAATAGAAGCTGTGATATCTGTAGGTTATTAAGCGCTCTCAAAATCATGGACAACAGATAGTGAACGTTATATAGCAATTTAAGACCTAGGTGTCAGGGCAGTGTATTATTCACTTCAATGTTCTAAGTTTATATTCAAACAGTTTGTCGTGTTGAAAATTAAATATTTTGTAAAACTACATATTAAACTACTATATACCACAGATAATCAATTCAGGAATAGAAAATCTGTGGAAAAACTATTTAAAAGAATTCTTTAAGATGAGATTTTTGGACAAGGGGACACTCACCCCACCATGAGATATCCCTGGTAGAGAGGAATGGATGAAAAGTAGAAGACGGTGCAGAAAATGGCCTGCATTATGGAGATGATCAGTCCTCTGTGGATGACAAACTGGCTGAGGGAGGCGGAACGCTTGTAGCTGTATCTGGACATGGCAGAGAACATAGAAATGTGTGTAATGTTTGAAATTATGAATTACTATTTTATTGATAAATTTAAAAACAATACTAATTTACTTTCCTATACTTAAGGGAAAATATTAGCCATTAAGTTAGTCAAATGATCATCCTTATTTTTTTATAGAAATAATCAGGATAATATTTTTATTAATTTTGGCTAATTGGCTTTAGTAAAAGTAGGAGTGAAGAGCATTTCGTGAAGATAGTAGGCTACTTTGAACACTAAATAACTGTTCAATAACTACTTGTAAAATCAAATGGACTCTTTACCAGGATGTTGTAAAACACTCAACATGCTAAAACAATTACGTTTGATATATGTTCTCTCTTCAACTTTACTATAAGGTAAGCTGCTCTCCTTTCCAACTCCTTAAATTTTTTTTCGATTTTTTTTAAGATAAGACAATGTTACAACAAAATATTAAACTTACCTTCCATGAACAAGTAAAAGTCTAGCTAGGTGGGAGAACTGTGTGATGGAGAAGTCTGCAGCCAAACTGGCCTGTCTGCCTTCCAGTCCGGCAATACCGATCCCTGAAACGGGATCAGACAGGTGTTAAGCTTGGGTATTGTTAAACATAATGGCGATTTAACCTAAAACACTTCTACATGGGAGCATAATTTGACATTACGTCTTAACGTACAAAAATAAAAATAATGTAAATTTATAGAAAGTTTTTAAATATAAATAAATAGAAGATTTAGTAATGTCTTTCATATTTTCTTTTATGGTTTTATTATTTAAAAAATAATAAATATAAAAGTTTAAGACATATGATTTTTTTTAATCTTTGTAGTCAAATCTCTAAATAAATACTAACTTAGAAGAAATATCATAAATCAAACTGTTCATTGAATTCTAATGGCGGAACTTACACATTCAATACAGATATTTGGATTGTGATCCTGGATCACGATACCGATTGAGTATGTAAAGCCAAATATTGATTTATGATCGATATTGACTGTGTAAGGTCACACCCAGTAAACAATACTGGCAATATTTATCATGATCGAGATCAAAATCTGTATTGAATGAGTAAGATCCGCCAATGTATTTTATATGCCATATACTGCAAGTTAATAAAGTTTTGCCCTAATAAAGAATCTGAATAGTATGAAAACCATTAGTGGTAAGATAGCGTTTTATATTTCGTTTCAACAAGTAACTTCTTAAGTTGTTTACAGCTATGAACAAACTCAATACACTTCTATATGTTCATCTTGGATTACCAGTAAATCTTCTGGGCAATTTAAAAAATTTATTTGTTTTATTAACAAATATTTTTATTTTAGTTAACATATCCTGAATAATGGCCTTCAAGACATTTATTATTCTCTCTTTTAGAGTTTTTAAATTTGGAACGTGGGAAGAATAAAACTTTGACAAAATCCTACATAAAAAAATCCAGAGAAGTCAAGTGTCATTCACGACGTGGCAGTTTAGTCAGGCCATCATGATTTGTTTTTGCAGTGAGTAAACTGCATTGTGATCAATCAGCCGAGCTTAGATATTAACAAATTAATGAGTGAAAATTTATACTAAATTCCGATATGTAAAATGCATGTGGCTATAATGGTGTGCACACAGCAAAGCTATGAAATCACGGCAAGACTTTATGGATACCAGGTAATTTTTAGTTCAACTAAAAAATATAAAAATAAGCCTTGGCATGCTACTATGATAAGGTATCTTCTGATAACCAAGCCAGGATTAGGATTAGGTCTATGCCTTTTGCATTTATTTGCACTAGTACTTCACTTTGCCACTATTCTTGCAGCTTCACTATAACATCTTCTTATTGAATTTAAAGGCCAAGGTATCGACTATATCTCCATTTTACTGGCAGGTTCCAGCATTCGGCTGTCTGTCTAGCGAGAATGTATGTTATCTGAGATGTGTTACCTGTGTCGGCCGCCTGTATCATACTGACGTCGTTGCCGCCATCGCCGACCGCCGCCACCCGCTTGCCCGTGTGTTCCTGAATCAGTCTGACCACCTGCGCCTTCTGTGTGGGAGAGCACCTGCAGCAGACGACTGCCGGGCTACGACACGCCAGCTCCAGCAGCTCTAGTTGGTAGTACTGCAGGCACACCTGCCAACACGACAACAGGTGAATACAATTAATATATTGTAGGGGTGGGCGAGTACTCGAGTTTTCGAGTATCTGTCGAGTATTTTTTGATACTCGAAGCTCGAGCGAGTACTTGTGACTACTCGTTGAAGTCGAGTCGAGTAGTTATTAAATTAAAATATAGCATTTCTGAAATGTTTTTCTATTTATTTAAACCCCATTTCTTTAAATTGTAAAATGTTTTTATTGTGAAAGTGATACCTTTTAAGACCAAAGAAAATTAGATGTAAAGACGATGAAAATGCTTCTAACAGTGCTTCTCAGACAGCACTCTACTGCTGACTGAACTCTTTCCTTTGTCTTGTCACGCGAGTGACGCCGCACGGTTAGTGGTAGAGTCAACATTGCTACTGTCATATGTGCGACTTCCCAGTTGGCCAGACTGAGAAGCCACACTACATGACTGAGGGCGTAGCTCATTAAATAAAAAGAGACATGTTAAGATTCAAACCAAATATAATTAACAGATATTAAAATCAACATAACAAAACATGGACAATACAATACAATAGTTTCAAACTAATGATAAACAAGAACGGAATTCAACTTATACATTTATTAAATTTAATATTAGGGTTAAGAAGACTGGAACTCCAAAAGAAACAATTCAAACTTTTAAACTAGAAAAACTTTAAACAAATAATCAATTTTGGATCAGACCCCCCTTAATTTAGAAAACCCCAACTAATTTTGGACTTACCCCGGGCCCCAGGCCTTGAGCCCCATGGCCCCTCTGACCTAATCCCCCTAAACCTTTACACTCACATCACTGCACTAGACACACTCCCCTGAAACTAAGTCTGCTGACCTATTTAAGCCAGAGCTACCAATAGGTCAGCATAAACAAGCTATTGTTTAATAACAGTTCCAGTCTACTCATACAACAGCAAGCTCAAATACTTCCTCCTTACATTACTGCCTTGACCTCGCCTGAAACTAACAATTTTAAAACCCAACAATCAATAATTAATAATTAAATAAACAATATTAATCCAGTTCCCCCCTTACATCCCCCCTTCTTCCGAAGACGATGTCCTCAGCGTCTTATATGAAATTTTAAATTTTAAACACAGTTAATTTCCCTACTTATACATTTTACAAATTAAAATATGGAAAAATTAGGAAAATTACGGAATGGACAGGACTGACCAAACAATGTCGACTGGAGTGCTCCCGTTGTTTGGTAGAGCCGTAGTCCATCTATCCTCTCCATCTGCAAAGCTGCAAGTCTCCAAAAACTGCAAGTGTCAGCATCGAACCCTTGGGTCCCCACCAAGCTTGAAGTTCCTGATCCTCAGCACCATCACGTGCCTCTCCAGAGAGTGGTTGTTTCTGGGCAGTTGAAGGAATATTATGAGCTGGATCCAACGTGGATGTACTGTAGGAAAGCTCGACCCAGCCACAGTGATGACCCCTCCACGAAGGTCACAGAAGATGATGATACTGAGGATGAATCCCCCTGAAGAAGTAGTCCTCCAAAAATGAAGTCCAGCAAGATTTGATAGGTTGAGGGTAGATCCATGATGGCAAGCAGCCGAAGGACGTCTCTTTGGTCAGTTAAGGATGGGAGTCAGTTGAGGAATTGAGAACATTACAAAACATTACTAAAAAAAGTTAAAAAAACAACTCATAGTAGACCCTGACAAAATTTACCAATTTAAAATCCCAGATAAAAAACTCAAACATTACAAACATTTATTTTAGAGGAAGTATTTAGCCAGTGTCCCCATTAACAATATTGATCATAACATTTCACTATAAAACGCAGTTACTCTGAAACATTTAAAAGTAACAAGTTAACAATAGTACAATACAAACAACAGTTATCTTTAAAAATAATCTCTTGCAAGTCATTTTCATGAAACTTAATTTTTAGCTTAAAAAGTTATTCGAGCTGAAAAGGTAACTTAGTAATTTAATTAAACTCATTATTGACGAGTAAATCTCTTTGAAAAAGTCAATGAAATCTACAAAGGATTCCAAAAATATCATAGAAAACAAAACCAGAAATGCTTGATAAAAGTTTTTACCTAATAAAAAAAAATTTGCTAGTATATATAATATTCATAAATAACCGTACATAAAACTATTAATAAAAAATGAGTACAGATAAAATCAATTTCTCACTGATCATTTTACATTCAAACGATTCAAACAAATTAAACAAAATCTTACAGACTCAACTCTCAAAATACTTTGCACAGATTTATACAAATCCTCATAAATCATTGAAAACTGCTATTAATAAAAATTTGATAACATATAAAATCAATTTCACACTAATCATTTTACACTCAAACGATTAAAACAAATTAAACAAAATCTTTCTCACACATTTAAAGGAAAAATAGATTTGGGCCCAAATCTTTATGAAAAAAAAAAAAAAACAAAAATATGATAAATATGATAAAATTGGTAATCCTCTCTTATTTCATTGTAAACAAACTCTCTTTGTGAAAAATTCTCAAATCAAATTTTCTATGAATATTATCAAACAGAAGATGTGCATTTATAATTTACATAAACAAATGTTAGTAAAAGCGTCCATCAGCAAGCACCAAAACCCATGCGTCAGCAAGGTCAAGACGACTACTATAGTTCATCAGCACCAGACTCAGCAGTTCTGACCTGAAAACAGATGTCTCAACAAAAAATTCTCTCGCCTGTTTGTTCTACTGGTCTTCCTAGCATTATTTCTCCAAAATGGTGACATACTTAAATAATAAAATAAACAACTCCATAGTTTTAACCAAGTACCATTCCTGAAACATATAAATACAGAAATCCCCAAAATTTACTACTCTAAGATCTATTCTAAACTTAAACAATAAAACTCCTTCCTTATACATCTCCCTATGCAATCAAACTCTCTCCTCGCACATCAGTAGGTAAAACATAAAACTCCAGCGCCGACCTGAAAACTCAATTAGTCTGCATTTTAAAATTTCTCTGGAAAAACACAGCCTAAAAACTCTGGCTATCACTGTACCTAAAACTCAAAACAAATCATTTCTATAAGAGGGGAAAAACATCCTCAACTTCAGCATCAACCTGCTTTCTCAGCCTGAAACATAGGCCTACATAAAATAATAACACATGCCGGGATTCTCTACCTGACACAAAACACAGTACATCTATTAGACACAAAGCAATCTCTGCTTAAATCGCGCTGTGCCCTCAAAACACTAAACATACAGACCTCCTGTATAAAACACAAATCGCGGCATGAATCCTCGCGGCTCATATCATAACACACACATTGCCGAATGGACCCTCGCGGCACAAAAACACTTATCGCGGCATGGACCCTCGCGCACATTTCAAAAACACCTCAAGAACACAAAATTAAACTTCACTGCACTTGAAGCAAACAAACCACTTGCCTCTAAAACACTGATAACGCAAAAGCCCATGTGGCTCAACACAACCACATTAACACGTAACCAACATCTGTCTCACAGCCCGTGCTGTAACACTAAAACCCAACTCTACGCACTATCAAAAACATAACTAATAACACCACCTAAACACACTTTACACTTATCATCTTCCAACAAAACTCTACACACCAATCCTGCCCCCACTTAAAACTCATACTAAAAAGAAACTTGGATATCTAAAATATAATTTTGAACATACTGTGACAAAAAAAAATGTCTCTTTTTAAAATTTACTTCAAACTGGTTAAACCAAAACATTTTAAATTTTGAAAAGTATACAAAACCCTTCTGTAAACTGAAACCCCCAAATTTAAAGATAATTACAAAGAGCAGTACCAGGATCGAACGTTTTGTAAAACAAAACGTCCGGCGCATCCATCACCTGTCATATGTGCGACTTCCCAGTTGGCCAGACTGAGAAGCCACACTACATGACTGAGGGCGTAGCTCATTAAATAAAAAGAGACATGTTAAGATTCAAACCAAATATAATTAACAGATATTAAAATCAACATAACAAAACATGGACAATACAATACAATAGTTTCAAACTAATGATAAACAAGAACGGAATTCAACTTATACATTTATTAAATTTAATATTAGGGTTAAGAAGACTGGAACTCCAAAAGAAACAATTCAAACTTTTAAACTAGAAAAACTTTAAACAAATAATCAATTTTGGATCAGACCCCCCTTAATTTAGAAAACCCCAACTAATTTTGGACTTACCCCGGGCCCCAGGCCTTGAGCCCCATGGCCCCTCTGACCTAATCCCCCTAAACCTTTACACTCACATCACTGCACTAGACACACTCCCCTGAAACTAAGTCTGCTGACCTATTTAAGCCAGAGCTACCAATAGGTCAGCATAAACAAGCTATTGTTTAATAACAGTTCCAGTCTACTCATACAACAGCAAGCTCAAATACTTCCTCCTTACATTACTGCCTTGACCTCGCCTGAAACTAACAATTTTAAAACCCAACAATCAATAATTAATAATTAAATAAACAATATTAATCCAGTTCCCCCCTTACACTACTGATTAATAAAATGATTCATTTGTAGACATTCATAACACTGGGAAAAAATTAATAGTCAATTATAATTTGACATCTAATTGCATCAAAACAATGATTTAAAACTGATTCAAATAACTTTAGACAAAATAAATAGCTGTGTTGACATTAGCAGTAAGAATAGTACGGCAGACAGAAGTACAAGATGAACAATCAGGTTTACCAATGGCTAACCTCAAATTGCCAGAGTAATACCATTGACTTTAGATACTAAATCAATAGTATCAATAGTCAATGGTAATACAATTAATTTTAGAGTTGTATGTTATTTTTCTAATCCAGCATTCACAAAAATATATGTTTATTAATTGATAATAAACATATTTTTCTCTCAAATTGCTTTGATTATAAGACAGACATTGAATTTATTGTTCTTTGTGATTTTTTAAGTCCTAACAAACAGGCTTCATGTCTGTTCACTAAAGCTAGCCTTTACTCAGTTAAGAGACATTCTGCCACTAGCAGACGAGGGAATTAGGTGAATTCCAAAACAGTGAAAATTATATGTACATAGCTTGAGTATTTAGGAGAAGTGAAAATAATTCCTAAACAAAATGAGTGGTGAAGATTTTCTTATCAACAAAGACAAAGGAAGTAGATAGAGTTGAAAATGACAATTGAAATCCACCAATTACATTTAGTGATTCTGATTCAGGTGTCTAGGCTAGGCTTCTGACTCAAAGTAGGCCTAATATGCCAAATACAAAAAACTGTGAATAGGGAAAATCTTTTATTTGGTAACATCTTTTAAGTAAGTAACTGTAGCAGGGGATTTTCATTTTTTTCATTTAATGGTGGTTAGAGGCTAACTTTTCAATCTTTTATTCTGTACATTCCTTAATCCCTTTTGTTACTAAACCAAGTTTTTAGCTTAAGTCTTTTTTTAATAATCAGCGATTTAAAAACCAATATTTTTTCCTTCACACAGTGTTTAAGCAAATTAAACTTAGGACTAAAGTTATCTTTTTTAGCCCTAGTAGGATAGGCTAGTTATTTTAGTATAGTAGGCTAGTATATTTTTATATTTGAGTATAGACTAGTTATTTTAAGGCAATTTTCAATATTTTTATGTTCACGTATTACTCGACTCGACTCGACTCGAAACTCGAGTATTCTACTTACTACTCGACTCGACTCGACTCGTTCCAAAAATGTGATACTCACCCCCACCCCTAATATATTGAATGCTGAAACACCGCATATAGCGATTAACGAGTCATGAGTCACATGGTCGAGCACTGCCAGCACATAGGAGGGTGTCCAGTTATCTGGAGTGTCATATTATTGCGAATCAATTTTGTGAGTTTACTTTATTGTGAATGCAAAATGCATAAATATTTCCTTAACAATCCTCATTGTTTAAATAATTTAAATAATGCTATTTTTATTTATAACTATAATAATTTTAAATTGTTTAAAATTATATACTATTTCAATGATCTGAATTAATCATCAGAAGAACGCTGTACATATATTTTGGCTTTGTATTAGTGATATAATTTACGGTATGCTAATTAGGCCTAACGTAGTTTGCCAAAGACTAAATATAACAGATTAAGAAAACTAATTTAACTGTTCAAAAATTATTAGCTAAACAACATTGTGTATACTTATTAAAAATATTAATTAATGAAACTGTAGACAAATAAAAGGTAAATCGCATCCAATAAAAAAAAAAAAAAAAAAAAAAAAAAAAAAACACACACACACACATAGCCTAGTGAATGCAGTTTGTACCTTTGATCGCCTCTTGACTCTGTGTCCATATTTGTTTTTTCTACTAATCAACAGTACAGTTGGCCTACCTCCAGAGAGTCCCCGGTGATGACCAGTGCGCAATCCTGCTTCTTGCGGAAGGTGTTCAGCTGCAGATGCGCGTCCGTGCGGGTGACAATGGGCGCGAACACGTACAGGTCCTGCGTGCGCGACACTAGCCGACTGCTCTTGGCGATGCACGTGGCCGTTTCCAGCTTGTCCCCCGTCAGCATCCAGACCTGGGTGTGATTAAGCATCGGGTTGACAAACTTTAAAACTATAATAATTTTAAATTGTTTAAAATTATATTTTATTCGCAGGTTGGCACGTTATTTGGGTTCAGTTTCAATAAAGTTTCATTCCTTATTTCTATTACCTACCGGTATTTCAAAGAGAACAATTTAAATGTAGACTCATCTTATTTTTTATTTATTAACAACCAATACTGTGGTTATCCATTAACAAAAAAAAAAAAAAAAAAAAAAAAAAAAATTAAAATAAAATAAAATTAAATTAATTAGTTAATTAATTAATCAAAACTTGAAATTTAGTTGGACCTATTTTGGAACAACATACATAGAGTAGCGATCACATAGCTCATGCTATTTTTGACCTATTCAAAAACACATTCAAAGATCCAACTAAGTTTCTAGTTGTTAGGGAAAAAATATAATTCAAAACCATGTCATGTGAAATACTGCTGCTTACCAACATAATTGTTTTCCTAAAGCAAAATTTTTTATTTTAATTTTAAACACAAGCCTTCACTAAAACATTTTGAAAGGGGAGTGAGTGAAGCGAACAAAGAATGGTCGTGATGGCAAGTGAGCGTAGCAAAGAGAATAAAACAAGCCGTTTTGGGCTTGGCATTTTAGTGCACAGTCTGAGACTAATATTATTACTTTGAAGCATTGTTTAAGTTTACGCTCGGCCCCCAGGTACTGAACATTATCAACTGTAGGTAATGTAATTTAGTTGACAAGGGGCTGAAAACAATGAACTGTTGCCTACTATTGTTGACAATGGCATAAACATGATGATTCTCTTTAGTTCCAACAAAAATTAGTTTAATTACTAGCAATTGTTGACAGTATTACCTAATAAATGTCCAAGAGATGGGTAACCTTGTCAAATACAGTGAAAGCTCTCTTAATCGACGTTGGATCAACCACCCGCTGGATTAACCGACAGTTTTTTATATAATAACTGCCTGTTTATTTACTAATTGATTGTGTTAGAAACAATTGATTGCTTTGCAACAATTTTTAATGTTTTTCACCGGTTTGATTGATTTTAACACATATTTCTGGTATTATTTGATTTAACCGTCCTTTTTCGTTATCCGGCCATAGTCCGGTCCCGTATGGATTGGTTAAGAGACCTTCTACTGTATTTTAATTTTGTACATTTGGCAACATGTTTCTTTAACCCAATTTCTATTTTATTGCTAGGAAAGGTAAATTAGCAAAAAATGTAGACTAATGGCACTAAATCAGGCCAGGAGGATGGAGGTATGAAAGAAAATGTAGTGTCAACTTTAGCTGATGATCAGTACGTTGGCCCATTTCAACGAGTCGATCTTGCCCTACCACTCGGCGGCCTACCACTCGGTTGATGGTTGATACAGAATACTTCAACGAGGTACTCTCTTCATGCGACAGGGCTAGCAGTTTTGGCTTTTCCTTAAGAGGTAGCACCTGTACTAGGTCACTTGTTGTTTCTAAATTAAACTGCATTATTTTTAGTACAATTTTGTTCTATTGGTTTACAATCCTAATGTTCAGAAAATAATTTACAACGTAAACAAACTAGTGCAAGTAGTGAGGCTGTGGTTACATTGCTTCGTCGCGCAGTTGTGGTTTGCACTGAAAATGACAAATTTATTGATAATTGCAACTTATCTTTTAATGAAGAGGATAGCAAAGATGACCTTGTGGACTGAGTGACAAGAAAAAAAGTTTTAGGACCAAGATGCTGATCCTGAGATTGCAAGAAATAATAAAATTACTGGGAGTCACCATGTTGTGACTACAGTACCTTGATGCCGGCGTTGCGCAGCAGCTCGAGCGTCGTCCGCACCTTGTCCTGCAGCTTGTCCTCAACACCCGTCACACACAGCAGCTCCATCTCCCGCTCCAGGCTCTCTATGACGGCCGACACGCGCGACCCTCGGTCCGCGATGGCCATGCGCGCCGCGTTGTACCGGGTCTGCGCAAACACACAATACCAATCAATCAAAAACTTGTTATGGCCTAACACCAGAAGAGCTTTGAGTGATAACAATCTTCTGTCACCTTGTGACACAATTTCAAGTTGTATATTGAACTTTAAACTAAAAATGTATGGAAATTATCTCTATGTTAAAGGACATTTACAAATTATTTACAAACAATTATTCTGATTTTTAACAATGTTTGTCACAGAAAGTTAAAGTATCCCAAACAAAATTTTAAGGAAATAAGTGTTTATTGACTTTAATTACATAAAAGATAAATCTAACTCTTATTTTATGATTAAAAACAATTTAAAGAAAACGTATTACAGTGTTGAATAAAATTTGGAAAAAATATTAATCACAGGATGTGTAAAATCTAAATGCACCGCGCTGTGTGCTTAAAAATAAAAAACTTAACCTGATAACTTTACTGTAATAACTTGGACATGAGCCAATTTTCTGAAAATTTAAGGACATTTTCCTAACATTTCATGGCACCAACAAATTTTAGGAAATTCCTGGTTTTCAAGAATTCTATGGTCAGTACACACCCTGGATTTTGACTAAATTTTTTTGAGTTTTCTAATAATCATATATTAGGTAATGCAATTATTTAGCACACAATCTATGTTGTGCATACATACGTTAACAAGTGATTCCAACAAGTGTGGGATATTTGGAAATATTTGTGTAGTTTTTAAAGCCTTAATTACCACTTTCTAAGATGCCGACGCTACCACTTCGTATTTTAAGGTGAATATATAATGAAAGATGAGTGAAAAATGGATATGAAGCCTTGTGTTAGATCAGTTGATTCTATAAACAGGTCCATTAATTAATATCCAAACAACCAATGGTAACTGGGTCCAGTTTCGAAACATTGAACCATTAACTCCTCTTTGAATCAAACCGGCAACATTCAGTTTTAAAGGTGAGCACTGTAACCACTCAGCTACTTAGACTACATTTTCTTCTTAGACCTAATTTGTACAAGATTACTTTTTAGACAAATATAACGGTAATTGTTTTTTCTAAAGAAAATGCAAGAAGTAATACAGCAATCAAGATCTCATAAGCAAGATATTATGTTCATAGTAAAAAACATAAAGCTAGATTATTTAGCAGTAAATAGACTTTTTAACACCAAGTCAATACATGTATTTTACACTTTTATAAAACCTATAAATGAAGCATGCCATTTACAATGATAAAAAAATAATACACAACAAATTGTTATTTTCAAATTTTTACTCCACATATTAATTCATCATTTTATTCAGACACTTTATTTCCTGTCAAGAAATCTAGAATGAGAAGGAGGAAGGTGACACCAACAAAACAATAACAAAATCAATGACGTCAAAGGTGCAGCACTTAAATAAGATATTCAAAGCAAACCACTCATGTGTCAAGATAAACATGACGTCAAAAGTGCAGGACAGCTTCAATCAGCTGTTGGTGTCACCTACCTTGGTTTGTTATAGTTATGTTAAAATCTAACACACATTTAAACTAAACAAATTGGTATAAAAATTAAACCACCAAAAACATCTGGCTTCCCAATGATTTCATCTCAACTGTTTTAACTAGTTATTTACATCTTAATGTAAGTAAACAAAGACGTAAATAAACTGTAGTAAAATTTGCTATTTTTTAAGAAGAAATTATCTGCAAATTATTTTTTATTCATATTTTGAATTTCAAAACTAATAGCATTATTAAAAATTTTACAATAAGTGTTCGCATTATATTTGAAATAAAACAATAAGCTTGAGATACCAAGGTAAGAACAACTAAAATTTTAGGAGTAGATTATTTTGATCCTAATATTTTGAAGTCAATATTTGTTTACTCTGCTAAAAACTAAAAAGGAATTTAGGTTTAACATTTTTATGTGAATATACAAAAATGTATACATAATTTGGTGAGCAAAAAACATTTGCTTGCCTTCAAGTAATCATCTCGTCTAAGTGGCCTGAACGGCAAAAGATCAATAAAAATATCAAATGGCTTTCAGTGAAAGGAGACCAGCAATTTACAGACATTTCTCCTCATCTCAAATGCTTGCATTTTTGTTCATTGTGCAAGTGGACCACCAGACCTAAACAGGCGTAGGGTGAGTCTGTAGCGTAGTAGTTAGCACGCCAGACCTCAGAACCATGAATGTTGTGGGGTTCAAATCCGCGTTCTGCCAGGAAGTTTTTACCAGTACCATTCACCTATACTGTAGCAACTCACCTTACTATGTCTACTATGATCAACGTACAGACTCCTGTCAAGTTATGATGCATCGTTCACTATTAGCCGACTCATGATTTTCAAGCTAGGCGAACAAATGTTTCAGTAAAAATAACTTACACGATACTTATTATCAGAATAGTCTTTAAACCAAGAAAAATACAATGAAAATACTAAAACCAGCCCATTATACTGACTATTTTGTTCACAAACAATGTTTCATACTGTAGATTTAATTGTTGGTTTTATTTTCAGATTGACAATGCCTTATTTCGATGAAAGTAAGACAATTCATGCCAGAAATTACTCTCATACATATCATTCCTACATGTGTCCCAGTAAACGTGAATATTTAAATAAGAGTATTGGTACCAAAAGTACCATAGAGAAACTTAAGAATTCAAGTTCTCCAACAAGATTAAACCAAGATAAACATCTCCATCATAATATTGCTAAACTGCGAGATATACTGTCCGATACCATATCCAGCCTCACAAAAGAAAGTAATCTGAAAAAAGGGGAAAGTGTGGAGTTGACACTCGAAATAGAGCTCATGAAAACAATAGATAACACCCCAGCAAACTCACTTGTTGAAGTAACGATTATCCAGCATAATAATAAGGGCGAGTCAAAACAAAAACTGGACAACATTCCAAATAAAAAAATGCTATTTAAGTTTGAACAAGACAAATGTTTGATTGATGAAACTTTTCCGCAAAATCAACAAAACTGGTTTAAAAGAGTTATTAGCAGGGAAAATACGATGGAGAGGCAGAGCATGTATCTAAAAAATAAACCTGTCAATCGAAATACAAACATAATTTACAGGAAACAAATTCACAAGCCTCTCTTTTGTTCAACTGCAAATAAAATATTTAATGAAATAAATAATAAAGGATATTGTAGTCCTAGAGTTGATTTTGTCAATGTTTCTTGCAAGTCTAGAGATAATTTTGTCAATGTTTATTGCAAGTCTAGAGATAATTTCATCAATATTTTACCGGAAGAAAATAAAAGTTCTTCAGATGGAAGTCATAAAATATTGCAAGAAGATAAAAAGAATGGTGCAACAGCTGACTGTGATGTATCCCATGCACTTTCTAAGAATCGGCCAAAAAGTACTCTGATGAAAAAAATAAGTGACATTTTCCTACCTCCAAAGAAACCAAGCAAAAATGAAGTGGTCAACACAGCTTTAATAGCACTGAAAAATGAAATAGATAGTTTAAAAGTCGTGCACCATGAGAATGGGAAGAACAAGGGTAGTAAAAGAAGAGACAAAACTCCAGCCCAAAACCTAGGAAAAATAGTAAACAACATTCTATTTGATGTAATGGAAAATATGGATGGTGACAATAAGAACCAAATCAAAGATATGCTACCTTTGCAGTACCAGAGTTTTTTTGAACCGGTGAAAAAAACTAGCAAAAAACACAAGGAGAAAAGGACAAGTAAAAAAGATAATACCATGTCTATCAACAAGTTGTATAGATCACATTCTGACACCTGTTGTGTAAGGCCACTGAAAAGTCAAATGAATTCAACACCTCAGCTACAAAGTTCCATCTCCACAAGTGATTGCAGAGATCATTCTGGAACACTGCCTGAAACAGAAATAGTAGGGGACTCAAAACATTCACACAAGAAAAAGAGGAAGAAGAGCAGACCAAGAGATTATTCAAGAGGTAAGAAAAACATAAAAGGCGATGACAGAAATTTGCTAAGTAAAATGGCAGAATATGATGCTCAAAAATGTCGATCAAACCACAAAGCATTGTTTTCAAGAAGTAGTTTAATTCATTGGAATGGACGATATGTTAAAGTGAGTAAGGACATTAAGGCTAGAATCGAAATGCTTATAGTAAATGAGTTAGAGAATTTAGCACTGAAAGAAGGGATGGAATGTGATGTGACTCCACTGTCTTCGATGGACAACACATCAAAAGACTCCAACACTATTGAAAAAGTGTCATCGTTCATATGCAAACTTGACATTAGTGATAAAAATGTTAGAAAAATTATGAAAAGAAAAAAATCATTGCATAAAACAGTAAGTGTTCACCACCCTCTAAAAAATGTGGTTAAAATGAATGATTGCAATTCAACACACAAAGCAAGGACAAACAACACAATCACAACTAATGAAACACAAATTGAAAAAGTAAAAAATAACAATTTAACTGAACACACAATTACAAACCATGCGTCATCAGTAAAGGCAAGAAATAACAGAAAATCAATAGCCACACAGATTAGTGATGCTGACCAGACCAGTGTAGAAATAAAATACATGAACCAAAACATGCAAAACTGGAGTGCTGAATCTCAAATGGTAACTTTCTACAACCATGAGGTGATGGTACCAAATAAACAAAATGTAATAGCCGAGTATATTGGGAAAAATAAAAGCTACAAGAAAAACAGGTTTACCTCTACAGGCTTTGTAAAAGTAATCAATTCTGACGATTCAACATGGAATAAGGATCATCCACAAACCGAAATCCCCATGTGTAACTGTATAATACCCATACAAGATTTTCAAGAAACTAACAATATCACTTCTGGTCGAATAAGTTCAGCAACAGGAAAATCGAGCTCAAAAACATCAAATGAAATAGGCAGCAACATAGAAATAGAACTAGACATCCAAGATCTTGAATATATACTGCAAGAGGCAAAAAACAAGTACAATGCTGATAAAGTTTTAATAGAAGCAAAGTGTGTAAATCCCCAGAAAAAGCGCAAGTTCTTGAAGGCCACAGGGAAAAACAGCCCATCATATACAAACCAGCTCTTAGTAAACGCTGCAAAGAAATTAGAAAAGTATGCAAAACCAAAATCAAGAAACAAGAAAGCAAAATGATAATGCAAAATGAAATTCACTTGAAGCTTCATCAATAGGCCTATATATTTTAATCAAATTGTGAACTATAAATTTTTTTAGGAGTTCAAATCAAACAAATATATTAGGTGTTTTTTAAAAACTGACTTTTTAAGGTAGTATTGCCTAGTGCGAACTACTACTACCAGTTGGTAGTAGTAGTTGGTATCGAGTAGTAGTTTGCAATGATAAACTAACAGAAATTTATCTAATGGGCAATCCAAGAGCAATAATAAAAAAAATCTGTATGTTTTGAATTCAATTATTTTTTATAACAAAACCAGCATGGTTGATGTTAAATTGTAATAAACTGTTGTAATTTTTCATGAGTTCTCTTTATTTCAATCTATATACTATTTCTGGTGCTTTTTAACTATGGTAAAAGTTGAAAAATCTCAACAACAACATTGATCATATAAAGTTGATAAAACAAACTTAGGAAAAAATGGAAAATTTTATACTTATTTAATATGCTAAGGGTTTTTTTGTAATTAATTGGAACTCCCCCTACAATTCTCAATAGATTTTCACGGGTATGAGATCTGTACTTATTCAATAACAGATCTATACTTATTCAATACGCTAAGGCAAACATGCTAAAGGTTTTTTTGTGTAGAGAATTTATACCAATTTTCAGGTTTTTGGTGTGTTGTTGGATAGGGCTTGGTCTGTAGTTCTTTCCGTCACAAATTGACGAGAATCGGACTTGAAATAAAATCGCTATCCAAAATTTAAATTTGAAATTTTCCCATTAGGATAACATTGGAATTAGGTTGAGCATTTTAAATATCTGTTAATGTACAGCTGTAAAAAGGTGTAGTTTTGTGTAATCACAATATTGGATTGGTCGAATGTCAATAATTTAAAACTGAAAGCAACATTTTTATTTTAGTGATGACATATCATAGTTCAAACTAAATTACTCGATTTCAAGCAACAAGTACACTAGTAGTATTAATAGATACAAGGTAGTAATTGTTACTGTACATGAACTTGAATGAATATTTAATAGTGGAAAATTAAATAAATGGGCCCAAATAAATATAATTAAATATTTTAGTTGCTAAAAACTGTGTCCATCCTAATTTTGAAATGTATGATTTTGTTGTATTAAAAGCTGTCTGGTGGTAATAATAGTCAAAACCGAGGGGCAGAGATCTTTGAAGATTCTTTAAATAATAACTGGAATCTTAAATAATAATTAACATTGCAAAACCCCTCATGACACCTGTATTAAAAATAATATCCAGATAAAATTATAATACAATGATTGCCCCTGATTAATCAAAATGTATCAAAATCAAATTTGATCAGCCCTGAACAAATTATAATTATGTACATACATTCCTAATGAAAAAAAACTAAATTTGAACTTGAACTCACAAAATACAAAATTTAATGTGATATGGTAAACATCAAATCATGCAATCTGTTAGTAAAAATCAAAATATTAGTTGGATGATGTAATGTCGTTTGTATTTAAGTGGTATTATGTAAAATCTTCTACATAAAAGAGGAATAAAAATCTTCCATTTTTTTTTCTGCAATGCTGAAAATTTGACTAAAACAGAGAAAGGTAAAACTCTCACAAGGCATATAAAGAAATGTTTTTTAGTTTAAATTTGTTTCTTGAGCCAGAGTTTTTACCATGACAAACCCACCTCAAAATCCAGGTACTGTTCTTCAGTGAGCGACTTCTTGGCAACAACAAGCGTCCGCAGTCCCTCCCGCGCCATGTTGCCACATTCCTCGTCCAGCCAGTCCGTGTACTGCACGATGCCCGACATCACCACGTCAGCACCCTTCAGGTAAAAAGTGATTTCTCCAGTGTTCATGTCCTGCAAAACGTGAAATGCGATAGAAACAGGTAGGCCTAAAACATCACTTGATCAACCCTCAGAGGACTGTTCTTAGGTCAGAAAACTGCATAACATGAAAATAAATAATTTTATAAAACTCTAAAAATAGGAAAGGAAAGGTTTCCTGGAAATGGACAATTATGTTTTTTTTTTTTTTCAATTTTCTGGGATGGTTTGCATGAGCTATACAGGGTTAGTCAAAAGTCTGGACACCTCCAGTTAACTTTTTAAAGCGTTGCAGTAGGGAAACCAAACTCGGCACATGTTTACAACATGAAAAACAGCACTTTTTCATCAACTACACAACTTTGCCCCTGCCCCCAAAATGGGGTATTTTGGGGGCAGCCCCAAATTTTCAAATGTAAACGTCTATTGAGTGACCCCTCATTTTAAACGGTTTATTAAGACAAATTAAATGAAACAAACCGGAGGTCGATATCTCACCCCTAACCAAAATGGCAGCCATTTCAAAATTTGAGATGGGCAAGCAAGTTTAAGTCTGGACACCCCCAATTAATCTTTTAACGCATTGCAGTAGGAAAACCAAACTCGGCACATGTTACCAACACAAAAAATGAAATTTTTCATCAGACACAACTTTTGCCCGACCCCCAAAAAGGGGTATTTTGGGAGCAGCCCCAAATTTTCAAATGTAAACCCCTGGGTTCAAAAAGTTAACTGGGGGTGTCCAGACTTTTGCTTAACCCTGTATATTTTATAGGGTCAGAATGAATAGACCAAAGTCTCTTTAGAGGGGTCTGTTGCACAAAATAATCGTTACTAAACAGAATTATTCAAATTTTCTAATTTTTTTCAGATTTTATCAAACTCAGCAGATGAATAAATGGCAAATTTTTTTCTAATCTAAGCGCTGAAAAAAGTCCCCTAACAAATGTCACAGTGAACAACCTTAAAAAAAAAAAAAAAAACGTTTAGCATGTACACAACTTTGTACAATAATGATTATACATTTTTTCATCTTAGTTTTATTGAAATGTCATATTTGTTTTGCTTCCATATGAAATATGTGTTGCTATTAGGAGCTTCTTTATAAATACTTAAAAGTTTATTCAACAAACAAAAGCAACACTCACTTTTACAATGATACCCATCCGCTTGGTTTCTGAAGTAAACGGAAAAACTTGCAAGATAGAAAAGTCCAGTATTTTGTTGTTGGGTGTCCTTAGTTGAATGGAGACCAAGTCACGCTTTTCTAATGCAAGTCCAACTTCTTCTGTCCATTTCACTAGGGCAACCTGCATAAAATAGTTCCACTTGGATTACTAGTAGTGATGGGCCGGTTGCAAAATTTATTGGTTTGGTTTTTGGTTATTCGGTAACAACTCAAGGTTACCATCTAAAATTGACTCTATTTTCTGCCTTGTAAGTTACACATTTTATTTTTTTCTAAATAGACCAATTAGTCATTGGAGAAAAATACATAATATGAAATGTATATCCAACTATAGTACTGGCCTCATATTTTATTTGAAACTGGTAAAAATATACAATAAGACCATTTTAGTGGGACAAATTTCAATCAATTGAAGTTAAACAAAAACCCAAAGGAAAAGTTTTGACTAGTGTAGTTTTTAGGAATTGATGAAATATATGGGAGGATAAGAATTAAAATGTTGGTCATAAAATCCAACAAATATAAAAAGTTTATATTTGTTGAAAGATAAAGAGTCAAACAGAAATCTATTTTATAAAGGAAAGGACAACTGTTCTTGGAAGATAAGATAACAATTGTAATATGAGACACAGATGGAATGCAATGTCGAGCACCTGCTGATAAGAGCTCTATTGTTAGGCATCCCGTGATTTATTTCATCAGTTCCCTAGTTCATTATATTTGGTTTCTGATCTATTTGTCTTACCAAAACAAATTATAGGAAAATTTTTTTGGTCTGAATTTTACAATGGAACAAAGTTTTAATCAAATTTATACTATTTTTTTATAAATATACTTTTTTTAATTATAGAAATCAAATTATTATTTTACTGCAAGTCTGCAAAGATGACTAACTTCGACTTTCCTTGTGACATGAACATTTTAATAAAAAGATAGTAATTTTGTATTTCCTTTGTTTTTAAGTTTAAGTTATTCCCTACCATCATTAAATTTTCAAACAATGTCTTTTGGAAAAATTTTACACATTTTTGTTGGGCTGTTTTTTTGTGTCAAAATTTCAGGAGGGTGGGGTTTTGACCCCCTGACCCCCCATTGTCTACGGCCTCACCTTACGATACAACCACTTTATGGGTCATTTAAGAGAGTACGCAATAGATCAAAACAGAACTAGGTAAAATAACAAACTCTAACATATTGGTTAACCCGCGCCAGGTGCTAAATGGGTTGAGCATGCACTGAAAGTCTAACAAAATTTGACCTTTGATTATTTGTGGGGCATCTAGTAGATGAAAAGAATCAATGTTGCCACCTTTCCAGTATATGACATAATTAAGGAACAGAGATCAAAAATGTTATCTGTTGTGTTTATGACGTCATATTGTGACGTCATATTTATGGCCCAGTACACAATTTTCCTTGATAATAATTATTAATAATTATTTTCCTTGAGCACACAAGTAAAAATAATGTACTAAAATTGAAAAAAAAAAATACTTGTTTATTTGAGTAAAACACAATAAAGATAATAAAATTATGAATGAAAAACACAAAGGGGGTTATTTAAACTGTTGAAATTACCAAAACACAAATTACCCTAACCTATCCTCACACTGATAGGAATGGCGGCAATGAGCGCAAGAATGGCACTTTACTATTTTCACCGCTACAGCGCTGCTGTCACCGCGACGCGGGAACTGCTCGGCCCCAAGCTCAAGCCACACCTACCCACCACGCTAACATGGTATACAACTAGTCCGCCAGGAGCTAACCTAACAAAATACTAATGATGAGTGCATTGTAGCATGGCACAGTACTGTGCCATCAGCGTGAGCGTTCAAATTTTCATGGCACCATTAGCAGTGAAAGAGTCTTCTTCACCCCTGTTAGAATATTAAAAACATGCCTTGACATTCCCTTGTTTCAGCCCAAATTTTGGAACATTTTTATTGTAAAAGAATGTTTTCAGGTAGAATAATGGATCCAAGGCCTTAATACCAGATATACAGTGAAAATAAATTTTACGATTACAAAAAATTATAAAAGCAACAGAAATTGAGTCACATGAGTAGGAGAGTTGTGATGTAACCGTTCATATAAATAATTATCACATTTCACGAACAAAATCAAGTAAAAAATTAATGGTGTCCGAAAAAAAAAATATATATATATATATACCATGGTTTGCCCAAAATCTGTATTGTTACATAACCTACTGCACTACAATCCCTAAGGTGAAAATGTCTTTTAAGTTTTTCTGTTAAAATGACAGGAAATCTGTTCTTTGAAACGCCTTATAGAGTTTCCAATGTCAGTTCCGTACCTCGTCGGGGCTGGACGCCTGGTACACGCGGCCGCTGGGCCGCTCTATGTTGTAGTGCTGGTCCGCTTCGGACTGTGTCTCGTCGGTCGCGGATGGCTCCCACACCGGTGTCACGTTGTGGCACAGCGCCACCGCCTTCACTGCCTCATGGACTCGCGTGTGCTCGCTGCGCCGGATCTTGGAAATTTGTGTTGTGGGCTTGGCGGGCGAAGTGGAATCCGCAGGTGTCGCATACGCTTGCGCCACTTTCTCGCGTACCTGCAAAATACAATGAATTATTCTTCCGTAGCAATTTGACAATGTATAGGAGTTTACCAAATTGGGAAAATCGGTTATATTTTACAATAAGCAAAAGTAGCATCATAGACTATCTAACCAAATCACTAATTTCTATAGCATTCATTGTACAGCTAACCAAAAAAAAAGATAAACAATTAAAAAAATATATAACTCAACTTGTGCGGCAATGAATTGAATAGTCATACATTTGTGAAAATCCTGAAAAATGCCACAATAGTGGGGGTTACGGCAGACTGAAGCAATGAAAACTTCTGATAATGCCATCATTAGGCTGGATTTCCATGACTTTCGAGACTTTTTGTCTATTTCCCTAACTTTCCCTGAACAGAGATTGTCTCCCTGACAATCCCTGACTTTCCAGAATGTGGATCAATATGGACATCCTGTTACATATTGATCCATTCATATTTTAATGTTATTATTAAGTAATCCAACCTGATCGAATGATTCTGGCGAATAAGATCCAGTCCCTAGGTGGAGTCGTTTGAAAACCATCGAGTTCTGGGTAAGAGTTCCAGTTTTGTCACTGAGCAGATATGAAATCCTGCCCAACTCCTCTGGGATTGTGGTACACCTGCACACATTGCGCAACATGAATTTGTTTCTTGTCTGTATGAAATTGATTCTTTTTTAAATAGTGGAAACTTGCATAGGGACTACTGTAAAATTTTTAAAATTTATTGAGGGAAAAATGCATTATTAATTGATTAAAAAAATAACAATAATATTAGAATGCAAACCTTTTAATGTGTTATCGGTTTATTCACATTAAAGGGAATTTATTCACAGTATTTCAAATTTATATATTACAAGTTTGTTCAGTCGTTTAGAAATTGTATTGTAAAACTGAGAAACTATCTTTGAATGTGAACACATTAAATGAACATGAAGTAGGCCTACACTATATGTTAATTGTCTACATTCTGAGAAGTATAAAACATGATTCATTTGATAGAACGGAATGATTCGTAATGAAAGCACTGACCTCACAACAGTGTCTGGCATTTCCTTGTCCCGTTGCATAGACCAAGAATAGAAAGCTTTCCCCATATCCAGGTTGACTCTCAAACTAAAAAAAAAATAATGATGTGCATAAATATGAACATATCAGATAAATTATGGGGGATTTATTAAAAGTCTGTGTATTGGGCCACAATTACAAAAATTTCAAGTTTAATCGCTGATCTGGTGATGGGTCAGGTTTTTACTAGCACCGGTTGTTGGTTGTCAGTTTTTTTATTTATTTTAGATGTAAACATGAAACAACTCAAAGTTACCATCTAAAAACATTGTGATGGGCTTATTTTCTAACATTTACACATTTATGCTTTTTAATAAGCAAATTTTGAATGCAAATGTCGGCCCCAAGCTCAAGCCACACCTACCCACCACGCTAACATGGTATACAACTAATTCCGCCAGGAGCTAACCTAACAAAATACAAATGATGAGTGCATTGCAGCATGGCACAGTACTGTGCCATCAGCGTGAGCGTTCAAATTTTCCGTTAGCGTTCAAATGACCAGTTAGTTATTGCAAGAAAAAATAAAAATATTAAATGTTTACCCTACTATATAACTTTTCTTATATTTTATTTGAAAGTAGTCAAAAAGCAATACAACCATTTTAGTGGAAAAATTTATAATTTTAATAAAAAATTAAAACTAAAAGATAAAAACTTTTACTATTGTATTTTTGTAGGAATTGATGAAATATGAAAACAACAGAATAGTAACATTAATTCACCTATACAGGTTGAACCATAGGTCGTACATCTTTGATTTACATTTAATTAAATTCGTGAAAACAGATTTAAAAAATGAGCTATAATTTGTTTTTGTACGACGATTAGATCAGAGACCAAATATAATGTACTAGGGAACTGATAAGGACGTAAATCAGATTCCATCTAACGTCTCATATTACAATTGTATTGTTATCTTCCTAGAACTGGACATCCTTTAATTTAAAATTGATTTCTGTTCAAATTTTTATTTTTCACTAGAAAAAAACCCGATAAACCGAAAACTGACATGTGTTATAAATTTTCGGTTATCGGTTTTTTACGAAAAAAAAACCGATAAAACCGATAACCGACTATAACAACTGACCCATCCCTAATACTTACAGTCAATATGACCTTGGACTGCTTTCACAAAATAAAAACTACCAATAACTAAACTTCTAATACTGCTCTAAGAAATTAATGTAGTCTTAGATATACAAATACCCCCGTTGCAGCAGACCTGCGTACTCAGCGAATTTCCAAACAATCTTGAGATATTGTATTTTCCCCATAAACACCATAGGAATGGGTATGTAGGTTTGCTGCCTTGGGATGTTGTTAGAAAATGTTAGTTTTGTTAGAAAATGTAATAGTTACGTTAGGAAAATGTAAAACTGTATCAATATTCGGCACTTTTTAACTTTCCCCATAAATCCCATGGGGGTGAGTATGTAGGTTTGCCGCCATATGGGTGTTGTAAGCAAATATCAGTTAAATCATACCTAGTGAATGTACATACCAAATATTATCAAGTTATGGCGTTCTTTACATTTTCCCCATCAACCCCATAGGGGTGAGTAGGTAGGTTTGCCGCCATGTGGGTGTTGTAAGCAAATATCAGTTGAACCCTACCAAGTGAATGTACATACCAAATTTTATCAAGTTATTCCAATAAATAAAAAAAAAGCGAGATACAGGGTTTTGTTGATTTCCCATAAGATTAAAATGGAAAACCTATTTTTGGCTTTTCTCCGTAACCTGTTAAGCCAAGTTAAAAATTCAAAATACTAAATTGTTTGTTTTTTTAAGCTCTTTTAAATGGTTTCAGTTAAAATTGTTGAATTTTGAAAATTATGCTCCAAAAATGCAAAAAAACCCATTTTTGACCTTTTTGAAACCCCATAAAACCCCGTTCCCATAACCCGATCATGCTGGTTCGCGAACTCATGAAAATAGACCTAGTCTTACACCTTCATACCAAATTTCATCAAAATCGGGGGTCCCCTTCAAAAGTTATCAGTACCATGGACACATAGATATATAGATATATATATAAATATACATATATATGAAAATGAACGAACGGTGTTTTTGGCTTCTGGGGACCTCAAAATGAAAAAGTAACATGGTCCCGGACTTAGGTCTTACCATGGCTACTACCGTAATAGCGTATTCCCTATAGGGAAATTCGCTAAAAGAATCATGAGAAAAAAATTGTTAAATGTTCATGATTTTCTTTCATATCGCCTATTTTAATTTATTATACCAAACCATATGATGAATGTGTTGCATACTGAGAGTAGGGCCATTTTGAAACCAAAATAGTGACACTAGCTTGCACTATGCACCAGACCTAAATGTTTGTTTCTAGATGGCATGTAAATTAGTTATCCTTTTTTTTTAGCAGCAGCACATACAGAGGAAAAATGAACAAGAGACCATCCCAGGACAACTTTAAAACTGGTTTATACTAGTTGCGAAGTTGACGTTGGGTACAGCAAACGAAGTTGTCATAACACTGTGGTAAGTCTTTTGGCTGTCCACTATGACAATTTCCCTTCCTTCAAACCCCATTCATGTTCAAGACAGCGGGGGGTTAATGCGAACTGCATGGTTAATCCCTAGCTGAAATATATGTAGACGGCAGGGGGTGAGTAGAAATGCTATGGGCATGGAAACCCCTAGCCATGTTCAAGACAGCATACATATGTTGTATGCTGTATGAACATACATATGTTCAAGACAGCAGGGGGAGAGGAGTGCGACGGGCATAGAAACCCCTAGCTGGAACATGAGTGGACAGTCTGTCCCGTGCCTCACCCTTTCTCTTCCTTCAATATCCCATCCTTCCTGGGGCCTGCGCAAAATGCCCATTTTGAGGCAGACGTGCTCAACGGTTCGGCCGGGGTCTCCTTATCCACCAACAACAACAACAACAAGAGACCATTTATAATAAGATATAATTTATACCGTAACTATTTTTTTTAATTATTATTTTTTTTTCTTTTAGTTGGTTCAGCAAAAACCAAAATAAATCAAATTTGGTACAAATATAACATTTTCTAACTGATTTAAAATAACATATTTTACAAATGATCATTACATACCTGATTGGAATAATATAGGAGAAGAGCAAGACGAAACGGAACATGTATCTATACCAGGGGCCTTGGAATCCTTTTAAACACATCAAGACAAAGGCCAAACCGATCACTGCAGCGAATAGCACCTGTTGAATAGAAATCACAAATGTTATTGAGTATATGTGAAAAAACTGCTTCAAAAATGAAGGTAACAAAAATTGATTTTGTTAAATATAGGATAAAGTAAATTGTAAATCAAGTTTGTTCTATGAACTTGATGTTTGGTTGCATTTTAGACCAAATATGATACAGGGTGTTTGGGAACTCTCTTTTGAAACTCTGTGTGGTGGTTCTTTGGATTAAAATAAACAAAAAATTCATAAGAACATATGTCCTAAAATACTTTGTTAAGCCACTAGTCAACATTTTGTTTTATACACTTAATAGTTTTTATTTCCGTAATGGATGGTTGTATGTTTGGTATGAACCTTTGAACCAATGTTAATATTCAGGAAAACATCACTCCTTCAATGTGTAATTTCAAAATGGTGGCAGTTTTAAACCTTGGTACTCAAATACCTAAAAATCCGTAAATATAATCAAACTCTTACGAATAGCAAAAAAGTTGAAAACTTCAATTATCTCACCAATGGTACTAAATTTGGCAATAAATATGGAGTTATTGAGATTTTTCTCTGACAATAACCTTAATTTGTATGAAATATAATACAAAATTACTCCGTTACGTGTTGTCAGATCCTCACAAACTTGGTATCATTGGTTAGATAATTTAACTTCAACTGTTTTTGCTATTTTTAACAGTTTGACAACATTTACTATTTTTGAGATATTTGAGTTTAAAACTTTAAAATAGCCGCCATTTTGACAATACACATCCGAAAAAAAAAATTTATTTCTTAAATTGACCATTGATTGGTGTGATAAAGGTTCATGCCAAATGTGAACTTAATAATAATATGTATCCGTTATTAAAATAAAAATTATTAGGGTGTAAAAAAATGGCAGATAGTGGCTTAACGAAGGATTTTAGAACATATATTACTCTGCAATTTTTTGTTTATTTTGATCCAAGGAATCACCACACGGAGTTTCAGAAGAGTTTCCAAACACCCTATATATATTGTTAAGCCTAATAAATGTGACGTCAACTGTGACCTGTGTGTCATACTTGTCCTTGTTCCTACCTTGGTGAGCTGGTTGATCTCCATGTCCAGCAGGCCGACCTTGCTGCGCGGCTGAGAGTTGTTCATCACACTCCGGGTCTCCATGCCCGTGTAGACGACGGCACCGACGGCTGTGCCCGACGCCACCACGCAGTTGGTCCACAGCGTGTTCTCAACGTCAAGGCTGTCCTCTCCGCTGCCATCGTGCTACGACAAGATAAAGGCATTCAACTTGGAAGGCTTATGTGACTCAAGGATAGGATCAGTAGGAGACAACAGCATAGATGTACTGTAAAGGTAAGGTCAAAATTTTTTTTCTGGTTTCAGGATTGGGGTTGTAGAGTTGTTCAATTTAGTCTTTTAGATGTTTCCTTCATGAAATGAATAGGTGAAACATTAGATGCATTACAGTACTTAAGACACCACCATATTCTGTGATGCGTATTTAAAAGTGAATATGACTGAAGGGTGAGTGTGATGGATCTAATAAAGTGTTGTTACTGACAAAGATTAGATTATTCACCGGTCATGATCATCAATTACTGTAATAGCCAATAATAGCCGTAATACCGACGGCAGCAAAGGCAGCTGGGTCCTGTTTCGAACCAAAAAAAAAAAAAATTTTCTCAGGATTAAAGCACCAACCTTCAGATTCAAAGGTGCGCTCTATAACAACTAAGCTACCCCACCAATTTAATAATCAATGTTTGTCATAAGAATGATGCATTACACTAAACTGATTTTTCCACACGATAATAGGTTTACCTGATATTGAAATTGTCTTTAATTTAAAACGGCAACAACCAAAATGAATTATAAAGGACATCAATAGTACCATTTTTACTCTTATTAGGTTGAGCTAACCTGGTTCATAGTTGCTCACTCACCCTTGTAAATGTTCCTATAAAGCTATGTATGTCCCGCTGTGGTTTCTCGGCAAATAGTGAAGCATGAATCTCAAACAGTTTAGCGTTGGTCTCCAACTTCTGTGTGTCAGACACGGCGAGTCGTAGCTTCCAGTCCGTCTCTCCATCCAGCTGATCTGTGCGCACGAAACACGCACCCGAGCGTTCCGTCGTCCGCAGCAACACAAGATCGGCCGGGACTCGCTGGTCCTTCTCTACGATGATCTGTACGAATTTTAGACTGTTGGTTAATTTATAATTAACAAATATCAAATTTAATTTGTGGCTTTCAAAGTTAAACTTATCATTCATGGGTGTGGTGTATTGTGACACTGATGTTAAACTCTGCCGATAGTAGATTACAGATGCATTAAAAGTCTAGTGACATGAGGATGTATAGTAATTTTACAATAATTGCAAATCATGTTAATTTTACATATTTACTAATTCAAAGTGTAAAGATACACATAAAGCTATTTTTAAAATACATTTAAGCGTCGTAGCGGGGCGTGGCACCTACCCACCTGAGTTTGACAGTCATTTTTGCCAACTGTAGGGCCTAAGTTTATAATATTTTCAATCAGCGATCTACGAAATATCTCTACTTAGACAGTTCCCGCAAACAGTGTTTAATTTACGATAATCTATTGTTGTTTAATTTACTTTTCAGTCTCATACATGAACATAGGTAGAAATGTAAATATATCAAATAGTATTTTTTTTTTTTAGAGTAAGTTAAAGTGAGATAAAACTTTGAGTGTTAGCTGAATGGATAATTACTTAGCTCCTAAACTTAGTTTTTATTTACATTAAATTTTTGACATTTTTGGGGGGTCCGGCCTCCAAGGCCCCCCCCGAAACTCCAGCCTAAGATCTGAAGTTAAGCTGCTAGTAAAGGAAAGCTCAAAAATATTTAAAAAAAGTTAGTTAGGCCTTGTTTTTTGTTTTTTTTCAGGTCTTAGGATTTACACAGTTGAGAAAAAAAAATATAAAAAAAAGGAATATTAAAATTTTGAACTGAATTTGGTTTTACATTTTAACTTTGACTGTTATGCATTTTTGTACCGTTTTGCATGTTTAACAACATTAAAGGAATTCATATTAGCATCAACTGACCAGGTCTCCAACTTTGAGTTTGCTTGCCGGAACCAGTTCTGTAGCCACGAGACCGTCGCGCGATCGCACCAGCCGTTTGTACTTCTGGCTGTTGACCTCCTGGTCGCGCTGGTGACGGCGGAAGTCGTCCACTGCCTCACGACAGATCGTCACAATCAGCACGAAGCACTACAACACAAACAACAGAATGACAATCAAGTATGTAAATAAAATTCAAATCTAATTTTTTGGGAAATAGGTAGGGAATTAAATATAGGGGGCAAGAAGTAATCAATGAAAGTGGAACTGAAAGGGTTTAAGAATATAATGTAAATAATGTCCCCTTAAAAATGAGTTTTTTGTTAAACAATGATTGATATTCTATGAATTACTGAAAACAATAAAATACATGTTTTAAATAACAAAATCTTGTTTGGAAGGGAATGTGCGCTAGATTCATAAGAATTTTAAGAAATTAGCTGATTATACCTGAAATGGAAAAACAAATTTTCAAAGTCATTATGAATTGCAAGTTGCATGGCTACTAAAGTCCGTGCAAAATTAATTTACGGTTGAACTTTAGATTTCAATTGCCCAAATTTTTTCTGTTCCTCCCGCTTCCGAAAACCTATAAAAAATTCTATCTTTTGACCGCATATTAATTTTGAACGGGGGCATAACTGTTTGTGACAGTAACTTACCAATGGTCCCCAATATGTATACAAAAACCCCAGCCTCAGTTCTGGAATGAATTGACTCACTGCCATCAACAGGAAGTAGAGGTTAAGGAAAAACTTGAACTGCTGGAACAGCACCTGTTGGCAAAAGACAATTGATTAAGTATTTCAATTTCGAAATGTTCCACATTAAACTTTAATATTGAACAATATACAATTAAAAAGGTTTATAGTGCAAGTATTATCCTCCCATGATTATTCCCTGCAACAAATGTTATTCTTGAGTTTCATATGTAGTTTCATTTCAGGGAATGAACTTTAATTAATACGGTAATGTAATGTTCAACTAAGGCAGTGTTTCTCAACCTTTTTGTGCCCACGTACCACCAGAGGCTATTTTAATTTTTTTGTGTGCCACCCAAACTCATTCCTACCCTCCATCCACCTTGGGATACAACCGGAGAAGCCTAGAACATCGTTTTCTTTTAAGTATATTTTGCTAAAATTAGAGATATGTGAAAAAAACACAAAATTTACAACAATTACAAAACTTTCTTTCAATTGAATAGGTCTAATCTAAACATAAACTCAATATTCTTTTAATTTTTTATTTTTAGCTTGAAAACTAAAAACTGCTAGGTGCAGGTTTGGTAAAAAAGTTAAATTCAATAAAACTGGAAAAACAAAATTTCAAGGAAAGACACATTTATAAAAAAGGAACTAAAACATAAAAATAAAAAATTACCAAGTTGCATTTATAAAAAAGGAACTAAAACATAAAAATAAAAAAAAATTACCAAAGTGCTAAATATTGAAAGCGAAAAAATCACTGTTGTTTCTTGCTCAGGGAAGACTCAAAGGTGAGGACTAATTAATTATTAACAAATTACTATCATGACACAACTATTTCGACAGATCTCACGGAGATTTTCCGAACGAATACACAGAACGTATTCCAGTGTTACTTAGTAATACACGTAAAATGCTCTGGAATATGACCAAATCAATTTTCCCTTGTGTTTCATAATTCTCATAGTTTTAAATAGTTTAAGGTAAATCTTGAACTTAAAATAATTGGGTTTAGATGAGTACTGGGCACAAAACCATTATTCATAAATAAGAAAGTGTTCGGAAAGCGGTAGTCTTAAAATTAATTAAATTTAATAAGTTGGTAAGAAATTGCTTTAGCTAGGCAAAGGTGCTGCTATCTATTCATTGGAGTCTCTCAAACTAAATGTAAATGTATTGTAATGCAAAAACTGAGCTGACCAAAACAGCCTTTGGTGTCATGTCAATCAGAAACATTTTTAGATTTTGTGTATATTTAATTTTTTATCTCTCTTTTTGCTTCTTGTGTACCACCTGAAATACCTATTCCCTAATACAGAACTATCAAGAATCAAACCCTTACAGTAACCTATAAGTACTGTGTTAACAATAGAAGGTTATGGATTACTAGAATACATATGATGGAGGTATCATTTAAGTGCTATATAACCCATCAGGAAAGGGTAAAACGAGGTAAATACTAATTATTTCAGAATGTTAAAAAACATTTTTTTAATCTTTGGTTAACACTTTTTTAGTTAAAACGGTTAGGTACAGTAGGACCCGCTAATCCGAGACTAATTGGGACCAGACCCTGTTCGGATTGGCGAATTTTCGGATTAAGCGGATACCATGTATATCATGTAATTAACAGATTATAAATGCATAAATTACTAATATTACATATAACTAATCGTATCATTTAGTTTAGAAGGTATTTTGTTGACTTTGGTTGTTATTTAATAGGATTTTGGTTAAGTTCAAACATTGAATATATTTTGGCAATAAAGCATTCACGATATCTACATTAATTGTGGAGACATATTCTGCTAATGACAACTCTCAGATCTTCAGTATTGTTAGGCTAACAGGTGCACGGACGACCGGAAGGAAGTCCTTTGTCCATCGCCACTGACTCGAAGACAGTGTTAAATCGACCATCCCCCTCCCCCCACCACATACCTGTCATCTCTCCTTTTCTTGCATTCCAAATACGGTACTGTATATGTGATTAGGTCATTGAGCTTTGATCTGTTTTGATAATCAGTGTTTTAGAGTAGGCCAGGATTGCGGGGTTCAATTTTAATAGCTTTATGATCTGTTGGCGAAGATTTATAATTATTTCTTTAGTGATGACTGTACAAATTAACTACCAGTGCCCCTTGTTTAATTTGTGTTTGTGTACTGTGCTGTATACACCAGCTGACAACAGATCAACATTAACGATGTCCAATAAACAAAAATTTTGCTAGTTTATAAATGTTCTGTTTTTGTTTCACACTACAGTCAACCAACAAATTTAACTACATTATCATACAGTTAATTTACTTTTTGTGTAACAATAAATTATTATTTTCCCTACAAAAAAGACTGCCTTTTTTATTTTCCTCTTTTGAAGTTGGGGGGGAAAATCTGTATTTTTCCGAAGGGATGTTTTTGGATAAAGCGGATTTTTGGATTAGCGGGGTTTGGGTTAGCGAGACTTTATGAATTTAAAAAGGCACAAATAAACAACAAACTAAATAGGTTAGTAGTTTACATTGTAGTTTAAATAAAAAACTTTACCTTACTTAGGAAAATGAAAAAAATTTGAATATGTAATATTAGCTTCAATTTCATAAAGGCCTTTTAGAAAGTTCCATGACACCGAATTCTTATAACACAGCAGTTTCAATAGGTTTTAATATATTACAGTAAACAAATTATACTAAAGTCATATAGGCCTAATATAATCCATGTTGGTCTCTGTCAAACATATTGTAACCTGGACTTTGAAGGATTCCCAAAATAATAAATAGGATAAAATCTACAATGCCCTTACACACACACTTGATTAAAGTTTAAATTGGAGGTTATTATTTACCAAGGGAAAGAAAGTGATGATGTTGTACTTCTGATTGCGTATTACATTTGCAGGAAATTTTTCTGGGCTAGGACGGCCAATAACAATAGTCCTAGCCCTCAGTTCTCGCTCTCGAAAACATCTCCGCCAAATCCACTGGCAACACCTGAATCATAAATAAATGTTCTGAAATAGTAAAGAATTAAGAGAATACATGTAGCCATTTAGGAGTAATATTACAGCTATTGCAAAAATATGTTTAAGCTTTATATTTTACAGAGTTGAATATACATAAAGAGTTTACATCACAAATGGTAAAATCGTTAAAAAAATACATTTTACCTCCTATGCCGAAGTATTTTCATGACCACATCCACATAATTTTACATTGCATAGTTCAGAACTGTTTTATGTGAATGTTTTATGGATATATGATAACATCATTTTGTTATCTCTCTCGTCTGAAATCATTTACCAGTGCAGAATATATTATTTACACATGCTTTGTTCCTACCAACATCTGAGTTCAAGTATATTTTTAAATTTTAATACACTTTTAGAGTACTTTTTATCAGTAGCAAAACATATAAATAATACCCCCATCACAGCAGATCTGCGTAATCAGCAACTTTCCATTCCTCAGCGGACTTTTGTTATCTTTTTATTCCTCCATAAACACCATGGAGTAAGTATGTTTGCCAGCTTGCCATAATACAGATTTTGTAAGCAAATATAAATTAAACCTTTCATAGTGACTCTAAATTGCCAAATTGTATAAATTTATGTCAATGAATTAGCAATACAGGAGGATTTGGATTATTTCCCATTAGAATAACATGGGAAACATATTTCTTTTTCCCAAAAACTATTTAAACTAAATTCAAAATGCAAAATACTAAATTGTTTGTTTTTGAAGCTCTTTTACATGATGAAAGTTAAAATTGTTAAATATTGAAAATTAAGGTAAAGAGTGCCAAAATTCATTTTTGACTTTTTGAAACCCCATAAAATCCGGTTTCCATAAAAATTACACTGGTTCGTAAACTAATGTTATTGGACCTGGCCCAACACCTACATACCAAATTTCATCCAAATTGAAGGTCCCATTCAAAACTTATCAGTCAAAATTCGGTGTCTTGCTAGCCTAACGGTTAGATCTTAGCAAGGGGTCACAGGTTCGATCCCCGGGATGCCCATTGAGAGATTTGGACTGCTTGCCTTAAAAAAGCGTTAATGTACTCCAAACAAAAATGCCACTGGCATTGATACACAAAAAAAAAAAAAAGAAAAAAGAAAAAGTAACCATGTCTTACCATTTCTACTACCATAATAGTGTAGTCCTATTAATAAATTTGCTAAAGATTACTAAAATATATTTTTCATTTATCTTTTTAAAAAGTGTTACATTCCTACAAAGTTATTTATAGGTTCATAATTTTGAAATTAGCACATCAATTCATGCTAACAATTTACATTAACCTAACTATTACATCAACCCATTGGCCTATCAATTACTTAGCATAAATCCATCACTAAGTCATCCTATTAAAATTGTGAAAAATGCAAGGTTTTAGGAAATTTGTAGAAAATGTATTTTTATAAATAAATTTATATAGGCTATATTATATTTTCCGAAAGTGTATTAAAATGTCAATAAAAATATATGCATATAAAGTAGTTGTTTAATATTAAAAAAAATTTTTTTAACTGTTGAAAAAATGAAAAAAATAAAAATATTTTTTAAAAGTAAGGTTATTTTATTAACTTAAAAAAATGTAATACTTGTTTATTATTTGCAATAGTAGCCAATCTAATTTTCTACATAATAAATCCTTTAAAATTACTATTTCTCAAAAATAAATTTTCTATTTCTTTTTTAGTAAAACCTTACATTTTTCTACTAACATTATGACTGCATTATTGAATTACCAATATTAGGAATAATGAATGAAAAACTCTGAGCTGTAGCTTTGTAATACAAGTGTTCTTTTATTTTATAACTAATAATAAGTTTTATTAATTAGCTTTAAAAAAAAAAAAAAAAAAAAAAAAAATATTAACGGGTTTTATCCTTAAGGTTCATAAACAATCATAAACTAGGCCTAATACCACTGTTTACAAAACACTGCACTACTGTTGGAGGTTTGTTTACTACCGACAATATAACCCGTAGGTGACAATGACAAACACAGGAGAAGAGAAACAGTCAAAGAAGTATAAATAAAATTTATTGGTACCCACGTCGATGTTTATTTTTAGCTTCAATCCGTACGAGATCACGGAAAACAGTTCTGTGATTATTGTGAATAATCTGTAATATTTTATGGAATTGTAACTTATTAGTATTATTAGAAGTTACTTTGACCTAGTAATAGTTTTACGTCAAAATATGGCTTTATTATCACAAATAGAACGATGGAGATATACATTGTTTATGTGTTGACATCATCACTGAAACGTTCCGTGATACAAAAATTGGGACCACAACAGCTGTCACGGAACTAGTTTGGTGATACAAGGCCAATGAATTAACCTTATGTCTTACACAAGAAAAAAGGTTCCGGTAATAAAATAATTTAAGAAAGAAAGCTGATCGATTTTTATCAAATTAGACAGGTCAAATACACTATTCCAAATTAGACTATTCCATCTCATGCCACCAGTGCGGAGGAGGTTGACAATATTTGGTAAAATTATAAGGATTAACACCTGACAATAAAGTTCTTCTAAAGTACTGTAAAAACTTTTTTAGAGCAAAAATAACAAAATCCATTAAAATGGCATAAGAATATTTTTAATATCTGTATTTTTAATTTTACAATTTTGGTGTCTTTGACGAAGTTCCAGAACATTATCATAGAGGCTCTAAACGTTCTTATTCAGGAAAAGGCTAGTTGACAAGCCTAAATATACAGGGGTGCTGAAAAATCTGGGAACAGCTTAATATTTGTTTCAGTAATTTAGCTATAATTTTAAAACTCTTTGAATTCAATTGCAGGCTAAAACCTATTGTATTGTTTTACACTATAACCGAGTATCTAAGCCTGATGGGGCTCGGCCCATGAGGAGCCAGTAGAAAATCTTATAACAAAGCATAGGTAGATATTAGTAATGAGTTGAAGCCAAATCTCTAATCTCTAATCCACTGAATCTTAACCAAGAATTCTAATTCCAATAGTATTTTTGCCACAAATTTTAAGTGAGCTGTTTCTTTTTGTTCAATCAATAAAAGATTTTGTAATATAATCTCATACATTATCGTCTCATGAAAGAATAAAATAAATTAAGTTTTTTTACAGTAATTTACCACTTACAGTCCCATTTAAGTACGGTACTATACACAGTAAAATCTGTATTGTTCAATGTACTGTATACAGTATGTTTTTACACTGTGTACTGTATTTGATATGTTTGGTTAAGGATCTGATCCATTATTTACTGCAATTTTTGTTCTCTTGTAAAATTATACTCTTAAATTATCAGAAGATCTCTTTTATTAGCTCATCAACATTAGTGAATATAAGCATAATTAGTTGCCGCAACAATGAAAACGAGAGTTCACAAAGGACTTCATCCGAATCTTTTTACATTAAAACTGGCCAACTGCCACATTGGTTTGGATAAGCGAGAGTATACGGTACTGTATCAAAAATCCAAGAAAGACAAACTGTTCCGAATTTTATACTAGGAATAAGATTATAATTGGTTTTATACAAAAAAATTGTAATGGATGTAGAATGCATGTTTACATATTAACACCCCCAAATCCAATCAACCCCGAAACTAAAGTCAAACACTGCATACAGCAGAAAAATCTATGCAAACACATGGAGGCCGGAAACGTGAGTCGAAATATAGACAATAAAAACCGCAAGGCTAACCGCCGCAGCGCACTGTAAACTAGTGGCCGTGACACTCAGTTGTTCATATAAGAAACAAGTAAGGTAAATGCCCCAAATACAGACACCTTAAGACTGAATTCCAGTTTATGTTAGCAGAAAAACAATTACCGTATAGGTTATGTGAATCTTGAGTATTATGAAATAATTAATTTTGACACGGTAAAAACTTTCAGATTACATGAATGGATTAAATAAAAACAATTATCTTGACAGTTTTTTTAAGTATTTAAATTTTGGGAAAACAAGTTTATCACTTATCTGCAAATACCGACATTCCATGTCCTAATTACCGACATCAACATTTTAACAACATGTTAAAATGTTGACATGTAGGATAACACAAAAATATTTGAAATGTGACATGTAACATGTTAGACATTGAAGGTCTAGTCCAGTCTTCCTCAACTGAGGGTAAGTAAGCTCAAGCTTCACTCTCCATCTCAGCAAATCCCCTCCAACACCCTGCAGCAAGAGAGAAGGCTGGTCACAGGACATTGTCCTTTGAAAAATCACAGTGCTGCCCATGGGTCTCTACAAAGGTAACCCGGTATGCAGGAAGTATGGGCAGTCGGAAGAAACTGCAGATCACTTGCTGCTTCACTACACTGAGCAGGAAGAGAGAGGGCCCTTGGCAGACTGCGGAGGGGCACTTTCCTTCCCCAAGAGGCAACAGAAGTTTATCCAGGTTGCTGAACTGGGATGAACTTTGAAACGCATTATTCGGGGAGCACAAAAAGCCCATGCGGCTGACATGCCTAGGAATCACGTCCACCCCATTGAATGAATTTCTTGATCAATTAATTGTGGCTTTGTCGGTATTTGCAACATTTACTTTAGGCTAACAAACTTAGTTAACCTTCTGGGCGTTCAATGTTACACCCCCCGAGTGTTACGTATTTTTTTTAAAAGTTTTGCAGACTTTTAAATAAAAATTAATAACAAAGATAATTTATGACCTCGTTTTACAAATGTATATGGTATAGCAGGCCTATATTAAAGTAGGCTAGATAAAATGGACTATTTAAGAATACAAAATGTAGTACATTCACAATGGGGGAAAATCTCTATAGTTGGACTTTAATTACTAAATATAATAATTAAGAATTCATATTTAAATAGATACCATTTTACTTTTATAACACAACATTTTCTTGCATCAACAAAAAATAGGTAAACAAAACACAAAATGATTACAGATCATATGTTTTAAATATAATCTGACAACTAGAGTTGGGTGCAGTTGTTTACACAAACTAACACTCCCCCACACCCAACTAAGGCGTTGTGAGTCCAAGGCAATGTCTAAATTTGACATGCTTAGTTTCATTAAGTCCTTTTGTAAATATATCAGCAACCATGCCTTCAGTAGGTTTGTAATTTATTTTTATTTCACCACTTTGAACTTTCTCTCTTATAAAATGTTCTCTAATATTTATGTGTTTAGACTTGCTGCTTATCACTGAGTTTTTCGCCATGGCTATGGCTGACTGATTGTCACCGAATATCTCAATCACTTTATGAGATCTACCCATGTCTTCAATAAGCTGCTTTAAATGAATAGCTTCTTTTGCTGCTTCGGTCAAAGACATATATTCGGCTTCACTTGTTGATAATGCGACTGTCCTTTGTTTTCTTGATTCCCAACTGACTAAAGCATCACCAAATTTAAAACAATATCCTGTGTAAGATTTTCTGTCTTCACTATTAGCCCAGTCCGCATCAGCTGCACATATCAGTGGTTTGCCAGTTTTTCGAAATACAAGAGATAATTCTTTAGTTCCTTGTAAATATCGAAGAACTCTTTTAGCAGCAATCCAATGTTCTTTACTGTAACATGAGTTGAATTGACTCAAATAACTAACTGCATGAGTGATGTCGGGTCTGGTTGCTATTGAGAGATACATCAGTGAACCGATCAATTTTTGGTAAGGATAACTTTCATCACATTCATTTCCTTTGACTAATTTCTGTCCTGGGTTTAGAGGAGTTGGTGCTGCTTTGCAATCTTTCATATTGAAATGTTCCAAGATTTCATTTATATATTTAGCTTGAGACATCCTAATTTCTCCATCTATTTCAGTAAATTCTATTCCAAGACAGTAGTTTATTTTACCCAAATCCCTCATTTTGAATGATTTCATCAGTTGAGTCTTGATGTGTTTTGAATACTTTTTATTTTTGGTAGCAATTAAAATATCATCTACATATACAGCGACTATGCTTTTGCTTCCACCCACAGTTGAAGTATATATGCAAGGGTCAGCGTGAGAAGGTGTAAATTTTAATTCCTTCAGTTTCGAATCAAGTTTCATATACCATTGTCTTCCTGACTGTTTTAAACCATATATTGCCTTTTTGAGAAGACACACCTTTTTACCTGTTGATTTCCTTAATTCATTTAGCATTTTCTTAGCTTTGTTGAATAAGGATTTGTCCTCATTGCAACTTTCATCGATCATTATATCTTGAAGATATTTTTCTAGGTTTTCTGGTACTTTCATATAAACTTTCTCTTTTAAATCTCCATTTAAAAATGTGGTTGAAACATCTATTTGCTCAATGCTTAGATCTTCTTCAACAGCGATAGCAGTCAAAAGTCTGATTGAGCTAAGCTTTGCTACTGGTGCAAAAGTTTCATCAAAGTCGATTCCTGGTTGTTGAGCAAATCCTTTGGCAACCAATCGTGCTTTGCGTCTTTCCAGTTCTCCATTCGGTTTAAATTTCCTTTTTAATACAATTTTGCATCCAATTACATTTGTTGCTTTATTTTCATCTTCCAGAATCCAAGTTTCATTTTTTAAATGAGCAATTACTTCATCTTTTATAGCTTTATTCCATTCCTCTAAATTTTCTTCTTTTAAGTTTTCATTGCACTTATTTGCTGACATTTGATAATCTTCAGTCCATTTTGGAGGTTTTCTCACCCTTTTCAGTTTAGGTTGTATTTCATCATTTTCAGGTTCATTAGAATTATCATTCTGGTCCTCAAATTCATCATCCCGTACTTCAAAGTATTCGTCTGTGTTACTTTCATCTTCATTTATATTCTCATCAAATTGTTCCTCTTGACCTTGTTCTGATTCGTTATTTTTGGTTTCATTTCTGTATGGAACTTCTATTAAGTCCTCTTCTATGTCATCATATTCGTTTGTTTTAGTTTCTTCGATTTCTGTGATTTGTTCTTCAACAAGATCATAATTATTTTTCTGTTGCCCCTGTTCATAGTACATTTTTGAAAGAACTTTAATATCTCTTGCAATTTTAACTTTCTTTTCTTGCGGGACCCAAATTCGGTATGCTTTTGCATTACTCGCATAACCGACAAAGATTCCTTGTTGTGCTCGAGGGTAAAACTTTCCTCTCCTTGCCCCTTTATTTAGTATAAATACTTTTGAGCCAAATATTTTCATGTGACGGACTGACGGTTTTCTACCCACAAATTTCTCAAATGGTGTTGAGTTCCCTGCAGACTTGGAAGGACATCGATTTCTTATGTAGTTAGCTGTGTTGACAGCTTCAGCCCACATGTTTTCAGGAAGATGAGATTCTATTAATAAACATCTTGCCATATTCTGTTTTTCCGTTCAGCTAAACCGTTCTGTTGCGGAGTGTGTGGGATTGTTAATCTTCTCCTAATACCATTTTCCTTAAGGAATTTGTCGAAATCGCCATTACAATATTCCCTGCCATTGTCTGTCTGTAAGTACTTTATTTTCTTTCCTGTTTGGTTTTCCACTTCATTCTTAAATTCTTTAAATCGTTCAAAAATTTCATCTTTGCTCTCCAGAAAATATACATAGCAATATCGAGAGCTTTCATCAATGAATGTACCAAAATATTTATTACCTCCTTGTGAATTAATTCTCATAGGACCCACTATATCAGAGTGAATTACTTCTAATAAATCAATGTTCTTTGGAGCTTTTCTGGTTGGAAAATGTGTTTGAGTTAATTTTCCTTGAATACAAGTTTCACACTCTCCTACATGGTCTTTTGGATTAAAACATAATCCATTTACAACTTCATCTTTTAAAGCTAATTTCAAGTCAGATTCATTAAGATGCCCTAACTTTTTATGCCAATCTAGGATATCAGATTGTTTAGAAAAGTTTGACCTTTCATTTTCTAAAATTGGTTTAGCATTTTTGATATAATAAAGACCACCTTGTCGTTCTGCTGATAAAACTACATTCCCTCTAGGATTTTGAACTACAGCTCCGTCCTTTTTAAAAGTTACTTTAAATCCTCGATCAGTTATTTTACCAACACTCATCAAGTTAGTTGATAAGTTTGGAACGAAAAGAGTATCATTCAAGTGAACAATATCATTCCTACTCAATTCAAGAGAAACTTGTCCAATACCAGAAACTTCTGCTGTTTGACCTTTAGATGCAAGTTTTAAAGTCCCGTCCGAGTTTTGAATACTTTTAAAGTGAGATTTTTCCCCACACATATGTGACGTACAGCCACTATCAAGACACCATTCAGAAGTAGTTAGATCAAAAGAGTTTAAATTAGAAGAAAAACATTCAGCTTCTACTTTAAAACTAGATTCATTAGGTTTAGATCTGCAGTTATTAGCCTTATGACCCATTTTACCACATTTGAAACATTTAATTTTAAAATTAGAGTTATACTCTAACGGCTTGTTTTGATTGTTACCATTGAAAAAATGTTTTTTAGGCTTAAACTGTTTAGATTTACAATACAAAGTGTCTTCCTTCCGTTCATAATTATCTTTTGATCTTGCTTCACTCTCCTCTATGATTTTAATTTTCAAGTCATCAGGTGAAGGTAAAGTGTCCCTAGACTCAATAGCTACTCTAAAGTTATCAAATGATGCTGATAGACTGTACAATAACATTATGCTAAGTAAATCTGAATTAATATTGTTCATTTCATTAAGTTTATCGACAATGTCCATGAATTTGTTTACATGATCCCTAACGTTATCACCATCTTTCATTTTATGGATAATTAATTGTTTAAGCAAAGTAGCTTTCCTAGCAGGACCTGAACTTTGATAAGTGTTTTGCAATGTATCCCATACTTCTTTGGAAGTTTTACAGTTCTTTATTAATTTTAGTTCACTTGGAGAAATAATCAAAATTAGTTCTGACCTAGCTTTTAAATCTTTTTCAACCCAAGCTGACTTACTACTATTATCTTCTGGACAGGTTTTCTTTCCTATGACAAAATCCCACAAATTTTTCTGTATTAAAATAGCTTCAGCTTGAATTTTCCAAGTGTCATAATTATTTCTTTTTAAAGGTTCTATTCTGTGAACTGAATTCATGTCTAGTGAAATAGCTAATTGAGCCTAGACTTTTGTAAACAATAAAAAAAATCTTAAGGCTTATCAAAGTACTTTTTACCTGGGCCCATAACCTTGTAGTACATTCACAATGGGGGAAAATCTCTATAGTTGGACTTTAATTACTAAATATAATAATTAAGAACTCATATTTAAATAGATACCATTTTACTTTTATAATACAACATTTTCTTGCATCAACAAAAAATAGGTAAACAAAACACAAAATGATTACAGATCATATGTTTTAAATATAATCTGACAACTAGAGTTGGGTGCAGTTGTTTACACAAACTAACACAAAATTGTTAGGGGCCTTACTTTTTGTTACCAATATTAGGCTATAGTAATTAATATTTAAGATACTTTAATTACTTATAACCTTAAAACTATGGGTACAATATTATTTCGATGTTTAAGAAGTGCAACAAGTTTTCCCAGATGTTTCATGGCAGATATTTCATGGCATTAGTACAGTTTCATATAGCGGCCTACACTACTATAGAATAAAACTATATATCGATACATCAATTAAAAAGGATAAAAAATTACTGTCAAATACAAAATTTAGCTTGACAAAATTTATTCTGATCTAATAAACTAACCTAAACTAATGTCCATTGCCATGAAGAACCACCCTATGCCCAGGACAGTTAACATGCAAGAGTAGACCACATTTAAGTAAGATACATTACACAATACAATTATGATTTTATCACCTGATTTAGTTTTGTTCTTATATGATTAAACATAGGCCTGCCATTTAAAAATAAAACAAATATAGTATTGCAAACAAATTACTGAAAATAACAAAAACAAGTAAAAATTATAGCTAATGTAACCTATAACATTATAAAAGAACAACACAAAATGAACTACCCTAGTTTATTGTGTAGGTGTATCAATTGTGAGAAGAAGCAGACTTAGTTAAACCTAGGGTGACCAAACGTCCCGGTTTTAGACCGGGAGTAGCAGTGTTGGGGAGTAGCGCACTACAGTAGCACCGCTACTTTTTTAGTAGCGTCAGTGTAGCTCCGCTGTTTTTGACAATAAGTAGCTTGTAGCTGTAGCGAGCTACATTTTTAGAGTAGTTGTAGCGGATTATTTAGCTACTTTTCTCGCTACTTTAGTTTCAATAAAACATAATAATTGTGTTTACATTACGTATTTCATAGTTTCCAAATGAACACGAGTGAAACCTAACACGAGTGAAACCTTTGTATGGTTAGTCAGTTTTTTTTCGCCTCTTGGGATCGAAGATTATTATCAATCCATTGCCATCAAATGCCATCACCAGACAAGGCTCCTGGCCTGGATGGGATTCCCAGTGAGGTTTTAAAGAAAGTATTTTCAATCAACGCTGACTTGTTGCTGAGAATGTACAACGCCTGTTTGGTAGAAGGGGTGTTTCCGGCTCCCTGGAAAACAGCCAGGCTTGTACTGATCAGCAAGGGCAAAGGTGATCCCGAGCTGCCGTCGTCCCACAGGCCTCTCTGCATGTTGGACACGGCTGGGAAGCTGTTCGAGAAGCTGATCCGTTCCGGCCGAACTTCTGCCGTGGAAGCTGCCGGGGACTTATGCCCCGTCAGTACGGCTTCAGAAAGGGACGGTCAACGATCGACGCTGTCACCGAAGTTCAGAGAGCTGTGGAGAGAGCCGAGAGCCACAACCATTTCTCCCGCCGAGTAGTGCTTCTTGTTACGCTTGATGTCAAGAATGCCTTCAACTCGGCGAGGTGGGTCGATATGTTGGATGCGCTTCGCAACACCTTTCGTATTCCTGCATATCTGTTGCGGCTCATCGAGGATTATCTACGCTCTCGAAGCCTGATTTATGACACGAGGGACGGAATGCGGACGATGGAAGTCACTTCTGGTGCCGCACAAGGTTCAATACTTGGCCCGGATCTCTGGAACGTTGCCTATGACAGCCTCCTGAGGTCCGAGATGCCTGAGGAAACCACTTTGGTTGGGTACGCCGATGACGTCGCAGCTCTCATTGCTGCACGCAACCTTGAGCTGGCCCAACTAAAGTTGAACCGAGTCATGCGTGTGGTCAACACCTGGATGTCAGATCACGGTCTCTCGCTTGCTCTCAGTAAGACGGAGATTGTGATCCTCACGAAAAAGAGGATCGACACCGTCGTCCCACTCCGAGTGGGAAGGGAGGTGGTCACATCAACTCGTGCCGCCAAATACCTTGGGGTTATGGTGGACACCAAGTTAAGCTGGAGGGATCAGATCTTCCGTACGGCGGACAAGGCCGCTAAGGTAGTCACTTACCTTAGTAGGCTGATGGCCAATCTCGGGGGTCCCCGATCCAGCAGAAGACGTCTGTTGATGTCCGCGGTCCAGTCCGTGCTCCTTTACGGGGCAGAGGTGTGGGCAGGCGCTCTAGATAAGGAGTGCTACAGGTTGCGACTCTCCCGGGTTCAGCGTCAAGCTGCGCTCAGGGTGTGTTCCGCCTACCGGACAGTGTCCGAGCCTGCCGTCCTGGTGGTCGCCGGAGTCATCCCTGTCAAGCTCTTGGCAGGGGAGAGGAAAGCGATTTATCAGAGACAAGGCGAGATCGGCAAGGACACGGCAAGAACAGAAGAGCGCTCCCGAACCTTCCAGCAGTGGCAACACAGCTGGGAGCACGACACCCGAGGACGATGGACTGCGCGACTTATCAAGCAGGTCCAACCATGGGTGGAACGGCGGCATGGGGAGGTGGACTACTACCTGACCCAATTTTTGACAGGTCACGGCTATTTTCGGTCGTACCTGAACCGGATGGGAAAGACCGGTTCACCGGACTGCATTTATTGCCCGGGTGTTCCCGACGATGCGGAACACACATTCTTCCGCTGTCCCCGTTGGGAAGGGCCCCGCCTGGAGACCACACAAATCTTTGGTGCATTTTCGGTGGACTCGGTCTGCCAAAAGATTTTGGAGGATGAGGGCAACTGGGATTGTTTGTCACAGTTCGTCCGGGGCATCCTCCTGGAAAAGAAAACCGATCTGGACCGCGAAGTGGCCCAGATCCCTTGATCGAGCGGCTGGATAAGGAGCGAGCCCCACGGGTGTAAGCCAAATTTAGGCCTAGCCTGACGTAATGTGATAAACAATTCCAGGTTAGATTCCTAAAGAGTAGAGGAGGTTTTTTAGTGGGTAAACCCGTTTTTTAGGGGAGCCCCACACTACAGGCTGGCCACCTGTGTGCGTAATGCATTTTTCCGCCTCTCCCTCAAAAAAAAAAAAAAAAAAAAAATCACCAGACATTCCAGTCCAAAATGAGTAACATAACCACAACATGACAAACACCAGTCTCGTTCTCTTGTTGTGTTTGCTGGCTACTAGGTGCGCTAGTAGTATTCCACTGTTTGGTATTTGAATTTATAGTCAATGAAATAAACTAAACCACTGCACTATGCTCGCGCCGCCAGGATCGCTCAGGTCAGGAAAGGAATGTTTGCAATAATGTCAAACGACGCAACGAGTAAACGAGTTCTAATAAATATCCTAATTGTTACTGTAAGACTACTGGCCTAGCACAGGAACTACTGGCGACACAAAAACATAACCTCAACCACGTTGATTGATGTTGATGTGAACGTTTACTTCCTTAACTCTATAAATTTGTACTTAATACTTTAGCCTACTGATGCTTTATTCTTATGTTCTGGTTCTGTCGTATCTCATCTAACAATCATGGCAATTAGTAGGCCTATCAGCGAGATTGGCGATAAAACTGAAGAAGCTGGTCCTTCTTATTCTGTTGTGCATATGCCAGCATTAACCTTACCGACCGTAGCTGGCTTACGAAAAATGTTATAAACTTGTGAGGATAACTTAATAAATTTTTTTTGTTTAGGCCTACTTCTTTGATTTAAATCTCTTTATTCGACAATTTATATTTTAATACCACTATTCTGTTTATATATTTTTCAAATTCAAATAACTTTATTCCACAAATTAGGTACAAACAGTGTTACAGAACAACATAAAATTGGATATAATCTAGGCTAAATAGAGTCACAAATAAATGTAAAAATGAAACTATAAACAATATCAAAACAAGGTATAAGCCTATATAAAAAAAGCTTAATTGTACTTGTAAGTGGGGAAATGGTGCGGTTATACAGCACAAGAGAAAAACTTACTGATTGCAAAAGTAGCTTAAATTGTAGCGAGCTACTTTTGAAATGTAGCTGTAGCTGTAGCTAGCTACTTTAAAAAAAATGTAGCTGTAGCTGTAGCTAAGCTACTTTTTAGAAAAAGTAGCTGTAGCTGTAGCTAGCTACTTTTAAAAAGTAGCTTCCCCAACACTGGTCATGCGATGTTCCGAAAAATTTTATCAGGACGCCCAAAAGTCCCGGAATTCTGTTTTCAAAGGGATATAAAAAATATTGAGTTATATATAGGCCAATTAAATTTCATAAATAAGCGATTTAATTTGTCTCTTCTGCAAGTATACAGTTTAATCGGGCTATTGCCATTGTGGAGTTGCGCCTTATCTATCGGCAATTACTATATGTAAACTACGTTATCCAATAGGCAGACGAACGAAACAGAAAGGAAGTGGACTTGCTGGAAGCAATCCTCCAGAAAGACATGATCAAGAAAGCCAGAAACAATGACAATTAGCCTAGGCCCTATCCATTTCTGCAAGGACAATCATTACAATCCATCCACAACCAGTGCAGAGTAATACTGTATTATAAATGTCACATTTAATAATTTAACTCGATTATTAAGGTATTTTTATCATAATACCTACATTATATAGTCAATATTATGCAGGCATTATCAATTATTGTAATATTTATTACTATCATTCAATGACAAGTTAAATTTTGAATAATAAAACATAGAGCATGCATACAAAGGGTTTAATTTGAGGAAATTCATTAAAATTTGTTTTAGTGTGAATCTGGTTAATTAACTGTAATTAAAAACATTATACTATGAATCAATCAGTTATTATTAAGCCTAATTCTTATCCAGGAAACAATGGACCAGTTGGTTGGTATACGGCATTGTGAGGGGGAAAAAGAAGGGTACTTATTCGAAGCTGTCCCGGTTTCCTCCGTGAATGATTAGGCTACCCTAGTTAAACCTAAAATGGTATCACACAAATGCAGCCAAATACAAATCAGAAAGACTTTTTTTGCTATTATATTGAGGGAATATGCATTTTAAATGTTTCCAATCACCACTGATTTTGTTGTTATAAACATCGCTGTCAATGAAAGTGACGGAAGTTTACAGTTACCGGTAGGCTACATTGCTAGGTTAGATTTTATTATTATGTGTTTAATATAAATAAATCGCCAAAGGGCCTAAGATTGTATTACCGTACGCATAGAACGCGTAATAAATAATCTTTGACTCAAACTATTACACTTATTGAATAGGCCTAATCGCAATACTGTATAGAAATTTCTACATTGATAAGAACGGTAAGGTCGGATCGCTGACCTTGGCTGTGTGAATTTATCTACTGGGACGAATACTGAAACCATTTCTAAGGCCTATGCCTACAAATAAAGCACAGAGCCAATAAAAAAATAGGAAAAGAAACCTATTCCACAATTACCGGTAAAGCTTAATCATGACTTAATTCCATTGTTCCCAAAAAGGGTAAAGTTAAAAATAACTAAAAGGCCTAAAAAGCACTAGGCCTATTTCTGAGAACTTTAACCAATTAGGCCTATTGAAACCAAACTAAAAAACAGTACTGACCTCCTATTAAACCAGGTTTGTACAAAATATGACTAGACTAGGCATGGATGAATCCCATTAGTAATAACTAAATAACTTAGGGCCATTTTGCTAAGATGTTGGCCTGTATGCTGCCTATTGGGATAAGGTTTCAATTAGGCCTGGAAAGAGTAAAGTCAGAGGAGAAATGTAAGGCATGCAGAAAATGTTCCCCATTGTGTATAATGTAAGTAATGTAATAAAAAAGTAAGTTAACCTTGAGCATGAATTTGATTCAGGTGGTTTAGAAATAAGGGGTACATCTTCTTTCATTAACTGAGTTGTAGAAGATGACAATTCAACCAGACACAAAGAAGATGAAGCTGCCATCTTGAGTCAAATATCTTATAAAAACAATATCAAAATGGTATTAACATTAAATAAGGAAAATTGTCATGACTGTAAATGCACTTCACTGACAGTACAGTTCTACTTGGAAAAGCCAAAGTCCATATTGATCGGTGACGCTGTCAGCTGACACTAGACTTACAAAAAAACTGTAAACCTAACCTAATTCTCTCTAAAAGGCTAAAACAACAATAATTTTCTAGTGTAATAAACTTACCCGCACGTCAGGCGAAACAAAACATTTTTACAAGTTCTTAATGTTCTAGTTGGGCGATTCCCGTTCATCCTGCTAGAACTAAATTCACTGTCGGGTTGAAGAAGATAATCAGTCTCGTCTGCCTCGAAATCTCTTTCATCAGAGCTCATAACCAGTGGAATCTCCTGAGAGTTTATAGACCTATTCTGCTAAAATGGAGCAAAGATAATTTTGTTTACTCAGATTATGACGAAAATCTAATGGAAACATAACTTAGCCTATTATGCAATTAATTATAAAATAAAATCGTAAGTTCAAAATTCACTTAATACTTATAACTAAACTAACGGTTTAACAATTAATTGAAAAGTGACATATTATGCAAGTAAGCATACCCTTCTATAAGCTGAATAATGCATAACCTAACAATTTTTAAATATTTCAAATTATTTGCACTGATGGCCTCCATAAGTATATGTTATGTCTCCATTAGCCATCCATTTATTTATCAACAACTACGACGACGACGGTAGACGACTTTCAGTGTAACCTTATTTTGAGTCTGACAGTATTTTATTTACATCTGATTCCGTGAGAAAATGTAAATACATAGAGTACGACATTTAGTAAGGACCCCTGGTAAGACGAAAATTGATTTTCAGAGGCGCTGATTGGGGATGTGTCCGTAGATAAAAAATAAGGTGAATCATCTTATTTATATCTATAGAATGGTCTCGTTATCAGTATTTAATCAAGAAAAATCTTTTTGAGATTAAAAAGCCAAAAAATATTTTAGAATGAGAATAACAAAAATAATGTCCTCTAATACAATTTTGACCTAAAACCATTTTTTAATGTATTTCCTCGACCACCAATAAACGAATCCTTCCTAATAATTTCCAATGTCATTCATGTTTCCTAAACCGTAGGGTACTCTAAATAAATTAATCCTTGAATAAAACGTAGGGTACTATATTGCAATAGTACAATATGATATATTACGAATAAAATCTTGATCTAAATATAAGTTATGTCCCTTAAAATTAATTTGAGATTCAAAGGTTAAATCCAACAAGCTAGAACTATTCAGCTTGAGCCGTGGCTTAACTTTATTCTTCTATGCCCTGAGTCGAAACAAAAATAATCATAGTCTTTGCTAAATACTTTAGTTGGCATCCGGTTCCGCATGTCAATGTCAAACGTAATTTTTCGTAGCTGTAGTTTTGTTAACGGCTGATATTCTAGAATAGTGTCTGTTGGAGGAGGTTTCACATCAAGAAAAACAAAAATGCCTCATTCTTTCATTAAATCGTCTAGACGGAAAGGTAATTTCAGTAATTATCTAAATCTATGATATTTGTCAAATAAGTTAGGAACTCTCATTCTTTAGTACTAGTATGCACAGATATTGTAAAACAGATTAACTATAACTTTATAGGCCTACTTAGTCTACATGTTGCTCGAAATCGAGCAATTAATTTTAATACAGTACAAAAGTTACATTTAGTTTTAAATAAATCTACGACATCTGACCAATCCAGTATGTTGTGAATCCAGTACCAGTAATCACCAAAAACAACACATATTTACAGCTGTACATTAACAGATATTTTAAATGCTCAACCCAACACCAAAAATGTTATTGTAATGGGAAAATTTCAAATTTAATTTGTGTACAGCAGCCTTATTTCACCTTTAAGCCTTTTTTTAGTTTTAACTGGACATCGACATCGAGCAATTTATTTTGATGCGGTACTAAACAAAAGTTTCATTTAGTTCTAAATCAATGACATCCGACCAATCCAATATTGTGAATATCAGTGATCACCAAAACTACAGCTGTATGTTAACAGATGTTTAAAATGCTTAAACCAATCTCAATATAACTCTAATGGGAAAATTTCAAATTTAAATTGTGGATAGCGCCCTTATTTTAAGTCTGATTCTCATCAGTTTTTGGTGGGAACAACTAACTTACAGACCAAGCCCTATATCCAACGACACCAAAAACTAGAAAATCGGTTGAGGGTTGAAGGAGTCCTCTACAAAAAAAAAAAAAAAAAAAACCCTTTGCGTATTAAATAAGTACATTTATTGTATGACTCATTTAGCCAGCCACCAAGGTTTAAGAATAGGAAAATAAATCCCGCGGTGCAGAGCACCTGAGTCAGTATATGTAAAAAACTAAACACTAAAATAAAAATTAGATCTCTATAGAGCTAAATCCAGGGCGCTTAGCCATTGCAGCCCAGCTTCACTTGAGCTATGCAGACCGGCCAATCCTTCGGGGAAGGCACTCAGTGGGCACTCTTCGACTATGTGTTCCATAGTTTGATATTCTGCTCCACAGTCGCATGACTGGTCTTTTGTCATTCCCCATTTGTACTTCCAATAATTACATCTTCCCACTCCAGTGCGGATTGAGTATAGTCTACTGCTTCCGAGGAAGATTCATACCACCTACCACTACGGTCGGGTCAGCTATCAAGAAGTGGTTCCGACCTTGAAAAGCGTCCCAGGAGGATGTCCAATTTGTATGGATGGTGAAGTTCTTGTCCATCAACTGGGTGGCTGTTCGTAGAGGTGGTTTTCGGGACCTCAATCGGCCCGTATTCTGGGGTAGGTAATCATGGATGGGTAGCGGTGGAGCAGATAAGATCTTAGTGTAAATTCCCTAATGAGTGCATCCCTTCATCCCCCTTCGTCTTATTTCAGGAGGAGCGATATTACACAGCACCGGGAGCCAGGGTACAGGGGTTGCCATGAGTGTACCACTAATGGCTCTCGCATGATAATGTTTAGCTGGACTTCGATCTCTCTAACGTGCACACAAAAAATACGGGAGCGCAGTACTCAGCAGCTGAATATACCAATGACAGAGCAGTGGTTCACAGAACTTTTGCGTTAGCTTCCCATGTAGAGCCAGCAAGGTGATGGACAATGTTAGTCCTGGTTCTCACCTTAGCTGCCGTTTTTTGTAAGTGGCTTTTAAACCTGAGAGACCGATCAAAAGTGACTCCAGATACTTCGGGTGGTCATGATTTAGCTCAACACTATTGAATACGATTTTAAGTTTTTGGTTGGCCAGTCATAACCAAGTGGAATTCAACCAATGGAAGTGAATTGACCAAGTGGTCAATTCAAGTGGAAGCAAGCAACCTTAGTTTTTGTTGGGTTTGAATTTAGCTTCCAGGCTTCAAAGTATTCACCGAGGGTCATGAGGTCATTTGTTAGTGTTTCCTCAGCTTGTCGAAAATGCTGGTGTTGATATGCCAATGCAATATCATCTGCATAGATAAACTTTAAGGACCGAGTTACAGGAATGTCGGCAGTATACACACTAAAGAGCAGTGGGGCGAGCACTGACCCTTGTGGCAGGCCATCCTTTAGTTGCCTAAAAGTACTTTCTCTGCGTCCCAGATATACTTTTATCATCCTATTATAGAGAGCATTGAGTTGAGGAGACACAACAAGGAAGGGCAAGGAATAAGGTCGTAAAATTTAACTAGGAGGCTTTTTCTCCAGACAGTGTCATATGGTGCAGTCAGATCTAAAAAAGCCACAGAGGTTTTCAGTCTTTGCTCAAACCCATCCTCAATGAAAGAAGTCCGAGCCAGAACCTAGTCACAACACTTGCGACCAGGCCTAAATCCAGCTTGTTCGACAGGGATGCTGGCATTGTGAATAGAGAGAATTCTGTTATATATCAACCTCTGTAGCAGCTTATAACAAAACACTTAAAAGAGCTATAGGACGATAACTTTCAGGCAGTTTTGGATCTTTTTCGGGCTTCAAGATAGCTATGATTTTGGATTTTCTAAATATCCCAGGCATGTCGCCGGTTTTCAGAGTGGTGTTTAAAACTTCAAGAAGCCACTGTCTAGCCTTGTTACCCGAGTGTTTTATAAACTCCGGGAAAATTTCATCCAAGCATGCTGCTTTGCCATTTGGCATTGCATCAATTGCCACTTCCAGCTCATCGTAAAGTGAAGGGTCTAGAGGGCTTGCCGACTCTCCTTTATGTCATTAAGCTTGAAATTAATTTTTCTGTCTGCAGACGTACGCACAGGTATTGAAAGTACATAGAGAGGCGTTTTGCAATTTCACGAGGGCTAGGCTGTGAGGCATCGTGTTTTTCACTTGATTTACCCGAGGAGAGTTTCCTGAGCAGAGACCAAGCTTTCCGACTACTTTTGGGTGAAGTTCAGGTTCTCGACAGTTTTCATCCACTCTCTCTCCTGGAGTTGTCAAAAGAGTTAAGGAGTTGGTCAGCTACATCTCTGTCAACAGTGTCTGTAAAGATCTTCGCACTCTCTGCTCCATCCTGGTATGTATTCTTTTCTAAAACCTCTTTCAGGATTGTCGCCTTAGCGGAAGACAGGACAAGGCCTGTGAACCGATCATAGTTTTTTTTATTTTAGAGGGGATGAACCTGATGCTGCTGTCAAGCCGTGATGAGAAGGCCTCCCACTCAGCTTTATTAAAGTTCCATCTAGGCCGAGGAAAAGATCTAATCTAAGATTTGCTCTAAAAGAGCAAAAGCACAAGTCTGGAGAGTACCCACGACGCCATCGGCAGGGCCGGATTTAGGCATGGGCCACATGGTCCCGGGCCCAGGGCGGCAGATTTTGGGGACTAATTAAAATTATGCTATAATATCAAGAGTGGTTTATGCATGATCAATCAAATTTATGTACTCTGAATAAAACTTCAATGAACTTGTTAAACATACTTAATTTTTTATCAGATTATATTCTGCGTAGTAGCGTCATCCAATGTACATTCAACTGAGAGCGCAAGCCAAGTTTCTATAACTTATCTTGTCATTATTAGGCTGGGCGTCTTTACAGCTTCCAGTGTATCCACTCGGCCAAAACCAAAATCCCGGTGGTCGAGCTAATTATTCATTTAATCCCACGTATTCCATTTTTAATGTAACGTTTTAGCCCGCTTGTGATTTGAGATGTTTGGTCTCTAAACCCCTCAACAAAATAGCTGCTAATTTTCATTTTGGATTTTTTAACTCCACTCCACCAGGTTTGTAGACATCAAAGTAGACTCAAAAAGCCAGAGGTGTCTTAACTTTTTTCATTCCGTTTGAAATATTGGTTTATAATGCAACTAACATAGATTACTATATATAGGCCCAATTTACAAAAATTGGATCATAATTTCTTACAAACAAATACCAAGTTATTTTCAAGTACATTTTTTCATAGACTATACAAAAAAAAGTCTCGTTCACCTGTACTCTGATTATATTATGGGGATTATATGTTTTTTCTTTTCTTTTGCCTTTACAGCTGATCTCGGTGATTTCATTTTGCCGTTTGATTATGAATCCACCAGGTTTTGAGGATAAGTGTTCAACCGCTTTATAAATTAATTGACTTAGTTAAAGTTTTTAAGTAGTTTAACATTTTGAGTGCGGCATGTATCCGATAGGATACAAAGGCGTACCTTCCCGGGTGCGGATGTATCCGATCGGTTACATATGACAATGTCAAGGTAATGCGACTGTTTCTCTTCGAGCGTTTGAGAAGGAAACACATATTATGCATTATTGTGTAGGTAAGGGTATTGAGTTTTTAGATTACTTGTAATTAGTATATATTCTACATTTTTTTTAATTTCGCGCTATCGTTGGAGGAAAGTAAGTATAGTCCAGCGTGGGGGTTGAGTTTTGGCATTCTATGTGCACCAACGAACGTGTTAATTATTTTTAAGGCAATATTCTTTTCTGCATGGTTGGAATAAAATAATACAACCGAGAAAAAACTCAAGAGATGTAGTAGTTTTGAGTTTTAAATCTTGTTATCAATCACGTGGAAAAAATGTAACTTTGAATTTATTGGAATCGTTAATTTTCCTTCATTTCCATCATAATAGTTTTATTATGATTTGCTTGGACCATGAAATGGATTAATAATAAAAACAATATCCTGAAAAGTACCAAAAGAAATTAATTATAAGTACTCGTTATTTTTGTTCTGCTTAGTGAAATTAGGCCTAGGTCGTGTGTATGATGCAATAACCTTGTTTATATTTATTTTTGAGGATATGGTTACACAAAGAATATTATTCCTGTGTTTGACACATTGTCTAGTTATTTATGGGAGGGGGGCGGCAGAAATGCTGTTGGCCCATGGGCGCCAAATTCATAAAGCCAGCCCTGGCCATCGGGCTGAATGGAAGGTGTGTGGGTCCTTGGCATCGGACGAGTATCCCCACTGGGTACGTTCAAAAGTTGGGAGAACTGTGTCTGACCACTGGGTGTTCGGTGGTTTGTAGACATTTACAATAGTAGTCTCAGAAACCTTAACAGCAGCAACAAATGTGTTGTTATCACAACTTTTGTGGGAGACTGATACGTCGTCTATGTCCTGTCTAACGTACGTCGCCACTCCATAAACTCTGTGACCTATTTCTTCCACAAGCTTATATCCTGGGTTGTTGCCTCTCTCACTGTTTTTTAAGTCTTCTGCATGTGTTTCTTGCAGTGCGAGGACATCTACCTCATTTTCCAGCAGCACCTTGCTGAGGCAGTCACTTTTAGATTTGCTCAGACCCTCTACGTTAAAATGATAAACATTTAAAACACAGCCTAAATTTCTAAATTGGCCCTGGAAAGGGCCGTTTGCCTTTTGTCTGGCAGCTGGCATAGCTGAGATATCTCCGTGCTTGATAGTTCAGCTGCCAAAGTTGTTGTTCGTTTAGCACCACCCAGGGGAGTACGTGCAACTTTAATGGAATGCTGCGGACACGAACAACATCACCTCCCTTTAAATCTATATATTAATACGCAAGCATGTTTCATTTCCTCCTTTTTTCTCAGCTCATGTGCATCGTAGGATAAATCTGCGCATACCGTTAGAAAGGTATAGTCCTGTAGATGAGCAGAATCACATTCTAATTCACATCGGACTCCAGGGCTACGCCCCACATGCTTTCAAAGTTCCAATGTTAATCTTATGGAGAAAGGAAAATTGAATAAATCATAAGACAGCTGTGTTATAAAAACAACTGCTAGAAAATTAGGAAGAACAGATGTTTTACTTCTAAAATGTTTTTAAGCTTCTTGGGTCCAGATCAACTGAAATTTTGATCGAATTTCGATCAGGGGGCGATTTATAGTAAGTATAGATGTGCAACTTACTTAAGTTTAACTTTAGGTTTAAACCGAAGATCAGGTTTAAACTAAAATGGTGCAAATGGCCCTAAGTTATACCTATTGTATCTCTAGTCAACCTGGAACCTCAATACCATGCATGAACATTCCTTAAGAGTAAAAAGGTAAGCCTGAGGTAGGAATAAGTTTCTGGTAAAAATTTGTTTTCAAAGTTCGGAAGGGGTTTTCTTGGGATAGGTGGGCAGTTTCTCTCCCATGAATACAGTACTCTAAGTTTAAGTTATCTATCCTCTTATTTCTATAAGGGTTTCGTCTGTTACGTCCATTTTTTTCTCAACCTACTAAACCGATTTTTAAGATTGAGGTGTCATTTTAAAGCTTAGGATATAGCTCGTGGGCGAATCGTACTTAAAAAGTTCATATTGTTTCGGGCTTCGCCCCCTGCCTCGCCTTTGATTGATTCCTAGAGGGCGCTTTAAAATGTTGATCAACTTTCATTGTACGATGTTTATATAAATGTGAATTGTAACGTAACAGTTGATTACTTTCAGACGAATTTTTAAGTCAGCTTATTTATGTAAACAAAAATAGTTCTCTGTCACATCATAACCAACATACATCTACTTTAGGTTAGTTTCTCTCATACAGAATCATAAATTCACAATTTGCGCAAGGGCCACCTCGTATAAATTAATTACACAAATGCTTAATTGGTTACGTGCTTGACTTAGGTGTAATAGATACTTATAAACTTCAACTTATATGACTTGTAATTCCCCATGTCAAAGTCAAGTCAAAGTCAAAAATATCTTTATTATACAATTCTTCAAGAATTACAATAGTGTCAAGTGGTTTGTTTTAAAATTGGTTGATTGTTGGTTTACAGTAGGTCTTCTCTCCTCTCAAGAAATTCATCCAGGGTGTAGAAAGGTCTTGCCGTCAGCCATATCTTCAACTCCGTCTTGAGGTTGTTCCCAGTAAGGTCTCTCATGGATGCAGGTAGGTGGTTTCGTAGCTTGCAGCCGCTGTATGATGGTTTTTTCTCTGCAAGAGTCGTACGGTGAACTGGCTAGTTGAACCTTGAACCGTGACGGGTGTTGTATGAATGGAAGTCTCTGTTCCTTGGTGGTTGTATTTTGTCCACATGCAGGATACTTTCTTGAATGTACAGAGATACAACTGTCATCATTTAGAGGTCCTGAAATGCCTGTCTGCAGGTTTGGCGTGGTGCAAGGTTGGCGAGGATTCTGACAGCTTTCTTCTGCAGGAGGAGGATCCGGTTCATGTTTTGTGATGATGTTCCTCCCCACACTAGTAGACCATAGCGGATGTGGGATTCTACTAGTGAGAAATAGGCAGTTTTAGCTGCTGCTAGTCCTGCAATCCACTTCACTCTTCGAACAATATATAAATACTTGTGCTGATTTTTTTGCACAACACATTTATGTGTTCGGTCCAGGTCAACTTGCAATCAAGCGTAATGCCGAGGAATTTGGTTTGAGTTGCTTCTGTGAGGTCTGCTGCATTTTTTACTATGTCTTTCTTTGTTGAAAAGTGCATCTGGGTTGTCTTGGATGGATTAATGGCCAGATCATTTTTCCCACAATATTCTATTGCAATATTCATGGCCCTTTTTATGCTTAGTGAATGTTCATCTGTAGTGTTGTTGCTGATTAAAAGGGTAGTGTCGTCTGCATACATTACTGTGGTTGTGTTTTGGGTCAGCATTTCATTTGGGAAATCGTTTGTTAGTAAAATGAAGAGTATTGGGCCCAAGACAGATCCCTGAGGTACTCCTCTTGTCAGTGGTTGAGCTTTGGAGCGATAAGTGTGTGCCTGGTTTTGTATTGAGTGTTGTAGCTCAACAACTTGTGTGCGGCCTTCAAGATAACTTTTAAAAGATTTATTAGCCAAGCCAGTCACTCCCAGGCTCTCCAGCTTGCTACACAGCAGTTTATGTCCGAGGCAGTCAAACGCTTTGCTATAGTCCAAGAATATAGCAGAAACAAACTGTTCATTATCAATTTGTTCAATAACAAATTGAATCAAGTCTGTTAGAGCCGTGGTAGTAGATTTAGTTTTTAGGAAGCCATGTTGTTTTCCAGTTAGCAAGCCATGTTGTGTTAGGTGTTTCATAAGTCTGGCAAGAACGATTTTTTCTATGATTTTGGAAAAGGTGGAGACTAGAGTTATTGGTCTGTAATTTTGAAGCTCTGTAGTTGAACCTTTTTTGTGTTTAGGGTATACTTTGCTAGTTTTCAGTGTGGAGGGGAATTCACCCTTTTCAAGTGATTTATTTATTATGCTGACTAAAGGAGCAATGAGTTCGTCCATGCAGTGTTTTACCATTTTGGATGAGAATTCATCAATACCAGCAGAAGATTTTGGCTTTAAACTGTTTATGATATTTTCAACTTCCTTAGCATTTGTTGGAGTTAGAACTAGCGTTGCTGGGCATAATATTTCTGAGGAGTCCCATGTTATTCTTATGGGAAAATAATACATATGCAAAGAACTTTATATACAGTATCGCACTTATTTCTGAACTTACCTTGATAAAATTTTATATACATCTTAATCTCTTTAATTTGAATTAATATGAGCACAAAATTTTCATAATAGCGGCAAACCCACATAGGCTAGGCCTACTCAACCACATAAAATTCTTAACAAATTAATGGTTGGTTGAAAAATCTTCTGTTTTCTTCATTTACATCGGTTGTTTGGTTTTCACTACTTTCAAAACGTATGGTAGGATCAAACATGTACCCCTTATTACCTTTTATGGCTATTATATACTATTTTTTTTTTTATTTTTTTTTCAAGTCAAAACATCCTTTATTCATAAATATATACATTTGTATACAAGAATAGTGTCAACTTAAAATCTAGCTTAAGCAATGTAAGCCAAAAAGTATATATATATATACATATAAATAAAATAATTTTAATCAGAATTTATTGACCAATATTCATTGAAATCATATAGAGCAGCTTCCACAAAAAAAGATTTTACAGACTTTTTAAACTTTTCAAAATTTGTTTCATTTTTTATCGCTATTGGGAGGTGGTTGAAAAACTGTATACCTATGTAAGTTGGCTTCTTTTTGAAAATTTCCTTATTATGTTTTATAATCTGTAAATTTTGTTTATTTCTTGTATTATAACTATGTTTTTCCATGTTTTTAGGTAACGTGCCACTAATGTTTCTCACATACAAGACAGTTCTATATAAATAAAGACTATAGACCGTCATTATACCCAATTCTCTAAAATGATTTTTACAATGTGCATCATGTTTAAGATTTAGCATAATTCTTATGGCTTTTTTTTGGAGGAATAAAATTCTATTCATGTTACAAAGAGTTGTTGATCCATACACTTCCACACCATATGAAATGTGAGAGTGGATCAGTGCAAAGTAGATAGATTTAAGAGTTATCAAATTACAATAAGGAGATAATCTTTTAATTGCAAAAATGCCAGAACTTAATTTAGAACATAATCTATCGATGTGCAATGACCAATTAAAATTTTTATCAACTATTAATCCTAAAAACTGTGTATTATCATGGAATTGGAAAGGAATTTTTGATTTTTGACTAAGCTCTTAGAATTCTTACATTTGAATTTAATAAAAGTAGTTTTATTTTCATTAAGCAATAGATTATAATTATTTAGCTGATTTTTTATTATGTTTATTGCTGAATCTATCCCTGGAATGATATTATTGATATTTTTATCTGAAATTGTTAAATTAATATCATCAGCAAAAAGACATAATTCATTGTTAATTTTTAATTCTGAGAGGCATTGAGGTAATTTATTTATATAACAGAGAAATAAAAATGGTCCTAGTACAGAACCTTGTGGCACTGAATATTTAATCAATCGAGCTCTAGATTTGATTTTTATAACTTTATTTTTCACAATTTGTGTGGTTTCAACATATTGCTGCCTGTCTGTTAAGTACGATTTTATTAGAGACAAATCTTTACCACTGATTCCATAGGAACTTAATTTTTCAAGCAAAATTGGATGTGATACACTTTCGAAAGCCTTTGTTAAATCAAGAAATGCAGTAATTACTTGTTCATTATTATCTATTTTATTTATAATGTATTCAAAAAAAGATATTATAGCAGTAGTTGTAGATTTATTCTGCCTAAAACCATGCTGTTGATTATCTAACAAGTTATTACTCTCAAAGTAATCAGCCAATTGGATCAACATACACTTTTCAAATATTTTTGACAACGAGGGGAGTATTGAAAGAGGTCTGTAATTTGATGGATCCTTTTTACTTCCCTTTTTGTAAAGTGGAATTATTTTAGAAACTTTTAGTTGAGAGGGGAAGACTCCAGAAATGAGGCAAGAATTTATGACATGATGGAGAGGTTTGAGTATTGCCCACTTGACATCTTTGATTAGTTTGGTGGGAATCTCATCATAGCCTGAGGACCACTTACTTTTCACTGAATTTATTACCTGAATTAACTGTTCTTCAGAAACTGTATTAAATCTAAATTTAGGTCTGTTCAATTTACTTTCTGGCAGCACTTGTTTCACTTTCGTATTATTATTTATTTTGGGGATTATTAACTTATCCACCATGTCAGCATAATGATTATTTAATATGTTTACAACCTTGTATCTGTTTATCTATGGCTATTATATACTTTTAGTGATTTTTTTTGTCTGGCATGTGCATGAACACTTATCTGCCAAGTTTTGTTTTGTTATGCTTTGTTTGAAATGGACTAATCTGCACAAAAATTGACATGTTTTTATTTTGTTTCTTAGCCTTTTGTTTTTAAATGACATAGCCTATTGTACTTATTGTATTTAATGGCCAAATAAAGACTTAGACTTTTATATCTATCCTCCTATGACTTCCTCCTTCAGAATGACGTGGACTTCTTCAAAGGTATTAAAACCACTTTCTTTTGGTGTATTGGCAATGATTGACCGGACTCGATAGTGACGTGTGTTGCGCCATTAACTTATTAACTTGAATAACTCATTAGCTTAATAACTTGTGAGCCACTGTGATCTGAAGGGAAGCAGTGAACAAGCTCCAGCCCCAGAACAGTAGGTCGGTGAGGGCACCGGCCTACACAACCGCAGCCGGGCCGACAGCAGCACTGTCTATGCGACTGCGTGCAGTACCGTAACTACGTTGTGCCGCTTGGTTCCAAAATTCACATGTATTTCAATTTTTTAAAATGTTTTGTTGTCTGAAGTTCCTTGAGCAGGCCCGGAAAGGACTTTTAGTTGAATTAAATTCGTACACTTGTAGACCCCATTTAAAATGTTTTCTTATGATCCAGTTTTACAGTTTTCTTTCAGTCGGGAGCCCGTAATACAGTAAAAACCCCATAAGCCCCTACATTTTTTCCTGTTTGTATTTTGTCACTGGGAGGGGAGTATGTGGCTGTGGCTCTTCATCGTCTCTCATTTTATAAAACAGATGTGTTTAATTGTTTACATTGTTTTTGTTTTTCTCTTTTAAGCTTTTAAGATCTTATATTGTGTCTTGTTAATAAAACAAACCCATCTGATATCGAAGGCAAATTATTACATAGTACCTTCACAGCTAAAGCGACAGTAGCAACAACCCATAATGCAACTATTTGTATTTGAGAAAAATTTATTCAGTAAATTTTAAAAGGGGTGTGTGGGTGGTCTTGGAGATCCGGTATATTTGTTCTTGTCTTTATTTGTATCTTTGTTTTAATGCATTAATAATATTATTGCGATAAATTAGTAAACAACAAAATAATTAGTATTCTTAGCCTATAATTTGTTAATTAATTAAGTTGTCTTTAGTTCACAACTCACTAGAAAATATAAATTATTTAAATTAATTAAATAAAAATTATTTTACTGTGACAGCCTGTTGTGTAACATAGAGGAAACACCATTGTATATCATAAAAAAAATTTTAAAATTAAATAAAAACCGATGAAAATAACTTTTTTAAATGGTGCCCTTTTGTTATAGGTGAAGAAGACGAATTCATTTTTAACAATTGCCGGGTTCAAACCCCTAAAAATGAAATTCTAAAGCCTGATGCAGTTAATCAGGTCGAGTTTAATGGCAATGACCAAGGTAATTATCTTGTAATCAGTAAACACATATGAGTATTGCATAAGCAAGTTCAAAAGCAAGCCTATAATATAATTGCAGGAACTGGACCTATAAATCCATGCATCCAACACTTCAAAACATTAGGCATTCTTCCGCTCCCATCAATTTAAATGTCCAATGTTTCACCTTCTTAAAAACAAACAATAAACTCCTGAATAGAAACCAGCGACACAATAATTGTACTAGCAATTCTTCTTTACTCTCAATACCATCTTCCTCTTCACAGGACCTCTTTACTTCAGGCTGTGCCACTAGTTGTCTGAAGGTATTTCATCCCAACTTCCATAAAAAACCTTGTTCATGGAAATCATAGGAAAAAGCTTTTGTACAATATTTGTCCAGACATTCATTTTACAGTGTAAATGAGTCCCTCTCACACCTTCCACAAGAAATTACACACACTGTATAGACCAGATATAACACCGATTTCGGGTCGAATATGATCCGTCAAAAATATGTTTTTGTGTTTGAGTACCAGGGGGACCCAGCTTATGCTCGGTAAAATTATTAAGTGTCACTTTCGTTTCTCAGTCTAAATCAGTTCGTTCCGTTTACTCCCCCTCTTCGTTTTTAAGAGGAGCTTGTTCGCTTTGTTCACTCGCCAGGCCAAGAGTTGATGCACTTTGATGAAGATTAACTCATTGGTCTACATTGACAATTATGTCAGCTGATTTTTGTTCAATTCAGTAGCAAAAAAATCTACATAACTTGAGACTTCTGAAGCGCTCTAGGGACGAAAACTAGATTTTCCTAGCCATTCAACCAACTTCCTTGTGGCCCCATATTCAACATAAAAATCAAAAGTCCCTTGAACAAGAAAAGTTTTTTCATCATACTGCACGTAGAATAACAGTCGTTTTCTGGCCTGTATTTAGTCCACAAAGTCAGTGTTTTCTGTAGCCTTTTAAAAGTGCACCAAAAAAACATCTGTTAATTTTTTCTGTGCGCTAACCTCAAAAGTTGTTTTTTTTTTTTCTTAAGCAAAAACCATACTATAGTTGAATTAAAATCAAAAGAGTATTGGGACTCTCGGTGCTTCGGCAGTGTTCGGGTACGTTCGGGACTAGTCGGCTCCTGTAAGTAAACAACTACGGAGTTGTTCAAATGAACGAATCAATCAAGTGAATTGAATGAATCATATGTCATTTTCTAAGTCATTTGAATCAGCGACCACAGAGAATTCTTTGTTCGCCGATTCGTATCGTTTGTAAAATGATAACTTTGTTTCGATCGCGATCTGAGAACCAGGTAGATGTTTCATCGGTTTTGTTTACAAGGTTTCATATCCTTTTTATCATACAAAGGTTAGCGTTATTTGATGGATCTCACAAGTACCTACGCCTATATAGTTCCCACTTCATACTAATTTATTTATTCTCTATTTTGTTACATAAATATAAAAAATTGCTTATAACCTTGTAGAGTTGTTTTTATTTGTCAAGCTATTTCATCTATAATAGACAGTTGTGAATGAGGCTTATTAAAATGGCCACGAAACTATAAATAGAAATTTAAACCCTCAGTTGACGCCTTTACATTTGACGACACAACAAATGTAAAGACAACCCCGACAAATGTAATGTAATGACATGAACAAATGTAATGACGACACAACCCCGACACGGTATTGGTGATGGTGAGCACCAAAATCAGGGCCGGTTTGACCATAAAGGTTACCACGTTCGCTACCAGCCGCCGCATATATGCGGCATTCAGGCTACTCCCTCAGCCCACCAACAAAATCATGGACTTCCTGTATACCGGCCCTAGTGGGAGTGTCTTACGCCACATACCACGAATAGAATCAATAGAATCTGTCCACAGGTGTTGCCAACTGGCCAGGAACGTCAGTGATCTTCCCAGCCACAGACCAAGCGCCGCACACATGCGGCGGGCAATCCCGTAGACCGTGCCTAAGCTATCTAACCTTTAAAAGGTTAGATATACCGAAGAAACAATATACCGTAACTAAATTGATTAGCTTTCATCCACTGCCTAATTATTCAATCAATACATCACATGAGTGAGAAACCAACGTACAAAATCAAATGGTATAATTCATCATTCGTAATTCAATTGTCTTAAACCCTGTAATTAACCTCGCTTTCAAACTGAGTGTATCCCTGGTAACTTAACTCTTTTTTTACTGTTACGTACAAACTTAAAATTAATTAAATATTCAAGTGACCCAGAATATTAACGTCAATTAATCGATGAAATTCGATTTTATCGCATTTAAGACGTGTGGAAAAACAGCTGTATCATACGGACAAAAGAATAGGTTCAACATTCTATTCGTGTAAAAGATCGATTCAAATGAATCAATTCGGCAGATGAGCCAAATTTTCCATTACCAGCTGATTAAATCAGCGGGTTTACCCGAGTGTTGCCGAACACTGCCGAAGCACCGCCAGTCCCAATACTCTTTTGATTTTAATTCAACAATAATTCAAAGCAAATAAGGTCAACGTATATATCAGCTGTTTATAAGGAATATTTAAATAGAGATGGAACCATGGAAGTCAACTACTAAACGTAAACAGATAATAAAATTTTAATTTATTTACTTTAAATTAATTAATCTAATTTAATTAAATTAGTTATCCATTTTATTTTTTTGCAGTATGATGAAAAACTTTGTTTATCACTCGGAAGGAAAGTGTTTTTTCTGTGCTTAATTGCTATTTCCTAGATTTGCTATATTCAGCTTCGCCTCGCTCGTAAAACGTAATTGCGCCCTGAAAAGAGCCACTTTCCGTCCTAGTGGTGAAAACTACTATTGCCTATATAAACAGTGCTTGTGTTAGAGTATAGGTTTATTACTCAAGTGGTACATTATATTTGTTGTATTTTAGTGTTTTTCGTTGAGTCTAGTCACTATTTTGTTGTACGAGTCTTATGCCTTTGTACCCGTGTAAAACTTACATGAACAGGCATGTCAGACAATTGTAAATAAATAACAAAAATAAATAAATATAAGTCCTTCTGAGTGTTTACAAACACAAATATGTTTAGTCAGAAATATTCACCTTGAGCCCATTCTTTCACTTTAAATTTTCAACTAATGTGTTTGTTTTATGCTTTTGTCTGCTCTTGAACTTATATAACGTTAAACATTATTTACCAATTTCTTTGTTTTCTAAGTTATAAAAGCAAAATGAACCTTTACTAATCCACTTTTCTTTGTATGGCGACTTCATCAATGTATACAGAACCAAATAAGTAGGAATGTCCCATGGAAAAAAAATTAGTTTTTCCCTCCAAAACTAGAGAGTAAAATGAAGCGCTGATGTTAGGATTTATTCTCCCAATTACCACAGGAAGAGCTTTTTCTACTTCTTAAATATCAAAATGAGCATTTTTGTTTCTAAAAATCAAAACACTAACAAAAGTCTGCAAAATTATTCCAGATATCTGTTTCTATTTAACCAATCAGCATAATCCTTGACAAAAATTTTATTCTTGGCGGTGCTTTATATGCTCCAAAAGTGGTGTTCTCACTTCCTCATAAGGCTGTCCCTGCTTATTTGGTTCTGTATACATTGATCCCACCTATACATATTTAATACCCAACACATTTTTTTTTTTTTTTTTTTTTTGAGCCAACAAAATGGCTCAAATAACACTTTACAAATGTCTCATTACTAAGAGAATTTTTTTTATGTAGACTGGAGCAATGTGCACGAATTGCCATTCACAACAAGGTGGGAATTAAATAAGATACCACCAAAGGAACTTGTAAAAAAGAACACTGAACCCAAGTATGATTCTCCTCCTCTTAGCGAGGTCTCAGACAATGAAGGACATGACGCCCTTCCTGCAGACTTCATGACCCAGGACGCAATGCAGTACCAGGCACCAACAATGGAAATGTCCCAACTGAGCTATTTGCTGAGCACTCTCTCTGGCCTCAATCAGGTAAATATATAAAATAGACAAATCTGATTTAAAATAAAGTTTCTTTGAAATGAATGTGTGAGGAGGAAATCTCCTTAAACAAGCAGATTTTAACATTGAAAGCAAAAGATAAAATTTGATGATAAGTTTCATTATGTATGAGCAGAATTATATCTTGGGTCTCGATGGTGGGGCTGTGCAAACTCTGCGGAAGATGTAAAATTTGAGTACTGTACCAAATTCAAAAATATTACCCAATTGAAGTGGTTTGTGTTTATGACTAAAACTTTAGCCTACTTCTTTTTTTTCTAACAGTAACCTTTTTATATTGCTACAAGAGGTTACAATACCTTATTTATCGTCCGCAATCCATACGTCACTGCAGTGGCGACCGGTTTCAACACTCAGTGAGGTGTCATTATCAAGCCTAAAAACCTTAAATCTTCACTCCAAAGAGGTTGTCAAGTAGTTTAAAAACACATATATCGAACACGAACGAGAACTAACACAAAACAACAAACATACACTACACATGGCCAAAACAGTTAGTAGTTAAAATTTTGCGGCGCGGCGAGTACGAGGTGCGGGTCTGGACTAACTACCTTGTTAGTGAAGATTTAATGTTTTTAGGCTTGATAATGACACCTCACTGAGTGTCGAAACCGGACGCCACTGCAGCGACGTATGGATTGCGGGTGATAAATAAGATATTGTAACCTCTTGTAGCAATTTACAAAGCAATCCGGAGGAAAATAACTAAAATTTTTTATATTGTATGTAACAGCTCATTAAAATTGTAATAAAAAATCATCCCCAATATCCAGGGTGCGGTGCAACCTCTATAGCATCTCCATAAATCAGACCATGCAATTGAGTCCCTTTTCAAACGCCACATTCAAGTTCATATTCTTAAAAAAATATTCTTAAAAAAATAAACCATATTCTTATTGAAAAATTAATACAATGTGGGTTCCAGGGTTACCTAAAATCTTTTTAAAATCTTATTTGAATGGTCATAGGCAACTACTCAAATCAAATGACAAAGAGTCTGAACCAAAATTATTGAAATAGGTGTGTTCCTCAAGGTTCAGCCCTTTGAACCCTTTTTTTTCATAATTTACACAAATGATTTACCAATTGTTAAAAATAAAATAAAAATACCTGAGTACCCTTTTGTTTCAATCTTTTATTCAGTTTTGGCGATAATGCCATTTTCAAGGTCTTAGTAATTGAATAAAATCTATTCAATTACCAATGATTAAATTATTACTAATAATTGAATTCTTTTATGAATAAAAGATGGAAACAAAAGGGTACTCAGGTATTTTTATTTTATTTTTAATAATTGTAGTAGCCCTCATAGTGAACTTAATTTCCCTATTTACCAATTGCTATAAATTCCAAAACAATACATTACACTGATGATATAACTTTCTGTTTCTTTAATATAAATAGTAATTTAGTTGAGTTACAAAACATTTAATTGTTTTATTAAAGACACATCAAATTGGTTTCATTCTGTTTTTTTCCTGAATGAAGTAAAAACTCAAAATATTTTATTTGCATTGAAACACAGTTTAATTCCTGCTGATCACATTTTTTTGGCACAGCTAAATTTTTGGGTGTACATATTGTCAGTCAACTTTCATGGAATCCTCACATTGACAATTCTTCTTCAAAACTTTCACGTATTATTTATCTTTTAAGACGCCTCAGTGATCAGGTTCCCAAAATTATAGAAGGGCAGCTTATTTTGGTGCCCTTGGTGAATACCGCACAGTGTAAAGGTTTTGTAGAGTGTAAAGAGCTTAGCACTCAAAGTTAATTAGAAATTCCAAAATTGAAACCGAAAATTTGTAGCAAATCAAATTTTTTCCAAAATGAGATTTTTGCCACTTTCACTGAAGTTTACAAATTATAGATGATAAACGGTATCAGCTAACTGACACATACTTTCTCCCAACAATATAAAAAAATGTGTTAAAAGCTTCAAACATTAATTAGTACAGTAAAATTAGGGTTTTAGATCGGCAACTGATGTGCATTCCCAAAAATTTGATAAGAGCTACTTTTAAGCACTATAATTAAAGATCCGATGAGTCCCCAAAAAATAAAGTTGTTTTTCACCTATAAAACCACTTTTCAAAATGGCGGTTTTTTGGTAATGGGATACATTTTGAAAAAACGTATTTATTTTTATTTTTCACCTGCATTTCTCAATATAATGTTGTGACACCGCCAAAAATAATTTTTTTAATGGGAAGTAGTTCATTATGATGACCGGTCGTTAATTTTTGGCCGCCATCTTGGATCCGCCATATTGGATGAAAGTTATATTTTTGTAATGTAAAGATAGTGTTGTGACCCATCATTTCAAAGTACATTTTTACGCTGATTACAATGCAGCAATCCGTTTTGGAAAATCTTGGTTCGTTTTTAAGATACACTCAAATAAAAATTCAACCCTATAAATTTCTTATGGACATTTCGATCTTTAAATTTATTTTGCATTATTTTTCTTTTATATCTAGTTCTAATAGAGGAATTCAGTTCATTGTGACCTTAAAATACTCAGCAATATTCCTGGCATTAATTTTAGCTATTCTTCTTTCCATTTGGAGGATATTGAGACGAGTTATATCCTTCTATTTAATAGAAACTTCAATTTTTTTTTAAATTAGCTTTTAGTTAGAGATTAATATCTCAAGTTCTAAATAGGACACAAAATTAATTCTGGTCTTAAAACAACCAGTACATCAATGTCTTTAATTTGAGTTATTGACCATTGAAATTCATTGGATATTAAGTGGCTTATAACTGTCTAATTAACATAAAATTTATTGGTTCCTGAAATTCGTCTTCAGTTAAAGACGTACAAATCAAGTTGTAAATGAGATTCAACGTTCGTTTTGGTCTTAAATTACACGGTACATTATTGGCTTTAACTCCATATATTGATTGTTAAAATTGGATACGTTTAAGATGTGGTATTATACACTTTTCAATAAAAATATTTCCATTTCTGAAATTTGGGTAAAGTTTAAAATTTACAAACCGTTTCAAACCAAGCCAAGTCGAACGAACAAAAACTCCAAAGAAGCCCATTGATCCACTGAGTGATCTGATACCAAAATTAACAACCTATCTAAATTAGAACAGGATATATGAGGAAAAATAAGCAATAAATATATTCAAAATTTGAAACGTCCATAAGAAATGTATAGAGAACAATTTTAATTTCCGTATATCTTTGAAACGGAAAAATATTTTCAAAAACGGATTGCGGCATTGTAATGAGCGAAAAAATCTACTCTGAAATGATGTGTCACAAAACTATCTTTACATTAGAAAAATCCAACTTGTATCCAATATGGCGGATCCAAGATGGCGGCCAAAAAATAAAGACCGTTAAAAATAAAGTATTTAGTACCCAACAATTATTGGAGTTGGTCCCACAACATAATATTGAGGCAATGCACGTAAAAAATGAAAAAGGGAAGCTTTTTTCATAATTTATTTCATCACAAAAGAACTGCCATTTTGAAAAGTGATTTTATAGGTGTAAAACAACTTTATTTTTTGGGGACTCATCAAATCTCTTTTTCTAGAGCTTAAAGGAAGGTCTCCTGAAAATTTCATGGACGCGCATCAATTGCCGATCAAAAGGTTGTTTGTGGCCTTATTTTACTGTACTAAATGTCTTGATGACTCAGTCGGATAGCTACCAGCTGAGCAGCGCGAGTTTGACACTACGCGCGTCTGTGACTTTAACAAGGTACTGAGTTTACCGCTAAACAAAAATTGAATTTTCTCCGCAACCACTTGACGTATAGCAATAATTTAAAATACTGGATTATTTAGTTTTTTGAGCTTGATTTAATGGTAATAAGTAAATTTTATTTGAGGATAACATCTATTTTTTAAATCCAAAAAATTGGTTTTTTAAACACTTTTTGTTGTATAACTTTTGAACGCGCATTTTCTCGGAAATGCGGGTGGTGTCATTTTATTCAGCATTTTAATCTTAATAAACCACAAAATTTTAATCAAAATCGTTAGGGCCGTTTTTGAGAAATTTGGATTTTTCACGTTTTATGAGAGTTTTGGGGGGTAAACTACCCTTAAGAATTAAAAATTCAAAAAAATGAAAAAAAACGCCTGGAGTTATCATGGGTTTGGACCTACATACCAAATTTCACCAAAATCAGACAATTGGGGCATTCTCTGGCTCTGTTTACATCCAGACACACACACATCCACACAGACACACACACACACACACACACACACACACACACAGACATCACTCTGAAAACCACTTTTTTGTACTCAGGGGGCACAAAAATAGATAAATCCACCAACTCAAATTCGAAAATTTTGAAGAAAGCAGTACTTTCTCCATATACTATGGTATAGGGGGAGAAAGTAAATACCCCCCGTCGCAGCAGACCTGCGTACTCAGCGAATTTCCAAATTAGTAATATTAATTTTGACCAGCTAAACTTGTAAACAAAATTTCATCACGTGCAAAATAAATAGGGAAATAAATGTCTATTCTCCTTAAGATATAGGGAAAGAGTATGCAGGTATGCTGCCATGGGGGACACTAAAAGTAGGTTTTTAGCATAGAAAAAATTTATTTCGACCATATAAAGCCATTTAGTAAGTTTCATCAATATCTGTCCATAAATAAAAGAGTTTGCCTATTCTCCATATGATTAACATGGGAAAAGAGTATGCAGGTTTGCTGCCATGATAAGTAAAAAAAACCAAGATTTTTACCTTAAATGGATGAATCTCAACCAAATGAAGCTAAATACTAAGTTTCATCCAAAAATATTGGTTAATAAGTGAAATATTAACCATCCTTATTCTCCATAAGATTAACATTGGAGCCCCAAAAGACAATGTACTGTCTTTAGACTTTGTAATATCTTGGTAACCAATGGAGATAGAGCAAAGCTTCAAAATACTAAATTGTGTGTTTTTTTGAGCTAAATCCAATGGTCAAAATAAAAATTAAAAATTTTTTAAATTTACATATGAAAAATGCAAAAAACCCATTTTTGGGGTACAAAACCCCCCAAAACTACCCCTTCCGGTAGGTCGATATGTCTGGTTTTCGAACTCATCCGAATAAACGTAGGATTACACATCTCTACCAAATTTGGTGTCGATCGGACCATTTTTACGAGAGTTATCGTGTCTAGGGACACATACATATATATATATATATATATGTATATATACATATATATATATATATATATATATATATATACATATATATATATATAAAATTTTTAATGACTATTATTTTTGGTCTCTGGGCACCTCAAAACGAAAAAGTAACGTGGTCCCGGGCTTAGGTCTTTCCATGAGACCTACGGTAATAGCTTATTCCCTATGGGAAATTCGCTAAAAAGTAGCTTAAGTGCACAGTATTACCCCACTCTTACTTACTGTTTTAGGGAGGGTTGAGTAAAATTGAAAACATTTTAAAACTGAAAAAAGGCATTATGTACTATGAATTCAACAGATCAGATCCCAAAGAACACAGCAAACCTCTCTCTATAGGGGAAGTCCAAAGTAATAAAAAAACATTTTTGATGTTATGATAAACATTAAGAAAAACCTAACCTCTGGCCACCTCAAAACAAAAAAGTAACATGGTCCTGGGCTTAGTTCTTACCATACTTAAGCCTATGGTAATAGCTCCCTCCATACGGAAAATTCACTAAAAATGTATATTTTATTACAAATAATTTATGTTACACATTTGTCTTTTGAGCTTAGGCTATATAATATGTACATATATTTATTGTACATATCACATCATTATATTTCTTTGAGTTCCACTTTATAACTCAAATTAAAACTTTGATTTGATTATTTTTTCTCTATTTAAAAAAAAATCTTGTGATTGATTGTGGCTAACGTCAATCTGCCTGTTAAATTCTTCTATACTTAAACAGAAGAAACTCATATATTCACTTTGTACGAAATGTTCTTGTAACTAAAGAAGAAAGTGTGTAAGTGTCCATTCTTGACACTTACCAAAACAACCTTACCTGTGATAATTTTGTCTGAGCAGATGGGGTTGGACGATTACACCGGTGGAAGCTGCACAGCCACCGGGGGTGCGGGAGTCGGAAAAGGAGAGCCTTCGGGCCAACACTTCTGCTCGTACTGCCACAAGGGCTTTGACCGGCCCTGGGTGCTCAAGGGCCACATGAGACTTCACACAGGCGAGCGGCCGTTTACCTGCTCCACATGCCACAAGAGCTTTGCTGACAGGTGAGTCATGTGGGGAATTACTGAATTTAAGGTGAAAGTCTTCATGTTGGTTTGTAATTAATATTCTAAATTTATTTAAATTGATTTTAGGACTAGGCCTTTCAAAAACAAGGCTTTGCTTACTACACTGGGTGTTAAAAAAATCTTGGCAAGGCTCTATACTTTTTTCTAATGAAAATAGACCAACAAAATCCTAAACTTAAATCTATATAAACTCAAATTTTAAGATTAGATCCTTTTTATTGTTTGTGTCTATGTCAGAGACACTTTTTATAGAAGATTGTACGGTTACCAATGCTGTTAGGAACAAGCGGTCCAAACCCATAAAACATCCATGGGCATCCTGGGAATCAAACCCGTTAGTGTTGGATGCACGATCACAGCCTGCAGATTGCTGTCTCTAAAACGGAGATCTTGTCTTGCTGAGTAGGGCAAAGGAGGACTCTTTGCCCATGCGGTTGGGAGCAGAATAGATCAAACACAGAAAACGGCCAAGTACATATCGGGATCACATCAGGACTGCATGTGACAAGGCAGCTTAAATAATACAAAAAAAAAAATAGGAAGGCTGATGGCCAATGTTGGTGGATTATGGCAGGGAAAGCAGAAGCTGTTGCTGTTGACCGCATAGGACATCATGCTTTACAGAGTGGAGATCTGGGCAGATGTAACCAAGGTAAAGATATAAGCCTACCAAACTAACGAGCTTGCTGTGCAGAGGCATGGAGCTTTGAAATTGGCGCTAGCGTACATAACGGTCTCAGAAACGGCTGTGCTTGTCATAGTGAAAGTCATCCCTATCGACCTGCCAGCCCAAGGAAGAAAATTCATCTAGGCTCATGAATCAGATGTGGACCGGGTGGAGGCTGAGCTGGCCTTTGGCCAAAGCACAAGACAACTGGACAACCGGAAGATGGACATGACACCTCATCTGGGATTTGGAATCAGGGCTTTGCCGTGGCCATGGACAACTTTTACCTGACCCAATTTTTTACAAACAGTGGATACTTCAATCCAATGGATAAGGTCAACTCACCCAGATGCAGGGCCTGCATGCAGACATGATGAAGACAACATGCATTACACTTTCGTTGTGTGCCGTCATTTTGAAGAAAGAATCAGCCTCGCAACTCTTCTTGAAGCCAATCTCTCCCCTAAAAACACCGAAGGGAATATGCTTACGGTTACCATGTTCTCTGGGATGAAAAAGAGGACACCAAGTACTCATTGCCAGTCGGATTAAAAAATCATTAAAATCTGAATTTCTGACCCCCCTACCACCCCGCCCTTATTTAGTGTTCTAAGAATAATGTAATTTGTAACAATTAGTATTTAGCCTTTTTTTTTTGTTTTTTGTTTCCCTCTCTGTGATATATAATTTAAGGGGTTAAATTATATATCACAGAGTGAAAAAAGGCTAAATACTAATTGTTACACATTACATGATTCTAAATAAGATACAATTTCTTATAATTAAATTCAATATATAGGAAAGTTGAAAGAAGTTTTTACTAAATTAGAAGGTATTCTATAATTTATTATAAAAAATTTTCTAAAACTACCTACAAACAGATAAAAAAAAGTAAACTGTCACGAGCATATTATTTATTGCTTAAAAAATGCTCATCACACAGTTAAAGCAATACAATTTGTATGAAAAAAGGTTGTTAATTTGGTAATTTTTGTCCTCAAATCCTCAGATCTAATCTACGAGCCCATCAACGCACCAGAGGTCATCACCAGTGGGCCTGGAGGTGCAGGATGTGTGGGAAGGCTTTCTCTCAGAAGAAATACATGGTTCGTCACTGTCAGAACGCCTGCATCAAGTATCTCCTCGCTCAGAAACCAACTGATAAGCCAACTGGGGAGAACAGCTCTGCAGAGGAATTTGCTTAAAATGGGCTTATTTTTAAACTTGTTAAATAATGTACAAAATGTAACATAATAAAATTGAGTTTTATTTAATTTGTTTGTAATGATTTTTACAGTTTTGGACATTCGCTTTACAAACATTTTATATATATCAAACTATGTCTAGAAAGGTCTTGTCTGGTTGAGATGAATTTTTTATTCTTTTTCATGAAGGAAGTAAATGTTTTCAAGTTATGCACACAGCTTGTTGTCTAGAAGGAGTGACAAGAATTAAAAGATGGAGAATTTACATTTCATATTTAAAAAAATTATCAAATGTTATTTGATCTAATTAGGATAAGTGTACTCATTTTAAAGTGGCCATAGTATAAAACTGATTCTATTAGAAGCAATATAAGAAATTTGTTTTGACAGCTTTCTCTGAAAAGATGTGCTATGACATTAGTCGGCAAGGTAAGATTGGCACCATGATACTGTTTATTTCTGAAATGAGGAAGCAAAAAATTAGTTTCTTCAAATTAATTTTAATGTTCTAAAAACTAGAAATTTTGAACTTGAAATGAAATTTGAGTCTAGAATCACTAATATAATCAACATACAAAAAATCCAATTTTTTAATAATCAACCTCAACTTAATAGTAAAACAAAAAAACCTGTACTGGTAAATAAAATTTACGATCAACCCAGCTCAGATACCATAGCATAATGCGAGTGAAAGCGTGTGATTGGAACCAAGGTAAGTTTTTCCCAATTTAATTCGCCTAGTAAAAAAAATGTCAATTTTTTACCGCCAAATTTTGGAACATATGAAATGTAAGGGGAACCAGTTCTACAAACCTCTTGAACTTTTCAGCAGCTTTGACCTGCAATGCACTTACTATGTCGAAAAATGTCACAAACTAATAGTCTTATTTAATGACTAGTAATGATAATCTTCTGGGGATCGGGACTATTGTAGTATACTAGGTGGAAAAATTTTATTTTAACCCTAGAACACTAAGCCTCCTGAAAATCACATAGATCCTAAGCATTCGTAATTTTTACGACTCATGTTATTTTTTTTTTTTTACATAAAATATTGTTCACTTGTTTGTTAAAGCATGTTTATTGGTAAATATATACATTACAAAATATAATTATGAGTTTTTAAACATTTTAAGTCTCATTCGGTACCATCTGGAAGGCTTTCAAAATATATCAGCAAAAAAAGTGTTAGGGTTAAAAAAATAATACAAAACAAATTAAGAAAAATTTTATTTTTACAAATAACTGTTTCTAGTTGTACAAAAAAGATTAGAAAACGTTACTGTAAAGAGAATAGGATGAAATTTTACAATTTTATATTTTAGGTGCAAAGGTGAAAGTCAAACATTTTATAAATGGGTAATGGATATGAATGAATTGTATAACTGTATAATTGCATAATGAATAAAGAGATAGTCTATAATAAAACATATATGAATAAAATATATAATAAAATGATAAACGAGAGTGTCTTAGAGTGTCTTATTTTTCATCATCACACTGGACACAGCATGTTGCCTTATGTTCTGCACATATAGGCTGGTTGCAGTGGTTGCAGTAAGTAGTTGTCATTCTCCTTTTGATTGACGGGCAGTAAAAACATGTTTTCCTTGGACGCGGGGCAAGAGGCTGTCTTTCAGGATTTGTAGGAAGTCCTAGGAAATCAGAAATCAAGCTCCGAAGATTGCGTTGTAAATACGGGTTGCTCAGGCGATTACGCATGTGAGGAAAGACAAGCTGGTCACACAGTTCAAGATTAAACTTTTTCCTGTTCATCGGTGTGCCATTCCTTGAATAGGTTTTCAAGCAATATATAACATATGCATTTATATATGTGATGTTTTGCATGCCGTAAAACATACATAGTGGCCAACGACGTGTTTTTCGGCTGCAGCTGACATTTTGGCACATTTGATCCAATGTATCCACTGCACCTTTTGTCTTGTTGTAGGAATGGATAATGGTTGGCTTTTTAGTCTCTGGATGTAACTCTGCACTGCCGTGCATAGTTGAAATCAGAAGAACCACTTTGTTAGATTTTGGCTTATACGATACAAGTGTCTTTTCACTTCCAAAACAGAAAACTGACGTTCCTACTGGTCTAGCTTTGTCATTTTTTAGTTCTTTTGGCAGTTCCTTTTTGTTTGATCTTACTGTGCCAACATAGGTCAAATTGTAGGGGGGCCTTAGTAGATCGTCCACCAGTTTAACACTGGTAAACCAGTTATCGCACGTTATGTTGCGGTTGCTTCCATGCAAGGGTCTTGTTATTTCCTTGACCATATATTCTGCTACTGGTAAATTATCCGTAAAGGTTTTTTTGCCCACATACGGAATAGCATTGAACATATAGTTTGTGCTTGTGTCACAACCCATCACTATCTTTAACCCATATTTAGCGGGTTTGTTAGGGATATACATCCTAAATCTGCATTTCCCTCTGAATGCTAATAATTGTTCATCAATTGTAATGTAGGGACCAGGCCGGTAGCTATCCTTGCAGTTTGAAACGAACATATCCCACAACTCTCTGATTGGAGCTAAAGGGTCTGTTGTAGATCTCTCCATACGAGTTTCTTTGTCATCAAATCTTAGAGTAAAACAAAGAAAATCAAATCGTTCTTTGCTCATCACAGCTCGATACCGACTCCCACAGAGCTTAGGATCAAACATATCCTTACTTGATAAGTGGTTATTTTTCATTGTAGCAGAAAAGAGTAGGACACCAAAGAAAGCAAACATTTCCGCATCATTTACGGGGGCTGTTGTACTAGTTTTTTCAGCATACTTATCCCGCACACGCAAAATTTGTGCATTAGTATGGGTGACTATTTTTGAAACCATTTCAGGAGTGAAGAATAGCTCAAAGCATTCTCGAGGTGTATTTGCATTTCTCGCATTATTTTGTGGACCTGGCCGTACGTAAACAACATTTCTGGCCGGGACGTTCTGTCTTTGAGGTGCACTGGTGCTCCATGGAGTACGGTCCTTCCCACGAATAACTTGCGTGTTTGGTACTAAAATAAGCGGATCTGCTTCTGATGGGACCAGTGACACGGGAGGCTCAACAGTAGCTGTAGATGTAGACTCATGTGAGGGAGTAGAATTGTTTTGTCTTCCACGGCGATTATTGGACATAGTGGTTGATCTACCTTGTGTAGGTCTTCCTCTCACGCGAGATCTTCCTCTTGTGCGGGATCTCCCTCTATTGAGTAATCCAGTAGAGCTTGTACTCGGCCTGTTCGTTGGATCTTCATATTCACCTGGCACATTGATTCCAAAATCTGCAGGTTGTAAATCATGTTCAGTAGGAACTCCTTGAGAAGTTTGCTCCCCATAAAATGAATTCGGTGATAACACGGGCAATGCAGTTGATGGAGCTGTCTCAATGGGCTGCAGATTTATCACAGATTGTGACTCCGCTTCTACAGGCGTCTCTATTTCTTCAAGAGGTTGAGGATCGTCCGGATTATCACTCGATGACTCAGTAAAGTCTCTATCACAAACCTCTAGGTAACGCCTTTTCTTCCTTTTTCTACAAATGCGTTTGAGTCTCGACAAATGTTTATCATTTGGGTTCCACTCGGGATCCTTATCACTGTCATCTGACGCTTCATCCGCACTATCACTATCTTGAACGTCATCCTTTTCTAAAATATCTTCCTCTTCACTAGTTGCATCATCCGGAGAGGTTCTTCATTGTTTTCTTCAAGCAACAAATTTCTAATACAGTTCAGGTCTAAAGATCTATCATTATTAGCCATTTTGTCAAAAGAAAGCAACAAATTACTAAAAAATAATCTTGGTTGGACAAACAAAAACTAACGCAAACACTAAGCATTCGTATTTTTTACGAATAAGGATTAACTACAGATCATAAGCCTTCGTAAAAATCACGAAACACACTTCACAAGACGCACTACGAACTGAACTACAGGGCAGCTCGCCCGCGACTGAATTGCGAGGCCAATGCTAGGACCTGTCACGAGAGTGGGGGAGTTTGAGGGCGGGGCGTCCGCACCAAACCAGTTTTACCAACTGCCATCGTAAATATTACGAAGGCTTAGTGTTCTAGGGTTAAATCAAGGACTAGGGATATAATTATCTCGATGAAAGACCTAAGGTACAATTCTAAGGCAAAATCAGAGCTCAATAAATTTTTCTTTCAAAACACACTCATTCGTTTCTGAGTAGGTATAAATGATTCAAGGGAATAATACTAAATTGTATAAAGTTCAACAATTTATTTCTATATATATATATATATATATATATATATATATATATATAATATATATATATACTATATATATATAAGTTAATACAATATATATATATATTACACTTATCATTGTAAGATAAACAGAGAAATTTGCACAACCCTCTATCTCTCGCACAAGGCAATTTTAATCCAAGTGTTAGGTGTCACCCAAGGCCAACTACACACCAGGCCGGAATGCTCCCCACCATTTGTGTTAAAACGTCACACTACTAGTGCGCCAACTGATCTGAAATGATGCAATTTTGAAGCAATTCCCCCAATAATTACCAGGAAATCCCTTAAAATAAACAAATATTTACCCAACTACCACTTAAATCCCAGAAAACTTTGTAATTTTCCTGCTTTTGGCAACACCGATCATTTGGCACACCACTTCTGTGACGTCATCTCTCTGAGCTCTCTGGCCTGGTGTGTAGTAGGCCTTGTGTCACCACTTAACTTGGCTGATAATTTGCACTATTATTTGAAAGTATTTGACAATCAGCTGCTCCATGCATACTAAAATATTAACAAAAACATGATCTGCTTAAAAATTTACTTGCTCTACTTATAGTTGCTGATCCCAGCTTTTTTGAAGCTAGTCATTAAATTATGTAGCAAGGCTTAACACCACATTTCAGCAATGTAAATTGTAAACTTATTTTTTTTTACTGTATTTTATTTTGCTTGCATGTAGTTAAACCAAACTATTTTGTCTCCCACTTATAAAGCAATTTAGGAGAGCAACGAATTTTTATAAAATGTATCAGATCAGTCACTAGCTCTGTTAAGTTTACATTTGTTTTAATCTGTGTCATATAAAGAGTAAATAAAGACATTTAATTGGCAGGCTAGTAGGAAAAAATGCTTTGGAATCCAGAGAAAGATTATTTTTTCTTAGGTAGGGGCCATTGCATAAGTGAGTAGGCCTAAGCTTCTCATTTGATTGATACTGTATAAAAATTTGCACCAGATTCAAATATGCCAGAGTTGCTTCAAAGTTATGATGTTGAGCTGGTTTACAATACAGTGGAAGCTCTCTTGACCGCCTTTGGATCAACCGCCCATCAGATTATCGACGTTTTCCAGGAATACACAAACTTCCTGCCATGCTAGTGATTGTAGAGCGGATGTAGTGATAATGATCTAAAAATAATCCATGATGATCGTACGTTTCTGTAGCAAGTCAAATACAGTCAGTTGTTCTCAATATTTTGTGCTGGCAGTTTTTACTATGCCAACTTTGTTTGCAAAGTTTTTATTTAACAGTTTTAGCGAATTTCCCTATAGGGAATACGCTATTACGGTAGTAGCCATGGTAAGACCTAAGCCCGGGACCACTTTACTTTTTCATTTTGAGGTCCCCCAGAAGCCAAAAACACCATTCGTTCATTTTCATATATATGTATATATATATATATATATATATATATATATATATATTATATATATATATATATATATATATATGTGTGTGTGTGTGTGTGTGTGTGTGTGTGTGTCCGTTATTCTGATAACTTTTGAAGGGGACCTCCGATTTTGATGAAATTTGGTATGAAGTTGTAAGACCAGGTCTATTTTCATGAGTCGGCGAACCAGCATTGTCGGGTTATGGAACGGGGTGTTATGGGGTTTCAAAGGGGTCAAAAATGGGTTTTTTGGCATTTTTGGACCTAAATTTTCAAATTCATCAATTTTAACTAAAACCATTTAAAGAGCTTAAAAAAACAAACAATTTGGTATTTTGAATCTTTAAATAGCTTAACTGGTTATAGAGAAAATTCAAATCAAGTTTCCCCTTGTTATTCTTATGGGTAAATCTTTAAAAAGTTATATATCGCTTATTTATCAACATATCTTAATAAAAAATTTATGAACCTTCACTAGGTGGTGAGTAATTAAGATTTGATCAAAAACCCACATGGCAGCAAACCTACATGCTAAATCCCTTGTCATTCTCATTGAAAATCTATACTATAATACGAGGAATGTCTGAGGGATGTGTGTTCCACGATCTCGAAATCTAGCTGTCAGATTTTGCTTAAACTTTGCAATTAAAAGTGTATTGGCCAAAAATAAGTTTAGAAAAGGCCTCCATCCCAGGAAAAATCGAATTTTGTCAGAATTTAAGTTTAAAAATCGTAATTTTTAACATTGGTCTTATGGGTTGCTATTTTGGTAACGAAATAACAACGAAAGGTAGCCTATACAAAAATAAAGGAACATTAATACTAAGCAGACTTTTTGAAACAGCTGTTAACTGTGAAAGAGGTATAGTTGGTTGTTGGGGAAAATTTAATAGCTCTAATGACACTATATCAAAACTGAATTAAACCAACGAGCAAGTCTCGGTTAACCTGGTACTAAGTGTATAATGGGAGCAAGAGAGATGGAGATAATAAGGTATCTGTTCCTAATCAGCTGATCAGCTGTCTTCTGCATATTGTCAAATTGAAATGTTTATGTTTTATTATTTGTAAACAAATCATTCCTTTGCATGGAAGCTTTGGATATGCACTTTTATTACTGTTAAAAAAGTCATTTATTGCAATATAAATATTAATATATAAATTATTAAATAAAATAATTTACTCAAAAATATAATGCCATTAATTATATTATATTTCCTTGTAAAGGTTATTAATTATATAAGATAGCCACAAAGTTCTTTGATGTTAAAACAATAAGTTAATTCTTTGGAAATTCGCTGAGTACGCAGGTCTGCTGCGACGGGGGTATTTTTATACCACAACTGTCTGCTTACTTTATTGACTAATGGATTGTGTTAGGAACTATTGATTATTCACTTGTTTTATTGGTTTCAACACATATTTCTGGAACTATTCAGTTTAACCAACCCTTTTTGTTATCAGACCCTAGCCCAGTCCCTTAGGGGTCAGTTAAGAGAGCTTCTACTGTAATGAAAAAAACATATCACAATAAACAAAACCTTCAACTATCACAAATGTTGCATTTTTTGTATGTACTTAATTGTCCATCATCTCTGCTTGTTCTTTATAATCAGGATACATCACACTTGATCCCACCCACATAAAATGGACATTTTATGAGAAGTCTACTCACATAATATATACAATCAATCATAGCGCCACAATAGTTATATAAAAAATAAATATTAAAATAATAAGAAATTTGGTATTCCATGTGCCTGCCAGAGGGATAACAATGAAAATATAAAAGCTAAGCCAACACATGTTAGTAAGGCAGTAACTCTATGTTGATATGCCTGCTAGAGGGATAACGATGAAAATATGAAAGCTAAGCCAACACATTTTAGTAAGGCAGTCTTAACTCTATGTTGTTATGCCTGCTAGAGGGATAACGATGAAAATATGAAAGCTAAGCCAACACATTTTAGTAAGGCAGTCTTAACTCTATGTTGTTATGCCTGCCAGAGGGATAATAACGAAAATATGAAAGCTAAGCCAACACATTATGTTAGTATGGCAGTCTTAACTCTACGTTGTTATGCCTGCTAGAGGGATAACGATGAAAATATGAAAGCTAAGCCAACACATTTTAGTAAGGCAGTCTTAACTCTACGTTGTTATGCCTGCCTGAGGGATAATAATGAAAATATGAAAGTTAAGCCAACACATGTTAGTAAGGCAGTCTTAACTCTACGTTGTTATGCCTGCCAGAGGGATAATAATGAAAATATGAAAGCTAAGCCAACACATGTTAGTAAGGCAGTCTTAACTCTACGTTGTTATGCCTGCCAGAGGGATAATAATGAAAATATGAAAGCTAAGCCAACACATGTTAGTAAGGCAGTCTTAACTCTATGTTGTTAAGCCTGCCAGAGGGATGATAATGAAAATATGAAAGTTAAGCCAACACATGTTAGTAAGGCAGTCTTAACTCTATGTTGTTAAGCCTGCCAGAGGGATGATAATGAAAATATGAAAGCTAAGCCAACACATGTTAGTAAGGCAGTCTTAACTCTACGTTGTTATGCCTGCCTGAGGGATAATAATGAAAATATGAAAGTTAAGCCAACACATGTTAGTAAGGCAGTCTTAACTCTACGTTGTTATGCCTGCCAGAGGGATAATAATGAAAATATGAAAGCTAAGCCAACACATGTTAGTAAGGCAGTCTTAACTCTACGTTGTTATGCCTGCCAGAGGGATAATAATGAAAATATGAAAGCTAAGCCAACACATGTTAGTAAGGCAGTCTTAACTCTATGTTGTTAAGCCTGCCAGAGGGATGATAATGAAAATATGAAAGCTAAGCCAACACATTATGTTAGTATGGCAGTCTTAACTCTACGTTGTTATGCCTGCTAGAGGGATAACGATGAAAATATGAAAGCTAAGCCAACACATTTTAGTAAGGCAGTCTTAACTCTACGTTGTTATGCCTGCCTGAGGGATAATAATGAAAATATGAAAGTTAAGCCAACACATGTTAGTAAGGCAGTCTTAACTCTACGTTGTTATGCCTGCCAGAGGGATAATAATGAAAATATGAAAGCTAAGCCAACACATGTTAGTAAGGCAGTCTTAACTCTACGTTGTTATGCCTGCCAGAGGGATAATAATGAAAATATGAAAGCTAAGCCAACACATGTTAGTAAGGCAGTCTTAACTCTATGTTGTTAAGCCTGCCAGAGGGATGATAATGAAAATATGAAAGTTAAGCCAACACATGTTAGTAAGGCAGTCTTAACTCTATGTTGTTAAGCCTGCCAGAGGGATGATAATGAAAATATGAAAGCTAAGCCAACACATGTTAGTAAGGCAGTCTTAACTCTACGTTGTTATGCCTGCCTGAGGGATAATAATGAAAATATGAAAGTTAAGCCAACACATGTTAGTAAGGCAGTCTTAACTCTACGTTGTTATGCCTGCCAGAGGGATAATAATGAAAATATGAAAGCTAAGCCAACACATGTTAGTAAGGCAGTCTTAACTCTACGTTGTTATGCCTGCCAGAGGGATAATAATGAAAATATGAAAGCTAAGCCAACACATGTTAGTAAGGCAGTCTTAACTCTATGTTGTTTTAAACCCAAGAAGTTTAAAAAATTTTATGGCTGAAACATATGTTCTTAATGTTTTTCTAAGTTGTTTATGTAACAGCTGTCTGATGATTCAATCAATTATCCTTCCTCCATAAGATTAACATTGGAACTTTGAAAGCCTGTGGGGCGTAGCCCTATAATCCGATGTGAATTAGAATCCGATGGGATTCTGCTCATCTACAGGACTATACCTTTCTAACGGTATGCGCGGATTTCTCCTACGATGAACAGGAGCTGAGAAAAAAGGAGGAAACGAAACATGCTTGCGTATTAATATATAGATATGAAAGCTAAGCCAACACATGTTAGTAAGGCAGTCTTAACTCTACGTTGTTATGCCTGCCAGAGGGATAATAATGAAAATATGAAAGCTAAGCCAACACATGTTAGTAAGGCAGTCTTAACTCTACGTTGTTATGCCTGCCTGAGGGATAATAATAAAAATATGAAAGCTAAGCCAACACATGTTAGTAAGGCAGTCTTAACTCTATGTTGTTATTCCTACCAGAGGGATAATAATGAAAATATGAAAGCTAAGCCAACACATGTTAGTAAGGCAGTCTTAACCCTTCCCGGGCTACATTAAATCACGGGCTGAGACGGAATTATTTTAAGCAAAAGTTCAAAACATAATGTGGTAATTTTTTGTTAGAAATTTGTTCCAAATAATTCATACGTTATAAAAAAACCTATTTTCAGTGTTGAAATAATTTTTTTTGCACAGGTAATAAAGAAAATAAAATTTGAGAAGACGGATATATCCGTCTTTGGCCCGTAGGAGAAATTAAGTAAACGTATCTGTCCGCCGCCCAGAATGACAATCGAGATATATGAAAACTTCTGATAATTTGGAGTATTTTTGCGGGCAGAGGACGGATATATCCGTTTATGTCATGTTGTTGTTTTATTTACTACCTATCATAATATAACATTAAAAAAAAAACAAAAGCTAAAAATGCAAGAATTACAATAAATCATGCGTCTGGTTCATCGCTTTCTTCACCAGAATCATTTTTCATATTATAGTTATTTTGACTGCCAAATATGAAATCCCCTTCAAATGCACTTCTTATTTACCATTTTATAACATCTTTAGCAAAATTTGAGTCATTAGGAATAATCATATTGAAATAAAACTCATAGTATGTCATTATAAAAACATAAACAAACACTCACTGTAACGTCCCAGTGCAAACTGACAGTTTTGCGCTACACATGTGTTATTTTGGCATGAGATAGGTGAAAAAGTCACGGGACATAATCTTGCCAACTGTAAAAACAAAAACTAAATTACCTGTCAAAAAGTCAATATAATGTTTATAATCGTAATATATACAACATATGTTTTTCGTTCTGTTGGACGGATATATCTGTCTTTATCCCGGAAAAGAACATTTCTAAAACGGATATATCCGTTTTCAGCCCGGAATAGAAATGAAGTTTAACGGATATATCCATCAATAGCCCGGGAAGGGTTAACTCTATGTTGTTATGCCTGCCAGAGGGATAATAATGAAAATATGAAAGCTAAACCAATTTTAAAGGATTGCAAGCCCTTCACCAGGCACTTCTAGAAAATGTGCGGTTCCCTTTAATCAGCATTGTAAAGCAATTCACAATGGATTTAACCTGGACAAATTTTAATCATTTTAGGACATAAACAGCTCTGACTTCAAAAGTGCCGGTTAAAAAATGGCTTCCTGTAAAATATAAGAAGCAGTAAATATTACTTTTGCCTAAAAATCATTTTATAATAACAATTTGCCTTATTATAGTTGCAATTTTTTGGAAGCTGGTACAGTAAACTTCCTCTAATCCGGCATCGTATGATCCGGCACGCTTGATAATCCGGCATGACTTTAAGAACGATTATATTGCCAGAAATAAAAATAACAATTGAGCGTTCGAGTTTGTTTGGGATCGAAAGTTGCCACGAAGCAACACTGTGTCGTACAAAGCATATTCCACAGTCTAACATACGTTATTGTGAGACAGTCATGACACTCCGTCACTAAGGTTGTCCGCCTAAACCGCCCGGGACCTGAAGTTACGCAAGGAACAGTGGCTTGGAGCGCTATTGTGGATTTACTAGCGCTCGTTGTGGTTGGCGTCCGAGTTAACAAAATCAAATGTGATTGCAGCCATCAGCTTAACAAGAACACAGCTGACAATACCACTGACTATATGTCAAGGTTGGTCGAGCCAGGGTGCATGAATTGAACTCCAGAATTTCAGTTAGTTAAAAGTTTATTAATAAAGTAACCAAAGCACACTAATAAAAATAATACAGGAATACAAAGCTAAATATATTACATGTACCCATGAAGCTGAATATATTCTGTACCCAGGACAGAAATTCATAACCAAATTAGCGGACTTGCGAGCCTGGAGATAGAGTGATCATATACCTGAGGAAAGCAGTAGCAGCGCAGCCAGCAGGGACATCGTACGGGCTGTGAGTGCGTGATGAGCGGACAGCGGACAGCTAGGCAATCATGTCAATCCCGGCCGTCGGGCCGTCTTATATAGACCGGATATTGGCGGTGGTTACTCTGCGGTGAATGATTATCGATGTGTCTTTGTATTGAAGTTTAGCATTGCGAATTACGAAAAGTCAAGGGTTAATGCGCATTTGGGCAATGCGGGCCCACTGTTTTACAACAGTCACCCATTGTTAGAGTGAAAGAAGTCTCCTTATTTAAAGGGGCTTCTTTCACCCAGCCTCCCCTGTAGGTTTAATATTTTGCAATTTGATTAGTGGTCAAGTCTGTTAGCCTGCGATGTTCAAGAAGATGGGGAGTAGTCAATTTAATTTTGTGAAACGAAATATGATCTAATTGCTCAGGGTGAATTATATATAAAAGTTTATTTTGATGCATTAAATATGTTTAAGGAAAGTTTGCTGTTTGCAATGAGATCTGCAGTTGACTGCGCGCTATCTCTTCCGGTAGATAATAGGCGCGGGCGGCGCACGTTCCGTCGGTTCCGGTAAACGAGGGATATCAAAAAGATGTTGAATTGGAGTGGGCAGCACGTGTTCGTAAAATCCGGTGACAACCGCGGTTCTAGTTCCGAGACGAGTGAAAAATGATATTTCGAATGTATCCCCAGAAGATGTTGTTCTCAATTCTTCCGGAGCTGTGCCAAAAGGCCTAGGTTGTTCTTTTTCCATAAAAGATTTACTGTTTTACTTCCCTTACCCCCCAGCTTCGGGATCTTACTCAATTATAATTATTTTAACTAGAGCTTGTAATTAGGACGAAAACAAATATCTAAACAATGAATAAAACCCACAAGGATTCCAGACCTCCTATTTCAATTACGGAGTCGCAGCTGATTACTATAGGCTGATCTACCCCCAACATTGACGGGTTACCACTACTGAACTACTCTAACAACATCTTTTCAAGAGAACCTTAGGTTTGGAAAGCAACAGTTTCTGCACGAACCGTTGTTGGCCATGCAACGTACTCTCTATTGCTTTTATCTGAGAACCCAGCCTTTTTAACAGAACTACCCTCCGTTCGTACGAATGGCTCTTGTACCATTTACGAAATTCCCTATTCATTCCCCTGCTATTTATTGCAATAAGCTAGAAATAACGTCTACCAAACCCTTTTACTGGGAATTTTGACTCCTTACCCACTTGGTAACCCTGGAAATTTTGCCTACCAGGACGATACCCACGACGGAATCACGGATCTCCACCGAGCGGACGTCCACCTAATATCGCACCAGTTCGTTCCTGAGCCACCTAGTAAATTGTTGCCAACACGTGTGTGAGGGCAAATAACCCTCGAAATACCTTTCCGTCAATACCTTGAAACGATCCCCTAGCACCAAACGATAGACTGTCATACACGTATTGCCACATTCATGTTGGAAAGTTGTCAAAAAACAACTGAATCCCCATCACAGATGAGTTCAAAATTATCGTAATAGAATTTATCCTTAAGTAACTCCAATTTATCAGACATTCGACTTGGCCCAAGGATTTACAATGGTGCAAGCACCCCTGTCATTTCAATCCTACTCCTACACTCGCCCCTCGTTAAGCCCCCTCATAAAAAAATACAAGATTTCACCTGACACCAACTGTCAAGGTTGGTCGAGCCAGGGTGCATGAATTGAACTCCAGAATTTCAGTTAGTTAAAGGTTTATTAATAAAATAACCAAAGCATACTAATAGAAATAATACAGGATTACAAAGCTAAATATATTATATGTGAAAACCCAAGACAGAAATTCAGAACCAAATTAGCGGACTTGCGAGCCTGGAGATAGAGTGATCATATACCTGAGGAAAGCAGTAGCAGCGCAGTAGCGCGACTTCGTACGGGGCTGTCGGGGTGAGTGTGTGATGAGCGGGGAGCGGACAGCTAGGCAATCATGTCAATCCCGGCCGTCGGGCCATCTTATGTAGACCGGATATTGGTGGTGGTTACTCTGCAGTGAATGATTATCAATGTGTCTTTGTATTGAAGTTTAGCATTGCGAATTAGCAAAAGTCAAGGGTTAATGCGCATTTGGGCAATGCGGGCCTACTGTTCTACAACATATACAATGCTGATAAAAAAAATTGTCAAATCAAATCCCAATCAAATGATAATTCCCAAAATGTATTTTAGAATTGGTTGCCGCTCGCGCTCATTGGGGATACATTTAAAGTTCCCACCCATGGCGAGAACGGCCGGCCGGGGACTCCAGTCATGTCGGTTCCATCCGCTTAAAGCACTAATTGCCTCGTGGACAACATTTAACATGGAGCTTCAATACAAGTGTCTTGACTGTCTCCCAATAACATTGACTGTGGTGTATTCCGTATTGGAATGCGTGGTGGGGAGACGAGTCGTCTTCAGCCGATACTGTATTGTCACTGTAGGTTTGTTTACTTTTGTCTTCGTGTTCAGTATGCCAGCGTACGTCTCTTTAATATGACGCTGTTTGTAAATTTCAAAAGCTTTATTAAATAACAACAAAAGTCAACAAAATATACACTAAACTAAATGATTTGATTAGTTACGCTATAGTACATAACCTCCATATTACTGTATCGAGTTGTTCCCGTATCCGAGGTGGCCTCGTTCCCAATTATAGTACCTCATATTTTTCATAAATGTATTTTTCATTACAGTAGAGTCCGTTATACAATAGTTTTATTCTTTGAAAGCTGCTTTAATAATAAAATACGTGTTTTATAGTCATGTTTTTGTTTAATTTACATTTTTTGTGATATTCATCCTGTAATCCGACATATCCCGTAATCCGGTACATGTCAAGTCCCGGACGTGCCAGATTAGAGGTAGTTTACTGTAACTGTAAAAGGAGCTAAAGACACTCAATGGTTTAAGATTACCTCAGAAGTTTATGTCATATAAAAATAACAAATGTACATCCAATATTGCAACAAATAGTATAAAGCAAAAAATGACAGCAAATACTGTATAATATTCTTAATACAACTATTATAGAGAATAAAATATGTCCAATAATTAATTGTTCATAATTATTCTGATGATTCTTCCGTGCATAAAATATTTAAAGTAATAACTCTCAACAAAGTCAAACCCTGATAAAGTCGTGCCCGCACTCGCCAAACATGTTTGCCGACCAGTGTTCTTTCTTACTAACTTTTGATTGTTTGTTGATATGTGTTTCTAATGTAAATCATTATGATTAGTAATTGTTTATTAAAAATGTTTGTTGATTTTTTTTAGTTCCACGAACAAGTTTGCCGAAAAATTTCAGTCAGTGCGGACGCGGCTTTTCTCAAACCTCGAATTTCAAAACATCTCCATACAGGCCTAGTTAGTACTTAACCATTCGTATGCATTCAATAAAGTTCCATTACTAGTCTCCGATTTTCAGCATCACACGGGTCAATATTACACAGTCCGATCAAGTCAGTGGCGAAAGCAACTTCAGCTCAAAAAGCTCAACAATCCATAAACTTGATCATGATGTCACCAAAAAAAGTCGGAGCACAATTTGTGGGGTTTTACTCTAACATCAAATTACTTTAAAATACAATACTCAGTAATGTCTGACTCAGTAATGTCAAAATATTAACATTATAAATAAAACTAATAAAAGGTATCACTTTTTAGATGTAGTAAATAAATTAAATGCTAAAAAATAAATAAGATGATAAATCTGATTTAACAAGAATAACATATTAACAATTTATACTCAATATAATTTGACTGAACAACGTTTTTATTGGCACAGTACAGGTAATTCCACCTCACTTGCTATTTACAGTTTCCTGAAAAAAAACAAAAAACAAATTACATAACAATTTAAACAATTCTCTTTGTAAATGTATAAAATTGAAAGGTTCTCTTAAATCTTGAGAGCTTGAATACTAAATAAAATCACTTTTTTATACTAAATAAAATCTGGAGAGAGCTCTCCTTGTAATTTCAAAGTTGTGGTAAAGGCGCAAGGCCAGCTCTATCATATAAGTTAGACAAATAGGCTATAATAGGAAATTAGAAGATCGCCTAGGGCGCCAAGTCTGAGTGGGGCCATTGCGGCGGAGACAAGCTCCTGCAATCGGGAAAGAGCGTTCCTGATCAGCAGAAAACAGCACCCCTCATCAGCAGTGCATAATCTCCATATATCAGTGGTAAAAAGTGTTTCCAATAGGTGCCCTCGATCAACGGGAAAGCACCCCCTTTTGACACTGATTTTTTTTCTTGGTGTCTCTACCTGGATCTTAGCAATGGATAAATAACTGTTGTACACATTTAGTTGATAATAAAAATGTACATATTATATGGATTGTCTTATGATAAATTAGTAATGGAAATATACCGGGTGTCCTGGACCACCCGGACACCCCTTTTAAAATCTACATAAAAAAAAATTAAATGTGCCATTATAGTTAAACCGGTTGCGCTCTATCCATTGATAATAATTTCACTGTACAGGGTGTACCAGAGGTAACTTAACAGGACCGGAAGTCATTAATTTTAAATACGAACCCCCACTTTTCACGGTATTTTTGGATTCTAGACATAAGTTTTAAAACTACTTTACAATTTAATGTGTACCCGTAATCCTACTTGTTTAGGAGATAATGGCGGTGGAAGTTTTATTTTATCCTATAAGAATAACATAAAGCTAAATTTCACATCCATTATCTCTGTAAATTTCCTGCTAAACTAAAATGTGTGGAAAACAAAAATTAATTACGTGATAATCGGTATTTTATGATGAAATATTATTTAATATGAGTTTCTGAGATATTTTTATGCTTGGACAGTTATGTGAAAGGTAAATGTTTCAGTTTTAATTGATATTAAAATTTGCTACATGTTATTCTTATGGGAAAAAACAAACTTCCACCGCCATTAATGACTTCCTTTCTGGATAATTAATGTTCCAGAACTGGATAATTAATGGGTGAGAACCCATATGGCTTTTTTTGTAATTGTTTTATGAACTACACCTCTTTTTGTCATAACGTGTCTTTCTGGTACACCCTGTACATTGAAATTGTCATCAATGGATGGAGCGCAACCAGTGTGCCTATAATGGCACAATTTTTTTTCGTGAAAAATTTACGGGTAACACTAGCTGTGTACCCGTTCTTCGCACGGGGTGTATTTTAAGTTTATTAACAGAAATAAAAAAATCCTTCCACAAATTGAATATGTCACCTTCATTTGGTTTATTCCAATGTATCTAGATATCATAATGTATTTTATACCTAATAACTTCTTGGTAAATTTATGAAAATCTTGTTATATTCATTTCCCATTTGGGTTAGAAATTAGAAGTTATGTCTTTGTCTTAAATGTTTTTGTTGCAGATTTACTAACCATTAATATTCATGATTAACTTTATAGTTCTAAAAGTACACCTTACCATTACTCATAGACGATTAAATAAAACTCAGACTTGTCAAGAATATTAAAACCTTGTGACAATAGCTGTATTAAATCCAATGTACCCCTGTACCCAACCTCTGTATTTCTTGTTCTACCCGTAAAAGACATGTACAACTTTTAATCCAAATATATATATATATATATAAAATCCAAATTAAAAATTGAATACCCAACCCAAGTAAACAACTCATCGCCTGTCACTAATATAGGCACCTCACCAGTGTACAGATGACGCGGAATATCTTGGCCTGTGATGACCGTTTACAGTTCAAACAATTGGAGTAGAGCGACAAAGTTGCAGATTGTCGCAGACTGTTTTTAGTGCCATATGTTTACCAAATTGAATCCAGAAGTGGAGTATGTCAGAGGCCAAGATATTCTGCGTTATCTGTAGATATGTTTATTTTTAAGTAGATATTGGGTCTACTTTTTTTAAATTTTTTTTCCACAATATTTTTACAATTTATTACATAAAAATTAAAATAACAATAAAACATCCTTGAAACTTAATCTACTATTATTACATGTAGGAAATGGGCCTACATGGACCTCAGTGGTCTGTGCGTAGGCCCGAGTTGATATCATATTTGTGCTTTGTTTTATTAAAGGAACAATGCGATGTTTTAGAAATTAAAAAAAAAATAGCAATTGTAGATACTTGAAAAAAAAAAACAATTTTTATGTGAATATAAACTTAAAATTAATGAACCGTAACAAATCTATACTAGTGAAAAAGGCGGAAACGTTCAACACATTATTGTGACAACAAACGCACGAAGATTATTGTAATTAATGTAAGTTATTTTGATGATAATTTAGACCAATAGTGGGGAGTACCGGAGGGTAAGTAATTTTTTTTACTTTAAATTTATACCGTCTTACCTAAAAACATTCTAATTTATTGCCAATGTATACAGAACCAAATAAATAGAGACATCCCATGTTAAAATATTTTGCCTTGAAAAACATGGGAAAATAAAGCGCTGATGTAGGATTACTTCTTATTGCCAAGTGAATCGCTCTTTCTACCTTCTAAATGTCAAAATGAGCATATTTGTTTACAAAAAAATAATCCTAACAAAAAAAAAAAAAAATAAAATAAACGATAACAAACATTTGCAAAATGTTATAGCCATCTAATTCCATTTAACCAATCAGCATGATCCTTGAATGAAAATTATCAGTGTTTCGTGAGCAGCGTCCTCACAAGGACCCTTTATTCAGATCTTTTACATTAGTACTGTCCCGTCTATACCCCCATTATTTGAAAGATCGAGCAATTTATTAACCTTGTTGGTTTTAACTACATACTTTGTTTTATGAACTACACCTCTTTTTGTCATAACGTGTCATGAAAGCTAAATTGGGAACTAAAATTAGTTTGCAATGATAATAAGAAATATTTTAAGATTAAAGGAACAAAACTCTTTCTGTAATACTAAGCATACATTATTTTAATATTCATACTAAGAACCAAGAACTTGGTTGATTTTACTCGCTATATTTTGGCTAGTGAAAGGTAAAAGGGTTAGACATGAATGAGTCTGTATTTAAAATTTTAAGTGTTGCAATCTGTGGTGTAAATGACAAACTGTCTAATCCAGCTGATTAAAAAGCATAGATGATATAGAATTAAATATTCCCATAAGATTAACATTAAATATTTCTTTTACTATGAGGCAGAGCCTTTATGACGAACGTTGGTTTAGAGCAGCTAAATTGTTTCTAATTGCACCATTTAACACTGATAAAAATTTTCATATAATTTAATAAAGCCCTTGTCGTGTGAAAAGAGATCAAAGATTGGTATTTTAGCACAACTTGGCTACTTTGACGTACCATGGGGCAAAGCCCTAGGGTCGCTGAGGCAATTTAAGTTGTAATGAACCTTCACACCACTTTTGTCTATAACAGGAAAAAATTTAGACCATCAGGTAAAGTCGTTGTCCCGTGAAAAGAGGACAAAATAGGGCCCATGAGCGTTACAGACACAGTGAAAGACAGAGAGAGACAGACAGAGGAAAAGAAATTTAGATGACGCCGATTTTGGATTCTGCGGTACATAAAAAGTAAAAATAACCAAAAATTTCAAGATTCTAAGCAATGTACAGACAAAAACTCTAATTTTATTAATATAGATTGATACATAGTGAATTATTAGCAAACATCCAGTCAAAACAAATTATAAGTTGAGTGTTCTCAAAAGTTTTGTAAACATTAAGTTTTCCACTAGTTTAACTAATAATTATAATTTTTCCATTATAATTTTATTAATAGTGATTGGTGACATGGGGCCGTCCATAAATTACGTCATCTGAAAAAAAGGGGGGGGGGGTCGAGATTGAAAATGACGGTATGGTGATGTGCAAGGGGAGGGGGTCGGTTTTGATATGACGTCATTTTAAAAATGATGTTTTATGTAAAATTGTGACGGTAATACAATGATATATTCGTACACAATTCAACTATTATAAAATAATTTTCTATAGTAGGATTCACAAAAATAGTCCGATGAGAGTCGATGCATTGTTGCCAGATTTATTCTAAAACACGTTTTTCTACTGTATAACACATGGTAAACATAACCACAAATGGCAACATTGCAGGGTGAGAGGAGGTGAGGGGGGACACAGCTATTAAAATTTCCATCGGACTATTTTCGTGCATCTTACTACAATAAAATACGTTAGACTATTTTTGGCGTTGTTTTATAGTTAATTTTAGTTTGTTTTTCCATTGAGTAAGTCATTTTGGCTTTATTTCTTAAGGTAAATTCAGATTTGATTGGTCAATGTTTTTAGTTTATCAGGTAGCGTTCATCGTCAGACCAAGGTAAGTAGAAAAAACATTATTTTTACTTAAAATGGAGGTTTGCTAAAAATGATGTAATTTTTCTGAGAGGGGGTGGGGGGTCAGACAAACTATGATGGTAGGATGATTTTAGAGGGGGGGGGTCCAATTATATACATCATAGTTAGCAATGCATTGCTTTAAATCAAACTACATTTGATGCAAAAGTATATTTTTTAACAGGGTGTCCACATAAAATACATTATTAATGTTTTAATACATTAACAATATTAATTTACCTGGCGAAATACATTGATTTGATCAATTGCTATTGACTCGTAAACATCATTCAAAAGTTACATTGTAAAATTTCATAAATTTTTCCACAGCACCACAGCCTACAGTCTACATTGGAAAATATTGGTGGACATAATAAGGCAATGTAAGCTTTCTAAATATCATATAAAATATCATATAAAAAATCTTATCACATAAAAAATAATAAGAAACACACCTCTAAAGCTACCTGAGAATCCTTTGCGGTTTTTATTCTTATCTACTGCTTTTTCTTCTCATGCCTTCTCTGATTCCCTTACTATGCATTTCACGTCCAGCCATCTCCAAGATTTGTGTGTTCGTAGGATCTTGGTCCAAAGCAGATCTCCCACCGCCTCTGCCCGTTGACCTCTCCCCCTGAAAGAAGGGCAAGAGTCTTTAATGAACTATAAAAAAATTTAGACAGTTTTACAAAAATTAAGACGAATATCTAATTTATTGGAGCTTATCACAAGGGATCGGTTCAATTCAATTGGTTCAATATTGTATGGATTTTTTATGGCTTTTTGGTGGTTTTAAACTATGAAACAATCAGGGTATTGCCTAATACTCATTATCTGCTAGGTATACATATTTTTTAAAATTAAACCACTATCCTATATTATAAAAAATATATTGGAGTTTGTATTTAATATTAAAGACTTCTGATCTGGCTAGCCCACTTTTGGTACAAACTGTATAATGAAACTAATGTCAATTAATAGTGTTCCCAGATTACAATATTTTTGGCCTCCACATCAATAAAACTTTTTAATGAAAATTAGCTACCGTATGTTAGTTTTACAAGGAGTGTACAGCTGGTCAGGGACACTCAGTAATAATACGCCTAGTAAAAGATCAATATAAAACAGTAGTAGGCCTAATGTAATAATTTAATTACTGTAGTAAGAATAACTTACATATCATTCATGAAACATAATGCTATATAAAAATATATACCAGTAAGTTACTGTAATTCTATTGTATTTTAATGTTAATTATTAATTAAAACAAGTTAGGCCTATAACATTAATTATTACTCTCTCTTTAGAACAGAATGATTAACACATCATTCAATTTGTGAAAATAAGATAAAAACTTGAGCTAAAATTTGTTGTATGATAATAGGTTTGGACTTAAGTATTTGTTACTAGGGAGCCTTATCTTATGAATTAGGTAGGCCTTCGGAAACCCTCTGAATCAGGATGATAATCTTTATTGGTAAAAGAACACATAACAAATATTGTGCATGAGACCTTGTCATTGGTTTACAAAGCAAATTGTAATATTCTCTTGGCAAAGTTAAGTAGGCCTATATAAGTTTAAACAAAGTCAAAAAAGACTTAACTTATATTTCTGAACGACAACAATGCTAGATAATAAGATATGCCTAATGGGTTGTCTATAAATAACACAGTTGTTAAAAATATGTATATAGCAGTTGAACTACCTCACTAGGTTCAAAACTATCCGTGCAGTTTTCTTCCAACCCAAAAAAAAACATGTTGTTTTTCTCCTTTTGATTACAAAAGATTACAATAATAGTTTAAACTAGGGGGCCCGTGCTCAAATTGCGCATTGTGTAATGTATATTTCTTTCTGTTTGTGAGAAAATCACCTACAGTACAATTCGAAGGAATTTTATGACTTTTCAAACAATATTATGTTGATTACACAGAGGCAGACAATCTATTATTGTTTACAATCTGACTGGAAAATTCTCCTGAAGATAATCAGCTGTTAAGTTACAATTTACATCTAAGAATATCATTATGAAATTTGGTCAACATTTTAAAGCGCCCTCTAGAAATAAATCAATGGCGAGGGTGGCGAAGCCCAAAATGATATGACCTTTTTAATTATCATTCGCCCACTCGCTATATCTTAAGCTTTAAAATGACAACTCAATCTTAAAAATCGGTCCAGTAGGTGGAGAGACAAAGGGATGTAACAGACAAAACCCTTATAGAAATAAGAATAGTTTAAATATCTCTTGATCATTATTGTTCTTAGTGTTTCTGATCATTTCATCATTACATTTCCAGGTGATTTAGCCTTCTCCTTTGCCATGTTCTTTTTCCATAATACTCAATCAAATAAATTTACAGTAACATATTACCTTTTCCTCGTCAGTTGGTGGGGGTTCCCCTACTCCCCACACTTCCATGCTTTTTATATGGAACTTCTTGTGTGTATCCAGCATTTTGTAATTTTTGAACGTAGTGCATGATTCACTGCACTCCCCGACTCCAAAGTGCGAGTCTATCCAGAGACCCCAGTAGCCATACTGGCCTCCCATACCCTGCAAAATCAGATATCAACTCAACTTGTTTAATAACAAAAATGGTGATGGTCAAATCCAGGATTTATAATTTCTAAAAACCGATTATCGAAGCTATCAAATGTTTTTAGTGTGTATTACACTAATTACGCTCAATTAATTAGAATTCTTAAGTTTCAGCATTAATTAAATTATTTACTCTATCGTAGGTAATCACATATTATCTTTTAAAATGATATAAATATTTTATACTTTAGTATCCCTATCCAGGTACAGGTAATTTTTAAAAAGTTCCTTAGCTAAAAAGTAACTAGTTTTATTATTATGCAATATTAAGTACATACATACATGCGGCATGGGATCAGTCAGAGGCAGTGATTCAAGCACTGCCATGTCAATTTGAATGTTGGTTGACTAATGATTTGATTTGGGTGGGCTCAGTCTCCTTATGTGGCACGAAAAGGTCAAGGAGAGGTTTAGGTTTGTAAATACTTTATAAAATTTTGTAAAATAAACTTGCTTTGTTATTTCAAGTTAGTAAAAGACCCTTCTTGTTATCAAAAATTCCTCTCGCAAACCAAATCCGTGTTGATGAACCCTTTGTTTAGAGCTATAAACCATAATTTTCTGATTACAAATAAAGGAGTTATTGCGTTTCCCGTTTAACATTGCTCTTATGGGGGAATGACGGAATCTGGATTGACTCCAACGCTCTCTCTTGAAAACTTTTTCAAGATTTTTTTTGGATGAATTACGCCACAGAACTATGGAGTAACTAATGTGAGATTCTCCGGTAAACCTAAACAATTCTTTGTATTCTTTCTTGAATTCTTTCTTAATAGTCATATCAGTTACAGACTGTATGCTAAAATGCCAAGCCCAAAAGGTTCTTTTCTTTTGAGATGAACACGTCGATACATCTAGTCATAGTCACCAGTATATATATATATATATATATATATATATATATATATATATATATATATATATATATATATATATATATATATATATATATATATATATATAAATTGTATGGCTAATTTAGCCATCCACCAGGTTTTAAGAATAAGAAAATAAATTCTGTGGTGCAGAGCACCTGAGTCAGTATATGTAAAAAGATAAACACTAAAATAAAAATTAGATCTCTCGTACCAGTATAAAGTACTATTAAAAAATAATTAATTATTTTTATTAATGTATCATTCACTCATTCATTTACTGGCTAAAATTAAAGAAAACAAAAACAAATGTTTATATTGGAGCATGTGGTTTGTGCTTATGACAGTTGAGTCATCAACTGTTTTACTTTTACTTTTACAATTTCAATTCAAGATTATAACGAAATAAGTTTTTTCCTAGCATAGAGACTATAAATATTATTTTTATCCCAAAACTAAGTTATATGCAAAAATTGAAGAAAATCGTTCGAGCCATTTAGAGATCTTTGTGCATACATACATACAAATAAACCTTACTGGTATTGAGTTGTATTAAAATATGATATACGCCCAAAAGCGTATAAGCTAAAGAATAATAATTCATAACTGTACCAAGTAATAAACTAAGTTTACAAGTATATGTAAACTAAAAAATCCAGCTAAATATTTTTTTTATTTTATAACTACCTAAATTTACTATAAAAGTTACTAAGTTGATGTAGTGACTCGCTGAACACAGGGTGTCTACCGGTCTGGAAATTTCTGAATGTCTGGAATTAGAAATTAAATCAGATTATGGTCTTGAAAAGGCTGGAATCAGTATAGATATTGGGCCAAAGGTCTGAAAAACCCTAAAATATTGTGTATTTCAAACAAAAAATTTGGAAACTTAATCACTTTTACTTTCTGTTTTAGACAGTTTCTAAATTGAATATCAGCATAAGCCCAAGATACTTAATTGGGAACAAGAAAAACACTCACAAGTCCATTAGGTAGCGTAGACTGGTGGCAGTTGAGGTAGACGTAGTGATCGTTGTAGCCAGTTGCAGGGTAGACATCCACTGTCGAACCAAGCTTAAAGATAAAACTCGATTCTGATCCTGAAATAATCGTAAAAATAAGTGTTGTTAGACCAAAATTGTTTAATTTTTTGTGTTATCTACTTTACAAATTATTAATTAATGTATTTTTTTAACAGGAACAACTGTTATTTTTCTTAAAGCCTACATATTTACTTATTTTCCTGATAACGCGGAACTTTCACAAACCCGGACATTGTTGGGTCCACATAAGTCCGGGTTTGCAGGACTATACTGTACTACAATAGATCACTCAAACCCAGCCACCTAGGGGACCGGATCCCAGATTAGATTAACCGGCAGTTTATTTAACAAGTAACAAAGAAATCTATACTACTTAATGTGTGTTCTGAAATGAACTATTACTTGAATTTAACTACTAAGGGTAGCGTACTCACCTAATAAATGATTTGTTACCAATAAAAAAAAAAATATATTCAAAGCCTTCATACTATTAATCTTTCTTATTACCACTCACCAAACCTACTTCCTTGACTTAACTACTTTTATAATATAAAAAGTAACTGATGATTTTTGTAGTGCCAATCGGCATTTAAATATGTGGGGGGTGAGGATGTAGGTTTGCCACCATATGCAAACCGAGAAACATGCCTCGTACATCAATAGGGTCGATTTCCCTGACTTTCCAGACTTGTTTACTGTTTCCCTGCCCAAAATTTGTTTCCCTGACTTTCCAGAATGTGGACACCATGATTGATTTCATTCCACCAAATCCAAAGAATTTACATTAACTGTTTTAATCAGTAATTAATTATGGAGTTTCCCAGGGAGAAATAAGGTAGCAAAAAATAGTATATTTCACCACTAGTCCGGAAAGTGACCCATTTCTGGGCGAGATAGGCTTTCCGGACGAGTTGTGAACGATACTTTTCATCACGACGCAATTATTAATAAATGTGGAAGTTTTAAAGGAGGATTATTTTTGTAAATTCTTCGCCATTGGACAAAGTAAACAAAGCTGGAATTCAAAATTTAATTTGTTTTAAACCCAGCTGATTGTTGCTGTACGGAAAAGTTTGTTTACCTTGGACGGAAAGTAATGTTTACAAACATTACTTTCCGTACCGGTCAGTAAAATCAGCTGACGGTGACAGTTTGGGAAATGACTACTTTCCAAGGTCTCAGCTATACGGCAAGTTGTCACTTTCGTATACGGAGTGATGAAAAATATAATTAAATATAAAAATAAAATTAAATTAAAAATATAATATGATATTGGTTTTTTTGTAGGGTTGGTATCATTGAGTTTCCAAGTTTTTGGGATGAAATACTCAATATTTTAGTTTTTCCAGACCTTTTCCCAAATATCTTAACTAATTCTAGCCTTTTTAAGACCATTATCTGATTTCACCACTGATTCCAGACTTTCAGAAATTTCCAGACCGCTAGACACCCTGAAACTCCTGATAATTTTTTATTTAATGTTATACATACTCGAATACTCGTAACATTTCCATAAATACAGTTTTCTGCACGGCACTCAAAATGAAAAGACTCCATGATTCATACAAAACATATTCCGAAACCAATACTGGTAAAACATATAAAAATAAATTGTGTCTTCTAAAAAGCAAAGCAACAAACACATTGTAATATACTTCAATGAATACCTTTATAATATTATTTGTTTCTGTTTTTGTTTGAATTTATAATAATGGAATGAATGTGAATTCTGAATATTCAATTTTATCACTATCAATAAGAATTAATCATTAAATAGAAAATAGTAGAAAGTTAGTACTTGCATTTAAATTTAGTTAAAATGTTTAGCCAAGAGATTAGTTAGAATCCATAGAGATTCTTTAAAATACTGACTGAGCCTAAAATGTTGCTGTATCTACTCGAGACAATTGTATTTTTAGTAGTCTATAGTATATAAAAACTTGCTTTTACAAAGTACCTACTCACCCGTCCATTTAGGACTAAGAGTGACATTTGTTGAGACGAAGCCGCCAAAAATGCAGTTGCTGTTCGTGAGGATAACCACTAAGATCGGACCCTGGTTGGTAATGCATGCTACGAATTTAGAAAAGCTTTCTCCATGGTCGTCTGTAGAGAAAAGATACCTCCAAGTCTCCTTATACTCCGATGGCAGGAAGGAGTTGAGGTAGACCACTTGGGAAACATCTAGCAAAAATTTATGGTGAACATTCTTCAAGGAAAGTTGAGCAATAGGTATCATTGTTGACTCTTGTTCTGGCGATAAATTGTACATGCTACCGAGAACATAGCAGTGAAGTAAGTTGACCAGAGCATTTTCATGCAACCAATTCTCCAATAAGTCAACTCTCACCTAAAAAAAAGTTAGAATATAAAGTACAGTAATAAAAAGTTAGAATAAAAAGTTATTATTTAAAAATTGCATAATGAATATATGCCTCATAGTTTGAGCAAAAAATTTATGAAAGCAATTTTTATTTTATGCGGGCATTAATTAACTACATTGATAGTGAAACACAACAGTAAAAGCCCTCTCAACTGTCCTTGCTTTAATTGTACTCCCACACAAACTGCACTCTTAGGCATTTGAACCGCAATGCTAGACTTGGATTATCAGCTGTATCTAACTTGTATAACAGGGTTTCTACAGTCAGGGGAAGTCAGGGAAGGTCATGGAAAGTCAGGGAATTGAAATCTGGTCAGGGAAAGTCAGGGAACTCAGTCCCAAAGCTTATTTTATTATGACTCGATCCCACAAATGAATATGTAACAAAGTTATAGCCAATGCAATCCACTATTCAGTCTTAATAATTCTATACTAAGTTTTTTATTTGTAATTTTTTTAGTTATATTTTAATAAATTGATTTTTAGGAACTTAATATATTTGTAAACTTAAAAGTTTATTGCCTGTATTAGATGAAACTAACTTGTAAAATTTTTATTTTATTTTATTTTATTTTATTTTTTTTTTGAGGGAGAGGCGGAAAAATGCATTACGTACACAGGTGGCCAGCCTGTAGTGTGGGGTTCCCCTAAAAAACGGGTTTACCCACTAAAAAACCTCCTCTACTCTTTAGGAATCTAACCTGGAATTGTTTATCACATTATGTCAGGCTAGGCCTAAATTTGGCTTACGCCCGTGGGGCTCGCTCCTTATCCAGCCGCTCGATCAAGGCGGGCCCCTTCCCAACGGGGCCAGAGGAAGAATGTGTGTTCCACATCGTCGGGAACACCCGGGCAATAAATGCAGTCCGGTGAACCGGTCTTTCCCATCCGGTTCAGGTACGACCGAAAATAGCCGTGATCTGTCAAAAATTGGGTCAGGTAGTAGTCCACCTCCCCATGCTGCCGTTCCACCCACCATGGTTGGACCTGCTTGATAAGTCGCGCAGTCCATCGTCCTCTGGTGTCGTGCTCCCAGCTGTGTTGCCACTGCTGGAAGGTTCAGGAGCGCTCTTCTGTTCTTGCCGTGTCCTTGCCGATCTCGTCTTGTCTCTGATAAATCGCTTTCCTCTCCCCTGCCAAGAGCTTGACAGGGATGACTCCGGCGACCACCAGGACGGCAAGCTCGGACACTGTCCGGTAGGCGGAACACACCCGGAGTGCAGCTTGACGCTGAACCCGGGCAAGTCGCAACCTGTAGCACTCCTTATCTAGAGCGCCTGCCCACACCTCTGCCCCGTAAAGGAGCACGGACTGGACTGCGGACATCAACAGACGTCTTCTGCTGGATCGGGGACCCCCGACATTGGCCATCAGCCTACTAAGGTAAGTCACTACCTTAGCAGCCTTGTCCGCTGTATGGAAGATCTGATCCCTCCAGCTTAACTTGGTGTCCACCATAACCCCGAGGTATTTGGCGGCACGAGTTGATGTGACCACCTCCCTTCCCACTCGAAACGGGACGACGGTGTCGATCCTCTTCTTCGTGAGAATCATGATCTCTGTCTTACTGAGAGCAAGCGAGAGACCGTGATCGGACATCCAGTTGTTGACCACCCGCATAACGCAGTTCAACTTCAGTTGGGCCAGCTCAACGTTGCGTGCAGCAATGAGAGCTGCGACATCATCGGCGTACCCAACCAAAGTGGTTTCCTCAGGCATCTCGGACCTCAGGAGGCTGTCATTTTTATGATGACTGCAAGGAAACTGTTATTGATCATGCGTTTTATTTTGATAGGGCAAATTTTTTTGCAAAATTTATAATGATTCTCTTCTAGTGTAAGGCAGCTGTTCCCAACCTTTTTCAGCATCTCATATCGTACCAGAGCTAGTTATTGAAATGTTAGTTATTGAAATGTTATTGTAGTTAACAATAACATTTCAAGAGGTAGTTATTGAAATGTTAACAGAATAGTTCAATTATACTTTTTCATAAATAACAAGGAAAAATCAAATTACTGTTGGCCTAAGTTGGTGTTTTTAGTCAAATTGTGAATTATGGATTTCTCCTATTTTTTAACATAAGTTAAAACAATAATGCTCTATCCAGCATCACTTTTACTAAAATTTTTTTGGCGCCAAGAGGCACTATATCTGAAGTACAGTAGATATTGTCTGCCATCACTGATAATTCTGGTGTACACCCAGCCAACTCTTTGCATACCCCCAAGGGATATGCATAATACAGGTTGGGAACTGCTGGCATATGGTATGTCTTATAATTCCTAGTTTTCATAAAATCAGTTGGGTTTTGTAATTGTTATCTATATATTAATACGCAAGCATGTTTCATTTCCTCCTTTTTTCTCAGCTTGTGTGTATCGTAGGATAAATCCGCGCATACCGTTAGACAGGTATTGTGCTGTAGATGAGCAGAATCACATTCTCATTCACATCGGACCCCCGGGCTACGCCCTACAGGCTTTCAAAGTTTCAATGTTATTCTTATGGGAAAAGGATAATTGATTGATTCATTAGACAGCTGTTTTAATAACAAATAAATGCTATTAAATCAGGAAGAACAGATGTTTCAGTTATGAAGCATTTTAAAACTATTGGCTCAAGATCATTTCGAGTTTTGGTCGAGTTTCGACCAGTAGGCGGTCCCTAGTTTATGTAAATAGATTTTTCTATTATTTTCTGAAATTTAAGACAAACCTTATGCTTAAAAAGTGTAAAATGCCCATGTGTAAATAATGTTAAACATGTTTTTGTGCCCACATACTTATTATAAAGCACAAATGCCACGACATTAATTGAAGTTTTGGTCAGGGAAGTGTATAGGAAGGGTCAGGGAAACTCAGGGAAAAGTCAGGGAAATCTTATACTCTAAAACAAGCTCCGTTTGTCCGGGCAAAGTTTTTTTTCGCTCCAAGGATTTTTGATTTTTTTTTATTGAATATGGGGGTTTTGGCCACCAGAAATCGATTGGAGCTGGTCCCATAGCTGGGGAAAATCCGGTTTTCGCGCTAGAGCCCTTCAAAGTTTCCATGTTATCCTTATGGAGATATTATTGATTGAACAAAAATCAGCTGATAACTGTAGATATAAACCAATGTGTTGCATCTTTAACCTGTAGTGAAAGAAAATTATACCACCTTCGGCTTGGCGAGTGAGCGAAGCGAACGAGCTTCACGTGAGAACGAAAGTAATATTTTATACTTTAATAGCTTAAGCTCGGTCCACCTGGTACTAAATAATTAAAATTCTGTAGAAACCCTGTATTAGCTCTAACAATATACTCTTTTCAAAAGTAATGTTTGGTCGAAAGACAGAATATAAGAGAGAATAATACAAAGGGAAAGATTTCCTCCCATCTGTCAAAAAATCCCCTATTTTTCTTCATAATCAGAATATTTAAATTTTCCTCCTAATAATATCGCTGATGATCGTGAAACTTCTAATTGTCATCGCAAGGGCGTAGAATGTCATGAAACAGCTGTATTTAAGTTCAGTGATACGTGGTTGGTTAGGTTTTTTGCAGCGAGAGGAACGGGATAAATTGGGACAGCTTAAATCTGCCATTCAACTGTACATTAAAACAGCTTTAGAAAGTCTATCAACTAACTACACTTATTATTATGACAAACAAAAAAACACATAATTACTAAAAAAAACACCAGCTGGTAGATGCAAAGTAGATACCGGAGGGAGACTACTCGAGGTACTGTCCGGGAATTAACTTGCAGCCCAGTCGGTCGGAACAAACAGCGAATAACAGGGTAGCATAAAAATACCATTTAGCACAAAAAGTTTTACTTTCCCATCAGGTCAGAACAATCAAACACTGATAACAGTGGTAACTGGCCTACTGGACGAAGGAATAACGTCTTTTGTTCCATTCCAGCAAGCTGGCCGCTGTGGAGTGGATATTGCATGCATAAGAACGTTACAGCATAGAGACAGAACGAATGATCGGCCAGTAACAGGATGACAGAAAATAACAACTCGTGAGAATTTTGTTTCATTCCTGGTCTACTGGAATCGGTTGTGGTGTGGTGGGAATTCGCAACTGAATCGGGCCGGTAACAGTTACAGAATTAAAATGTTATTGGAACCTGTTACCAAGTTGGATTGGAAGGTGTAATGTGTTACTTAAAAGGATCAGTAATTCCTATCTCTACTTTAATGACAGGGAACGAAATAGCCCAAGAGCATCATGACTGTGATGTTTAACCACCTAATAAAGATCTAATTGGTTTTGGTACTTTTTATGACGATTCTTGGTTTTTATTTGTTTTAACAGACTTTTTGGTTATCCACTCTGGGGTCTGGTCCAAGAAGGGGCGGTTAAGACAGCTTCTACTTATTTGCTTAGTTAAGGAATTATTTGCTTTGTTCAAGAAATAGATGAAAACATTAGCCAAATATTAATAGAAAATTACTTGATTAGTTCACATACTTGTAACGGCCAAATTTTATGAGGGGGTAATTTTTATTATTTTACAAATAAAATTAGAATTAAACATGTCATTATCACCGCGATCTTTAAATAAATGATTTAAATTTAAAAGAATGAACGGCGGGAACGAGGTTTTAAACTGGTTGGCGGCAAACAGCTGACGTCGGAACAGCTGAGCGGTGGGCAGTAGTTCGCCTGACGGCCACGCTGCGCGCGCATAGCAGCACCGTCGCCGCTCCGCCGTCTTCTCAAGGGACCGTCGCGTCGCACCGGCATTCGTTGGTCGAGCGCGGAGCTGGCCACTACTCTCCTCTCAACAGGGTAGGAAGACGACCGGAGGATACCCTGGCACTTCACTTTAACGTGGAGTCATTCGTTGGTCGAGCGGATAGCTGACCACATCAACCTCCTGGCTCGAAGCCAGCAAGGTAGGGCACACTTGAAGTGTAGCATACGGTACGTACATTGTAGGGTATTGGTATTGCTTGATCATTTTTATTAATGAATAGGGCCTTACTGAATTTTTAGCATTCAATTTTATGTTAAGGCATCATATTAATAAAACTTCCTCTGACTTGTACTATAAATTGTAATTATTAAATCCAGCACTTTTACGTAGCTGCAAATTTAATTTTAGAGAAATTGTTATTAACCAAAGGTCAATTAAATACAGTCTATTGTATAGTTTTAGTTTATTATTTTGGTAGGGCCGGCTAGGAGTTTAGCTGGAAAATCGTAATACAGTTAAGTCTTTTGAGTTTTCAGTTTTTATTATTTTAATTAGGGTCGGCTAGGAATATGGCCGACAAATCAAATTTATTGTAGTTTACCCTACGTATTTTAAGAGATTGGCCTTTGATTGCAGGTTGAATTTTTAAATTACCACATAAGCGAAATATTTTACAGACAATCTAAAGTAAGGTTGTCGCCGAGCGCGGTAGTGATTGTCTTTATTTTAGTTCAAGCTTTTTAGCAGCTTTTGTATTTATTTGGTAGTTTTATATTACGTAGCTAACTATATTTCGATACCCGGTGTGGACTAGCGCTGGGAGAGACTAAATTAATTTCGTTCTAGGCGCGGGAAAATTTTATATTGTTTTCTATTGCGTCACCTGGTGCGAACTAGCGCTAGAATAAATTAATTCTGTATTAGGCGCGGGGTAATTTTATATTGCCTTCTATTGCGACACCTGGTGCGAACTAGCGCTAGAATTAATTAATTTAATCCTGTATTAGGCGCGAGGTAAATTTTATATTGCCTTCTAGTGCGTCACCTGGTGCGAACTAGCGCTAGAATTAATTAATTTAATCCTGTATTAGGCGTGAGGTAAATTTTATATTGCCTTCTAGTGCGTCACCTGGTGCGAACTAGCGCTAGAACAATTAATTTCATTCTGTATTAGGCGCGTGGTAAATTTTATATTACCTTCTATTGCAACACCTGGTGCGAACTAGCGCTAGAATAATTAATTTAATTCTGTTTAGGCGCGTGGTAAATTTTATATTACCTTCTATTGCGTCACCTGGTGCGAACTAGCGCTAGAACATTTAATTAAATTCTGTATTAGGCGCGGTAATTTTATATTACCTTCTATTGCGTCACCTGGTGCGAACTAGCGCTAGAACAATTAATTAAATTCTGTATTAGGCGCGTGGTAAATTTTATATTACCTTCTATTGCATCACCTGGTGCGAACTAGCGCTAGAACAATTAATTAAATTCTGTATTAGGCGCGAGGTAATTTTAGATTGCTTCCTATTGCGACACCTGGTGCGAACTAGCGCTAGAATAAATTATTTGATTTTGTATTAGGCGCGAGGTATTTTTGTTTTGGTAGCCTGTATTGTCTTAGCTAAGTGTTCTTCCACCACACCCACGTAGGAGGTAGCGCGAACCAGCGCCACTGACAGACAATAATAGGTCATTCGGTTAGGACATATTCCCCCTTTCTCGCCCGTGTACGATGATGAGTGCTCCTATCAAACATATGGGCAAAATGCCAAAGGATAGATCACACTGAGTGCACGTGGGCTAAACATTTTTTTTTAATTGAACAATAACTTCACTAGAACCCTTAGAGCTATTCCGACGCATTCCCAGGGTTAACACCGCGGACCCCTACCACGGTATTCCCCCTTACAAATTGGCGCTCGCGAACAGGGACATTGAAAGCGAGTGTTCATTATTTGATTTAATTTTCATTGATTTATTGCCATTTATTGGCTGGCGCCCGAAAAAAAATATTATTTAGGCCTAATTTCAAATAGGTAATTACCACTTAGCTTATTCGCAAAAATGTTTGAAAAATTCAGCCTGATCCCTTCGTTTGTAATTTCGCCATTTAAGCATTGGCGATGGCTCGTATCGGCAAGTGGTAATTTATATGTGGTTCATTCGCCGAAAAGCAAGGATGCCTCCAAAACTAAACAAAAGGGTGATGAGGTAACTTGTACTGAGCCGACTATTGTGACCACGTCGACCCCGGTAACGACGGCTGCGGTAAGTGGCCCCACGGGAGCGATTCCACGGAGCGCGCCGTCCTCTTTGAGCGTGACCATGACCAGCGCCGGTACTTCGTACAAATCCCCAACTGATGATCCGCGAACTAGCTGGATCCGGACATTACACAAAGAAGAGCTCGTCACGGAGATGGACCGTTTTGGGCTGGACACTGGCGGGAACGTTGACGAATTACGAAGGCGTTTTGCAAAGTTTTGGAAGGAAAAACATGCGCGAGAGAAATCGGTTAATCCGAGTTTTGACCAATCTGAGGGCGCGGTCGGAGGAACATTATTTTACGCACCTGCGAGCGAATCGACGCTGCCATCTCGCCCAGTAAACGTCACCGCGGTGGAAAGTAGCGGTGAAATAAACCGAATCAAAGACTTATTAGGTTTACCTCTGGGAATTAAATTCGAGGACTTGTGCGAATTTATCTCGCGGCTGGCGACGCGAGATAAGGGAGATAAAGGTCTTGAGAGTTCGGGATTCCCCTCTAGGCCGCCGATAGAATCCTTCCCACGGCACCCCAGCGAAGTGACGTACAGTGCGTTGCCTAGGATGAGTGCTTTACCCGCCACACAGGACAGGCCAAATTTGGATTTTTCTTTAGGCCAAGGTCAGGGGTTTATGAATGAAAATAGCACTTCAACCCTCTGTACGGTAGTGAGAAAATGGAATCTCAGGTTTGACGGCCGTGGAGACCCGATATCCTTTCTCGAACGCATTGGTGAGTTGATGGAGGCATACGGTATCATAGGTACTGAGATTCTCAAGGCGCTGCCCGAATTATTGACTAGCACGGCGTTATTGTGGTATAGGAATACTAAAGATTCCTGGACATCTTTTGAATCCTTTAGAAGAAGCTTTGAACTCCAGTTTTTGCCACAGGGGTACCAGAGACACATGGACGACGAAATTAGGCGTAGGACGCAAGGGGAGAACGAACCCTTTAGAGATTTTGTTGTGGCCCTCACTACGCTTATGCGCCGTAAGGGTGGGATGTCCCTTCAGCAGAAGCTGGACATGATTTATAACAACATGCGCCCTGAGTATAAATTGACGATGAGGCGTGGTGAAGTATTTTCCTTAGAGGAAATGATTAGGCAAGCGGAGCATGTCGAGATGTACATGCGCGAAAAAGCGATGTATCGACCCCCGCCCCCTCCTTCACTGGCTATAATGCCGGAAACGGCTTACCACCATAGGAAAAAGCAGGATAAACCCTTTGGTAACTGTGGAGCTGTGATTTTAAAAGAAAAACACTCTATCCCCAAAGACGATAGAGGCGATTATAAGCGACCTCGTGGTGAGTTGGGAAAGACTTCCATAGCGCGTCAGATGAATCAAGCATCAGCTAAAGGGAAGGATACACGTCCCCCTCCAACTTGTTGGAACTGTGATAAGGTTGGCCATGTGTATTGGCGTTGTCACCTGCCCAACAAACTCAAATGTTTCAATTGTAAAAAGGAGGGGATCCGTACAAAAGAATGCGATTGTAGGAAATCAGGAAAATTAATCAGGGACTCAACGGATGGGGAGTCTCCGGAACCCAGGTCAAATAAAACAACCTCACTGGATTGGAAGAAATGGTTGGACTGGGTAAAATCATTTTCTGATAAAGGTTCAAACAACGCGTGTATGTCTGATAATCGCCCACATGTTCAAGTCAAAGCGTTCAATAAAGAATTTTTAGCTTTACTAGACAGTGGTGCAGCTGTGACCTTCGTAAGTTCTACAGTTGCTCGACACCTAAATGAAAATGGAGTCGCACCGGAGGCTATAGAAACCGTGACTCAGTCGGCGGACGGTACCCAGTCCACGTCGAGTGAAGCGTACGAGTTCCCAGCGCAAATAGATAGGAGAGTCGAAACTTTGAGAGCCGTTCGTTTAAATTCTCTGACGAGTGATATCGTAATTGGAATGGATACGATTGAAAGGCTTGGTTTAATGGAATTCAAAGTGGCACTGTGTGATAAGTGTCCCGCTGACCAAGATGAGTTTTCTGAGGTCAAGGTCGAAGCACTGACCCCGACTGAGGACATGAGATACATATCCAGTGAGGTGATTGATGGCAGGGTAGAGAAGGTTTACCCCGTTAGCATCTCAAGTTTGGAGCCGCTAGATTACCAAGTTAGAAAGAGACCGAAGAGGATTAGAAAATATTTTAGAGTACGCCGTTGGCGTGAGGACGGTACATACTATCGGGAAAATTTTCTGAAGCCGCAATTTACGCATAGAAGTTAGAGCCACTCCTTGTGTGAAATGTGAAAGTGAGAGAATTTTTTTTTCACAATTTTTTTTTCATCTGAAAGTCAGAGGAGGGTGTAACGGCCAAATTTTATGAGGGGGTAATTTTTATTATTTTACAAATAAAATTAGAATTAAACATGTCATTATCACCGCGATCTTTAAATAAATGATTTAAATTTAAAAGAATGAACGGCGGGAACGAGGTTTTAAACTGGTTGGCGGCAAACAGCTGACGTCGGAACAGCTGAGCGGTGGGCAGTAGTTCGCCTGACGGCCACGCTGCGCGCGCATAGCAGCACCGTCGCCGCTCCGCCGTCTTCTCAAGGGACCGTCGCGTCGCACCGGCATTCGTTGGTCGAGCGCGGAGCTGGCCACTACTCTCCTCTCAACAGGGTAGGAAGACGACCGGAGGATACCCTGGCACTTCACTTTAACGTGGAGTCATTCGTTGGTCGAGCGGATAGCTGACCACATCAACCTCCTGGCTCGAAGCCAGCAAGGTAGGGCACACTTGAAGTGTAGCATACGGTACGTACATTGTAGGGTATTGGTATTGCTTGATCATTTTTATTAATGAATAGGGCCTTACTGAATTTTTAGCATTCAATTTTATGTTAAGGCATCATATTAATAAAACTTCCTCTGACTTGTACTATAAATTGTAATTATTAAATCCAGCACTTTTACGTAGCTGCAAATTTAATTTTAGAGAAATTGTTATTAACCAAAGGTCAATTAAATACAGTCTATTGTATAGTTTTAGTTTATTATTTTGGTAGGGCCGGCTAGGAGTTTAGCTGGAAAATCGTAATACAGTTAAGTCTTTTGAGTTTTCAGTTTTTATTATTTTAATTAGGGTCGGCTAGGAATATGGCCGACAAATCAAATTTATTGTAGTTTACCCTACGTATTTTAAGAGATTGGCCTTTGATTGCAGGTTGAATTTTTAAATTACCACATAAGCGAAATATTTTACAGACAATCTAAAGTAAGGTTGTCGCCGAGCGCGGTAGTGATTGTCTTTATTTTAGTTCAAGCTTTTTAGCAGCTTTTGTATTTATTTGGTAGTTTTATATTACGTAGCTAACTATATTTCGATACCCGGTGCGGACTAGCGCTGGGAGAGACTAAATTAATTTCGTTCTAGGCGCGGGAAAATTTTATATTGTTTTCTATTGCGTCACCTGGTGCGAACTAGCGCTAGAATAAATTAATTCTGTATTAGGCGCGGGGTAATTTTATATTGCCTTCTATTGCGACACCTGGTGCGAACTAGCGCTAGAATTAATTAATTTAATCCTGTATTAGGCGCGAGGTAAATTTTATATTGCCTTCTAGTGCGTCACCTGGTGCGAACTAGCGCTAGAACAATTAATTTCATTCTGTATTAGGCGCGTGGTAAATTTTATATTACCTTCTATTGCGACACCTGGTGCGAACTAGCGCTAGAATAATTAATTTAATTCTGTTTAGGCGCGTGATAAATTTTATATTACCTTCTATTGCGTCACCTGGTGCGAACTAGCGCTAGAACATTTAATTAAATTCTGTATTAGGCGCGGTAATTTTATATTACCTTCTATTGCGTCACCTGGTGCGAACTAGCGCTAGAACAATTAATTTAATTCTGTATTAGGCGCGTGGTAAATTTTATATTACCTTCTATTGCGTCACCTGGTGCGAACTAGCGCTAGAACAATTAATTAAATTCTGTATTAGGCGCGTGGTAAATTTTATATTACCTTCTATTGCATCACCTGGTGCGAACTAGCGCTAGAACAATTAATTAAATTCTGTATTAGGCGCGAGGTAATTTTAGATTGCTTCCTATTGCGACACCTGGTGCGAACTAGCGCTAGAATAAATTATTTGATTTTGTATTAGGCGCGAGGTATTTTTGTTTTGGTAGCCTGTATTGTCTTAGCTAAGTGTTCTTCCACCACACCCACGTAGGAGGTAGCGCGAACCAGCGCCACTGACAGACAATAATAGGTCATTCGGTTAGGACATATTCCCCCTTTCTCGCCCGTGTACGATGATGAGTGCTCCTATCAAACATATGGGCAAAATGCCAAAGGATAGATCACACTGAGTGCACGTGGGCTAAACATTTTTTTTTAATTGAACAATAACTTCACTAGAACCCTTAGAGCTATTCCGACGCATTCCCAGGGTTAACACCGCGGACCCCTACCACGGTATACCCCTTACATACTAATTTTATTACATCATTCAATTACTGGTTTGAACTCGTTGGTTGTATCATGGGATTCTAGTTAAACAGAAGCGTACACTCTTTCTAAGCTGATCGACTAAATATTTTAAGAAAAATTGAGAAAAGAATTTGATTAACCATCCTGCTCTCATGAGAATAAATAAACATGAGTTTTAAATTCCATGGATTCAACCGCAAAGGAAATAAGGCCAAGGTTTAGTTTTCCAATTAACCAAGATCCAGAGCATGTATACTCAGCAACTCGCAACCTTTCATCAAGGCAATTTTTAATTTAAGAGTCTGCAGTACCGGCTGTCTTAGATTTTTATTCCCATAACACTAATGTTCAATTTCAAATATCCGCTACGCCTTTAATATTGTCGCAATAGATTCATCTTTATTTCATTTAAACAAATTTTTAATACCTTAGCGCCCAGTGAAATCAAAATCAAGAATATGAGCAATTTATGAGTTTAAACCACTGAAAAATCCCATCCATTTTTGGACAAAAAATATTGAGAATAGTTTGATGTTTATTAATCAAACAATCAATAATATAAAACTTTTGTTTTGATTTATAAGGGCCCTGGGTATTAAATTTGTCTTTAAAATGTCATAAAGATGAATCTTTTTCCACCACTATTTAAGGCGTGACGGATGTTTGAAACTGCAGCGTGGCGGTACTGCAGACTCTTAAGGGTCATACAAAGCTTTACGAAAAACTAAAGATTGACTTTATTCTTAACCAACTTCAGCGACATTTTATATGTCTGAAAACGCAATTTTTGGAAGTGGTCCAAATTCCTCAAATTGTAGCTTAATGTGTTCCATCAAACTCTGCTATTAAACCCCCAGCCAGGAAAATTTCGTTGCACTTTCTAAGAAACCAGTACCTGGGGTCTGAGCATTTGCTTGCTAAACGTTATCAATTCTTCGTAGTAATATTAGAAACAAATTGTGAGCTAAAATTCTATGAGCAAAGAAGCTTATTCTATTCAAAACAAGTTCACTCGCTCCGCTACCTCCTCTTCATGATGAGCTCCTTCGCTTAGCTCACACACCTTCAGACATTATAATGTGTGCCTACGGTTGCTTCTCTCTGTGTTGTATGTTTGTTTACTCTATAAAACGTGAATTCTACTTCTATCCATGGTTAACAGCTCATTTCATCATTGTTACTGATTGGTTTTTTTATTGAATTCAATTACAACTCTACTAAATTCTTAGTTGTTTTTATTCTTTTACTATACTTTTTTTCAAAACATTTAAATTTACCAGTAAAAGTATGATTAAAAACAATTTTTTTATCATAGTATCATTTAGTAATTTAGTATCTGGCTGCAATGCAAATAAACATCTTCATACTAGAACAAGTTGTTTGGAATTTGACTGTTGAGTCAGCTTTATTTTGATGTTTAACTCTATAAGCACAACGTTAAATTTTTTCAATTTTAATTAAATATTATAACGAAATAAGAGTTTTCTGTGGAGGTTTGTATATATGTTATTAAAAAAAACAACAACAAATAAACAGAAGATAAAAAGACTAACTAACCTCATCATTTGTGCGTGGCAAATCGTTGCAAACTCCTTTCATTACATCCTCTATAGCAGTTCGTTGAGGTTGACTAGAGAGTGTCCAACTCTTATAGCAAGTGTCATTACGAGTGTCAAGCCCATATAGATATGATTCCATCAAATCACTCAAATACTGGAATAAAAAGGTTTTTGACATTTAAACAAATCATTATTGTTTTATGACCTTCATTTTTATTGATTAGAGAATTAATATAAACATTCATTTATGAAGACTAATGTGACCTATCGCAGGTTTGAACTGTTTTTTATCATTTCCGTTATTGTGGCAAGTGATTAAGTCCATATTAAAAAATGAGATCTTTTGAAAAGATTAGATCTTAGATTAACCCTTTTTAGTCTGGATCTATTAGAACTGTACAAACGACGGTGCAATTTACAAACCCACAAACTAATACAAATATTGTTTGACTTTTGGTGGAGGAAGATCAGTAATAACTAACTGACAGTTAGTTCTCCACACATTAAAAGCCCGCAGGCATAGTTCCTTATCTTCTTCAGTATTACTTTAATTAGAAATAATTTCAAATTCTTGATTTATTTATCCGTTAGTATGGGCAATCCAAAGAGACTGGATGTCAGAATGGATAGACAAGAGAGATCTGATGTCAATATGGGTGTTTATGAGAAAGAATACTGTATGCAGCAAGAGAATTAAATTTTAAACATTCCTAATAAGTCTGAGTTTTAAGTATTAATGGAACACAATGACGGACTGCTTCAAACAAACAAAAATTTGACAGGTAAAGCCCATTAAAGGATTAAAACATTTACCTTTTGTTTTAATTTTGTGCCTTGAAATGGACTTTGTTATAAATCTGCATTGTTGTTGTAAAATAATTTTTGTGAAATGAGTGTACTCATTGGCAATAAATTGAGAAAGTTTTTTGATTTTTTACCAACTATCTTGTTAAACTAAAGTAGAGTCCCGCAAACAAAACTTCGATAACCCAGAATTCTGAATAAATTGGACAGCCTGCCAGAGCAGTAAAGTGCACTGGTTTCAAGGCGCCGGAGCACGATATGGTGCTTTGGATTTTCGGTACTTGTCTGTTATGCATAAGGCAGCTACTTTTAGCGAATTTCCATATAGGGAATACGCTATTACGGTAGTAGTCACGGTAAGACCTAAGCCCGGGACCATGATACTTTTTCGTTTTGAGGTCCCTAGAAGCCAAAAACACCGTTCGTTCAAATTGATATATATGTATGTATATATATATATATATGTATATATATATATATATATATATATATATATATATATATATATATGTGTCCGTGACCACGATAACTTTTGAACGGAACCTCCGATTTTGATGAAATTTGGTACAGGGGTGTAAGCCAGCGTCTACTAGGTTGAGTTCGCGAACCAGAATGATCGGACCATGGGAACAGGGTTTTATGGGGTTTCAAAAGGGTTAAAAATGGGTTTTTGGCTTTTTTTACTTTTATTTAGAAAATTCAACAATTTTAACTTAAACCATTTAAAAAAAGAGCTTAAAAAACAAACAATCTAGTATTTTGAATTTTTTACCCAGCTTAAATGGTTATGGAGAAAATCCAAAAAGTATGTTTTTCATGTTATTCTTATGGGAAATCAACAAAACCTTTTATCTTGCTTATTTATTGACATATCTAGATAAAATTTGGTATGTACATTCATTAGGAAGCGTTTAACTTATATTTGATTAGAAAACCCATATGGCGGCAAACCTACGTACTCACCCCTATAGGGTTTATGGGGAAAATAAAAAGAACACCATAGCCTTATAAAATTTGGTATGTACAATCACTAGGTAGGGTTTAACTTATATTTACCAACAAAACCCATATGGCGGCAAACCTACATACTCTCATCCCCATGGATTTTATGTGGTAATAGAAAATATACCAAATTCCATTGGAAATTCGCTGAGTACGCAGGTCTGCTGCGACGGGGGTATTTTATGTTATCTTGAACTGGGCTCTTTAAAAAACACATAAATCGAAAGAAAAGTATTTACCAACAACATGCTTTGAACAGTACATTGTGTGAAAATTTCACTTTTCTAAATTTAACGGTTTTTGAGTTTTGCTTCCTTATAGTCAGCCATGTCACCGATGATCGCGGCGAACGCATCTACGCCTGTGGCCTCGACACCAGGCCTGATACACATAATCAGCCACGTGTAGACAATAGACAAACTTCTTTATTTACACAATCATTGAGAATGGTATTGGCGTCAAAAATTACAACATAATGAAAGAAAAAACTAATCAAAATACAAATACCCCCCGTCGCAGCAGACCTGCGTACTCAGCGAATTTCCAAATTAGTAATATTAATTTTGACCAGCTAAACTTGTAAACAAAATTTCATCACGTGCTCATAAATAGGGAAATAAATGTCTATTCTACTTTAGATAAATATAGGGAAAGAGTATACAGGTATGCTGCTATGGGGGACACTAAAAGTAGGTTTTTAGCATAGAAAAAATTTATTTTGACCATATAAAGCCATATAGTAAGTTTCATCAATATCTGTCCATAAATAAAAGAGTTTGCCTATTCTCCATATGATTAACATGGGAAAAGAGTATGCAGGTTTGCTGCCATGATAAGTACAAAAACCAAGATTTTTTACCTTAAATGGATGAATCTCAACCAAATGAAGCTGATTAACAAGTTTCATCCAAAAATATTAGTTATTAAGTGAAATATTAACACATCCTTATTCTCCATAAGATTAACATTGGAGCCCCAAAAGACAATGTACTGTCTTTAGACTTTGTAATATCTCGGTAACCAATGGAGATAGAGCAAAGCTTCAAAATACTAAATTGTGTGTTTTTTTGAGCTAAATCCAACGGTCAAAATAAAAATTTAAAATTTTTTAAATTTACATATGAAAAATGCAAAAAACCCATTTTTGGGGTACAAAACCCCCCAAAACTACCCCTTCCGGTAGGTCGATATGTCTGGTTTTCGAACTCATCCGAATAAACGTAGGATTACACATCTCTACCAAATTTGGTGTCGATCGGACCATTTTTACGAGAGTTATCGTGTCTAGGGACACATATATATATACATATATATATATAAATTTTAATGACTATTATTTTTGGTCTCTGGGCACCTCAAAACGAAAAAGTAACATGGTCCCGGGCTTAGGTCTTACCATGAGACCTACGGTAATAGCTTATTTCCTATGGGAAATTCGCTAAAATGGAAGCTAGCAGGAAATAATTGACTTTTGATTACAAGTTGAATTTGAAGTCCCTTAATTTCTCTATTCTATGAATTCTTTTTCAGTTGTCTTCGAGCCATTTCAGTAGTTTTTTCTTGAAAGTTCTTCCAGCATCTTCTTTAAGATATCAGGCAGGTTGTTGAAGTAGAGTGCTCCTTTGTATATTGGTTTCTTCTCTGTGAAACTTAGATGGTGTATAAGTAATGAAAAATTTGAAGCATTTCTTGTATTGTACTGGTAGTAGTCTTCAAGTTTTTATTTTTTTTAGCGAATTTCCCACAAGGGAATAAGCTATTACCGTAAGTCTCATGGTAAGACCTAAGCCCGGGACCATGTTACTTTTTCGTTTTCAGGTGCCCAGAGACCAAAAATAATAGTCATTAAAATTTTTATATATATATATATGTATATATGTGTATATATATATATATATATATATATATATATATATATATATATATATATATGTATGTGTCCCTAGACACGATAACTCTTGTAAAAATGGTCCGATCGACACCAAATTTGGTAGAAATGTGTAATCCTACGTTTATTCGGATGAGTTCGTAAACCAGACATATCGACCTATCGGAAGGGGTAGTTTTGGGGGGTTTTGTACCCCAAAAATGGGTTTTTTGCATTTTTCATATGTAATTTTTAAAAATTTCAAATTTTTATTTTGACCATTGGATTTAGCTCAAAAAAACACACAATTTAGCATTTTGAAGCTTTGCTCTATCTCCATTGGTTACCGAGATATTACAAAGTTTAAAGACAGTACGTTGTATTTTGAGGCTCCAATGTTAATCTTATGGAGAATAAGGATGTGTTAATATTTTACTTATTAACCAATGTTTTTGGATGAAACTTGGTATTCAGCTTCATTTGGTTGAGATTCATCCATTTATGGTAAAAAATCTTGGTTTTTGTGTTTATCATGGCAGCAAACCTGCATACTCTTTTCCCATGTTAATCATATGGAGAATAGGCAAACTCCTTTAGCAATGGAAAGATATTGATGAAATTTAGTGTATGGCTTGATATGGTCAAAATATTTTTTTTTTAATGCTAAAAACCTACTTTTAGTGTTCCCCATGGCAGCATACCTGCATACTCTTTCCCTACATTTATCATAAGGAGATAAACATTTTATTTCCCTATTTATGAGCTTGTGATGATTTTTGGTTTACAGGTTTATCTGGTCATAATTAATACTACTAATTTGGAAATTCGTTGAGTACGCAGGTCTGCTGCGACGGGGGTATTTTATTTGTTGAGATTGCAAGTAGAATTACCTCACTAATATACAGTGCTGGTACTGAAAGTATTTGGTGTTCTTGAAATGCTTGCTGGCAGCTGTCTAGATATTATAGATTTGCTAGAATTATTATTGCTTTCTTCTGGTGCAAGAGCATTCTCTTTATGTTTAAATTGTTGTTCCACTCCATGCCAAGATGCCATATCTTACATGGGCCTCAAAGAGTGAGAATATGCAATTCTTGCTGCAGGTGTTCCGCATATTTGCTTTATTCTTCTGATAACATATTCAGTCTACAGTGTACAGGCAGTTAGGATATTTTTGCTATTAATATAGCCTATAGGTCAAATACTTTCACTTAAGGTAGCGATAAGTTTTACGAAATACCTTCTAGACCCTGGTGTCACGACCTCGGGAGGAGATGCGTTCGCCACGATCTTCGGTGACATGGCTGACTCTAAGCAAGCACAACTCAAAAACTGTAAAACTTAGAAACATAATTTTCACACAATGTTCAGTAAATAGTCTTCTTTCAATTAATGTATTTTTTATCAAGACCACAATTCAAAATAACCTAAAAAGAAATAGTGGCTTATGTAGCCACAGACAAGTACCGGATTTTCGTAAAGTTTTTTTTACATGAGTTTTAAGTTTTTTGTTTTTGTACTAGGTAAATTGCCTAAATAATTTTTGTCAGGAATAAGATAAATTATTTGAATTTTTCTTCTGTTTAGTACTCCTTATTCGATAACCCTGAATTTCCGTAAACTCTGTCACCGTTTGGTCCACATTAGGTTGATTTTGCGAGACTACTGTATTTACTTTAAAAAAGACTAAATTTACTATTAAATAATAATTATTATTTAATTATGATAAATAAATTACAAATAAATATTATTAAATAATCTATACTTATTTAATACGCTTTAAGGGTTTTTCTGTGTAGAGAACTCCTCCTACAATTCCCAACCGATTTTCAAGTTTTTGGTGTCGTTGGATAGGGCTTGGTCTTTAGTTGTTTCCGCCAAAATTTTATGAGAATCAGACTAAAAATAAGGGCGCTATCCACAAATTAAATTTGAAATTTTCTCATCGGAATAACATTGAGATTGGCTTGAGCATTTTAAACATCTGATAATGTACAGCTGTAGTTTTTTATGAGCACTGATACTCACAATATTGGATTGGTTGGATGTAATTGATTACATTGTACATTGATTAAAAGTAACTTTTGTATTGTATCAAAATAAATTGCTCGGCGTCAAGCAACACGTGCACTAGTTTTTTTATAAATTTAATAATTTGTAATACTGTAATAAATTTAAACAAATGAGACAAAAAAAACACTTGATTAACTGTGCTTTACTTATTTGTTAAAGGGATGCCACAATTTTTATTGTGACCTTAAATATAAAAAATAAAAATATCTAAAAAATAAACACACAAATCCTTTAAAGAGTATTAAATAATGAGTAGTATCAACAGAAATGCACCCTGTGTCATTTTTAAGCGAAAATATCCTTGCATTCATACCTTGCACAAATGCTGATACGATATTACTTGTACTCCACTTTGGTTCTTGTGAGACCCAATGAGACTTGCAATAACCTCAGCTTTTTCATCTGAAGACCCTCTGATGATTTTGACATATAAACTAACAAATTCTTCCAGACCAATATTTTCTCTTTGTCCATGACTAGATTTTAAAAGGAAATCTGCATAGGTAGCAAGCAGATCTGGTACCAAACGATCACTCCAAATTCTCTGAAAAATATGACAGTTTTATGCAAATGACATTTTATTCATCAGTCAACTCTACCGGAACTTTACCAAGAATATCACTAACACTGTTTTGGCACTCGTCTACAGGGTAATACAAGATTATTTTGTCATGAGTATTGTAGGTAGGTTACAATCCTAGTTTAATCAGGGTTAGCCTGATAAATAAGAAAATAACATTATTTTTACAATAACCAAAAACTGCAGCAATAGAAATGGTTTAGGTTACCAAAACCTGTTATTACAGGTATGAAATGTAGTTAGCCTACAGTATATATGTTACCCTACATACGTTATACCTTATTAAACATCAATCAAATTTATAGCCACTCCAGGGCTTAATTTCTAAACTAAAAAGTACTGGAGCTATGGCACACCGACGGTGCGGGGTCAGGGGGGGGTCTGAGGGGGGGTATGGAGTAGGCTGCTACCCACTGGAATAAGGAAGTGGGGTCCGGGGTCCCTGGAAAATTTTTAAAATACAATTTCTTATTTGGTGCTAATTGGTGCATGATGTTTTATGCAATATTTTGTCCTGTGTCAGGTTTGCGTAAATCATTATAGGCAAACAATATTTTAATATTTTAATAATTATTTATTTCCGTGTTTCAGCTAAAGAACAGTAAGCTAGCTGGCTTGGCTACATAAAATCTAGTGAGTCTAAAGTAATAGGCTTACAATGTTAACATTTGTAAAATGAAGAAAATTATATAATTACTAAATGTGGGCCTACTAAGTATATATGTTCAAAAGTCTACTATAAGTAAAGGATTTAGGCTTCTTGACTAAGAAAAAAATTTTCACAAAACAAACTATCTTCATATTGCACTTTGCTTCTTTCTTTGGACTGCGCTTCCAAACGAGGTCCAAAGCTGAATTCTCGGAACGACCAGAATCGAGAGTGAACAAGTGAAAAAGGGCCTGAATGGAGGTTAAAAGTTACAAAAATGTCAAACTTTTACTGTGCAACTCCAGTAACACGTAATAGGACGTAACAAAAAATTGGTTTTTTAAATGTTGAATTTTGTTATAAAAATTCATTTAAACTGTGTTGAATTAGAAATGTTATTTAAAATCAAACAAGCCGAAGCCAACCGGAGCTCCAGCTGAAATTAAGCCCAGAGCCACTCTCAACTCAGCAACTCAATTGAGACTATTGGGAAAACTACAGTACCATATATAATATTGATATTACAATGAGAAAACAGATTGTATTTCTCAACCTTTATCAATCCCTGGCTCAATTTGGTTTCATGATATTATCTATATCCCAAAATTATAACCAAGTTAAAGTTTAGTATAAAATTAGGATAAAATAAGCAAGTATGTGCAGAAGAATACTTGGATTTTTTAGATAGAGCTAACTTTATTTTCAATACATTCCATTATTTTAAATTGCATGTATGAACAAAAATTTATAAAAAGCATTGATATAATTCAAAGAGGCTTAATGTACTAACATTTCTAATAACTTAGTTTTTCATTTTTACATACAAAAGAATTTATGTTCTGTAATGAACAATTTCACTTTGCAAATTGCTGAAGCAGCTAGGCCCATGATAGGCTCTACTAGTGTACTTAAAAAGTATAGTATTAAGAAGTGTAGTATTAAAAATGATTGCACAAAATGAAACATAGCGCAAGTTCTTTTGAAAACTTTTATTAAGCATCAACCTTGGGATTAGGACTTTGACGGTTAAGGGAATAGACGGGTAACAGAAAGGTCCTTGTAGTTCTGCCCATTAAGCAGATTTAAAAGGTTTAGGAAAGAATTCAACCCTGTATAAGTAAATAATAATATTATATAATTAAATTATTTCAAGTTCCTTTACATTGCATTCAAACAAAGTGGCGAAAACTCTATCGATAAGATTTCATTTACGACACACAAAAAGTATCAAAACGTGCATTTCGGCAGTGATGGATAACGGAGAGTGACGGTTAATCGAGGTTCTACTGTATATATTTTTCACCTCCTTTTTTATTGAAGGCTACAGATTATTTGGATGTATTTCTCGTCATCTAAAACATACAATTTACTGTTTACTGGATATAAATGGTAAATAATTGTTGTGTTTGACTTTCCGAACAATATGATTATCCTAACCATCCCCAGTCCCAATGACTTCAGATGTTCGATTGTCTGGCGTAGTGTATAACCCCAACTGATTATCTAGATATTAACTAAGATATCTAGAGTATTTTAGTTGGAAATAATTTATTGATTAAAATAAAGATAAACTTAAAAGATGATGCTATTTCCAAATATGCCTACTCATAAATCTACTATGAATGACAATCTAGTTAAATTGTTAGGATACATTTTTATAGTTACAGCTGACACTCTCAAATCCGGTCACCAGACACACAGCTGGATTTCAAAATAACCAAATTAACCAGCGGTTTATTAAACAATTTACTCTAAACAGAATCCTTAATTAAGTTTTATATGTGTTTCAAACATGAACTATTAGGGTGTATTAAACTATTAAGAATAGAAACTTTAAACAAAATAGTTATGATTTACTCCTTCAGAGGTTGCAAAAGTCCCGAAATGGTGAACGGACAAGAGGTCATCTGCTATGAAACTGCGTTAACACGTTCGTGGCTAGGGCGATTTTTGCGAACTCCTACCCAGATCCTGAGATTTAAAATTGTCATAAAATCTTGCATTAGTGTGTAATAATGGCGATAGTATTGTAGTAATAGGCACCAAATATTTTTAAAAGGTGATTAATGACATCATTTCCATGGCAACATTTGTTGCCGTCAGCACTGTTGATATGACCTAATATGTGACTCGTTGAAAGGAAAACAACGTTTATAGCTATTTGTGGATATTTAGTAACTGTTTGTTATTGTTATGTGTCTACCTATATTTTTTGTTACCATTTCTTTAAAAATAAACACAGTTATATCAAGGGAAAAATTATTTCATATGTGTGCCAACATTAGTTGCCGTCAGCTCTGATCAATGGAAGTAACATGATAAAAATCATAATTTGAACGATAGTATAATAAGGAAAGTCAGTTAGTGAAATATAACAATAATTTTATTTTTTATAAAACAAAGAAAAATATATGTACACTCTACAACACGTCAAACTGACTTGTAGTTAGGTAATCAGCCGCTACGTCTGCAATCAGCACCGTCTGGCAGGACCCAGCTGATCCAAGAATTATACACACTTTTGACTAGTGCTGGGCCAAGTTTCGAAGCTCTATCTTTGATCCTGAATTTGTGACGGATGGTTTACTAAAGCAATACTAAACGGCAACAAATGTTGCCGTCAGGATGGCGTTAAAGACCTGGGCGGCAACGAATGTTGCCGCGTAGCCGCGAATGTGTAAATGGACAAGTACCAAGCAAATATTTTAGCTTACTATAGGCTATCATCAACAAAGCTCTTAACATAGAAATGGGACCGCAACAGTAAAAGAATTCATATGATGGCCATGACTTCCACAAAACATTGAAAGGTTGGGCTGAAAAAAACACTGCTAATAAAGATTACAATGGAAAAACTGTAAAAGTGCACAATCTTCCAAGAGACATCTGCAATTCAATGGTCCATGGAAATTGGCATTTGATTGAAATACTTTAATGATTGAACATGGAAACTAGTTACTTGAGTCTTTTTCAACTCTGTGGGAAATGTCCACGCCATAAGTTATGTTTAATTCCAGAGGACCGAGGAGGGATTGTGTATATTTTCAGATATTTCAGTTTTTTTATACCGATAAAAGATTTCCGTGTGATTCTCCTTTTTGCCAGAATTGCCGTCGCTTGGACACAGGTACCTAACTTTATAGATTAGTTATGGCAAATCGGCGGGGGTGTGTGGGACGGGGGGAGGGTGTAGGGGGGGGGGGGGTTGTTAGCCGCGGAAAGGCCCTGCAGACAGATCTCGCACCGGGCCCCGTGTTGAGTGAGGATGGCTACCTACCTACAAGTGTATGAGAGAAAAATATTGTCCATCCAATGAATAGAGCTACAGGGGGGCAGAAAATGTATTGACTCCTAAAATTTCCCCCAATTTTACTGATACGGATCAAAGAATTCCCCAAAGATACATGACATAATATGCTATATGACTTTGCCTTAAAAATCAACAGCTTACAATGAGGCAGTTATATGATAAAGATTGTTTTTAAATTAAGTTACTATATTAAAACACAAGTAATTAAAATCAAATCAAAACTACTTACCAGCAATTCTTAATACTTATATCTATCATAGGCTTAAATAAAATCAAATTTTGAATAGATGCTCAGTTTTAACTTAAATTTAAAAAAAGAAGGAAAATCACAATAAAAATTAATAATTTCTCCAAAATTTCCTCGGACACCTTGAAATTTCCCCCATCCTAGACCGCCGGACCGGACATATTCTGCACCCCTGCATAGCTCTTAGTAAATTAGGTACAGTAGGGCTAGTTAATGTTAATTATGCAATTCAATTGTTTAAAACTAGCAAACAATGAAAAGTTTTCCTTAAGGCCTCAAAAAGAGAATCTCTTTCAAAGTGTAACTTAAATTTAAAATTTTTGAAAACATACTGTTAATGATGACACATAGTTTGTATACACAGTCGATGGTACTACAAAGTGTTTCAATAGAGAAAATAGTTCGTATTCCATTGTTAAATGGAACAAACACATTTAACAAACATTGTTAAATGGCATTTAACAATTTAAACCCAATAATGACGATTTAACTTAATAAAGGTCTGGACAAAGTATCAATATATAAAACCTTCTTAATGGTAGGGAAAAGCATAAATACAGATATTTAGTTTGCTGCTTCTAGAAAACTGCACAAATGGTGGGTTTCTCAAAACTACGCCTGGACATTTTTTTATGGTGTTTAAAAAGAGGACATGACCGGAGAAAAGAAAGTGTATGGCAACCCTAAATAGGGTAATAGCAATTTAAAGTTATGGGATCAATAAAAGAACTAGTGGCACTATCTGTTTAGGCCAAAAACTAAGCCAATACAATATTCATATTATTGTACATGACTAAAAAAAATAACGCCTACACTATTATCTTATAGTGTATCATACCTAAATATTATTCACCAAAGTTTCGCCAAGCTTTGGGCTGTCCTTCCCCAGACACCCAGGTAGAACTGTCGAATGAAAATTATCGATCGATTCGATCAATAAATCAGTCAAATTCAAACGATAAATTATTGTATCTTTTATAAATATCATACAAAAAATAAAGTAAAATTTTTTAGCAAAGATTTTATTATATTGTAACTAGGCCCCTAAGTTTTATTAAAAAGAACCAGGGGGACCGAGCTTACCCTCCATAAAATTATTGCTTTCGTTCCTCACACAAAGCTCGTTCGCTCCGCTAACTCGCAATCTTCCTTTTTAAGACGGGCTCGTTCGCTTCGCTTACTCGCCAGGCAGAAGAGTGCTGCACTTTGGTATAATTTTCCTAAACCACAAGTTAAAGATGTAACACATTAGTTTATATCTTTAGTTATCAATTTCAAAATCTCCGTAAGGATAACATGGGAACTTTTAAGGGCTCTAGGACGAAAACCGGATTTTCCCCATCCATAGGACCAACTCCAATCGATTCCTAGTGGTCAAAACCCCCATAATCAACCAAATAATAAAAAATCCTAGGAGAGAAAAAAATTTTTGCCCGTACAAACAGTGCTTGTTTTAGAGTAGGCCTATAAGATTATAAACACCAAACATTTTATACTGGTTTAATTTCAACATAATCTAAAATCAAAATTGTAACTATTCCCCCCCCCCCCTCGCAGCAGACCTGCGTACTCAGCGAATTTCCAATTTAGTATTATTAATTTTGACCAGATGAACCGGTAAACAAATCACATGCTCATAAATAGAGAAATTAATGTCTAAGTTATTCTCTTTATGATATATACAACAGTATATAGATAAAGAGTAGGATATGCAGGTATGCTGTCATAAGAAACACTGAAAGTAGGTTTTTAGCAAAAAAAAAAAAAAAAATTATTTTGACCATATGAAGCCATATAGGCCTACTAAGTTTCATCAATATCAATCCATAAATAAAAAAGTTTGCCTGCTCTCCACAAGATTAACAAGGGCAAAGAGTACGCAGGTTTGCTGCCATGATAAGTGTAATAAAAACCAAGATTTTTTAATCCATCCATAAATGGATGGATCTCAACCAAATGAAGCTAAATACCAAAATTCATCCAAAAACATTGGTTAGTAAATGAAATATTAACACATCCTTATTCTCCATAAGATAAACATTGGAGCCCCAAATAATAACATGTACTTTCTTTAGATTTTTAATATCTCGGTAATCAATGGAGATAGAGCAAAGATTCAAGATACTAATTTATGTGTTCTTTTTAACTGAATCCAGTAATAAAAATCAAAATATAATTTTTTAAAAAATACACATGAAAATGCATAAAACCCATTTTGGGGTACAAAACCCCTCAAAACTACCCCTTCCGGTAGGTCGATATAAGTTATCTGGTTTACGAACTCATCCGAATACAGGTAGGATTACACATCTCTAACAAATTTGGTCTCGATCGGACCATTTTTACAAGGGTTATCATGTCTAGGGACACATACATGCGTGTATATATATATATATCGAAGGGTTATCTATTTTAATTAGAGCTGCTATTAATATTATTAAAACAATCATTTCAACACAGCACTCTGTTTAATAATTTAATTTGACCTACATTATTTGACAAAATTATCGACTTAAAAAACCAAAAGCCCATGAATGGAAAAGTATAGAATAAGAAGACAGCTGAAAACAAACATATGTTATATCAGTATTAAAAAATTATTTATTTATTAGACTATATGGAAGGTTAGGAATTAAGTAAAATATTAAAGACCGTGATCATGAGCTAATGCTCGAAACATGTAGGTCAAATTAAATTATTAAACAGAGTGCTGTGTTGAAATGATTGTTTTAATAATATATATATATATATATATGTTAATGACTATTCTTTTTGGTCTCTGGGCACCTCAAAACCAAAAAGTAACATAGTCTGTGCCTAGGTTTTACCATGTGAGACCTACGGTAATAGCTTCCTCCCTATGGGAAATTCACTAAAAACAAATAGGCCTAACAAAATATTCAACCTTTAAAACATCATCATATAATAACACCTTTAACACCTTTACTGAAATGGCGACCTAACTCAATAGGTAGTTTAAAGCCAAGTATGAATGAGAGATGAGTGTACGATGATTGTGGCGCGATCTTGTAGTCTTGTTACTGACTAAGGCCGACATTCTCCTTAGACAGGACTGTTAATTAATAGCCCAACAGCCAATGGTATCTAGGGACCTACAATTTAACGTGGGATCCGAACAGTCCCTCTTTTTAATTACGGTACCGAGATACACTTTTTGCGGCATTTAAAAAAAGCGAAAATGGATCAGCTCCCGACATTTAAATGTTTTTTAATAGAAGTAAGTTTATTCCAGTAGGCCTAGATAGTCGGCTCTGATGGATGATTTGATTCCTGGTTTTCAATGAATTTTTATGGCACACCATGATGATTCTATGGTTTGAGTGTTGGCAGATGTTATTGTATAATTACAGTACCCGATATTTAAAGTCATGAATCACAGATAGATTCGATTGTACATCTCGATAGTTTTCAATCGATATATTGATTGAATCGATCGATAGTTTTAATTTTCATTTGAAAGCTTACCGGTCGTCTACAGGAGTGCAGCCCAGCTTTGACTGCATACGTCAGGGAAAAGCCATGGGCGCTTTAAGCAATAGAAGAAAAAGAATAAATGCACTTAGGATAGGGCCTAGTAGGCCTAAGTAAATATTGTCTAACCAAACAGGTGCCTAATCTTATAAAAATAAGTGTCTGTACCTGAATTTCTGAATATGTGAATTTTGTAGAACCTCTTTTCTCTTCCAAGAAAGACGTAAGTCTTCTCTTTTCGTGGGGATGAAGAGCCGATTTCCCTGTTTCCTTGGCACTTGATTGCTTATTACCCATTTTAGTCTGATTATGTCTGTCAGGTCAGGACTTACTACATGCTGTATTTTCTAAAATACGTTTAAACTCGCATAAAACGATTTGAAAAGTTAAATTATCGTTCAAGCACAGATTGTTTAACAAAGGATAAGGTTGAAGACGAAGGTTCAAAATTCTGTCTTTTAATAAACTTAATAAATACAATTATTGATAACTCTAACATCTTGACATAACATGACATGGAATGTGGAGGTTATGTCATATGACTTACCTATCATATGATCTTTTTTCTTTATTTACATATTAGCAAAAACATATTGTAAAAATAGTAGAAAAATATCATCAATCTATTTTATAGCAAAAATTGTATAGTATAAACATCCATAGTCAATGATAAAAACAGAAAGCATATTTTTATTGGTAGATATATACTGATTATGAAACAATCATTATTAATAGCATCGAATATGGATATTATAGTTTTCATAGTGAATGATTGATCGTCTTTATTCTTGACCAGTTATACGGTACTAAGTTGAATTATTAGTTTTGAATTATTCTGTAAACAAAAATAGTCCAGGATACCAAACTGGAAATAAGATAATCTTTTATCTCACTATCTCAGCAAGCCAATATCCGGAGGCTCGGAAGTCTTAGTAGAAAACTTATGATGTCCACTCTACAGACCAGATGTTTACCCGAAGCCTACGTTTCGTTGGCCCCGGTTTGCCCCAGTCAGTGCGGCTCCGAAGTGTGGGCAGACGTTTTATATTTTATTGTTCTAGTCATTGTATACATTCTACATTGTATTGTAGGTATTTTTTATTATTTGATATCTTTTTAAATGTTGGTGCCCTCATTTGAAAGATAAGATTATGTTTATGTTTATAACTTACATAAACATAGTTTATGTGAAGTTTATATTGTGATATTTTGCACTCTGGGGACGCTTGTCCATGCACTTCAGTTGTGTTCTATGACAATAAAGAATATTGATGAATCTTTAATATTGATGAGCTCACTAAAGAATAAACCGGATGAGACTCGTTTGAGTGCAGCGTCAAGCAGCACACAGGTTCAAATCTACCTATCATACACCAATATATCCTGGGTAGTATCGCTGGAGTGATCCCTGTCTATCTCTTGGCACGGCGGAGAAAAGTGGTCTATCAGACACAAGTTAATTTTGGCAAGGACACACATGAATGCAACGAACCTACCGGATATTGCAGGAGAACTGGGACTTGAAGAGCCATGTTCTGTGTACATCAGGGCTCACCAGTAAAAGAAGGCCCAATGATCCAACCTTGGGTGGAATGAACACGTCGGCACCGTGAGATGGACTGCTTGGACACAGAGTGGGCAAGACCCAGAGGACTGTGGTTTGTATGTGACGCGCTATGGGCCCGAGCTTTGGCCCCCAGTATGATTTGGTCGGCTGATATGGCAGAACTTGTACACTACTTATTGTGTTCACTTTCGATCATTATTAAAAGAACTTGCATTGTAAGGTAAAAAATGTAAACCATCAATAAAGTGCAATGAATATGTACGTTTTACTTACATTCCCAATTAAAAACAAAAACGTTTTTACAGTAAAATGGGTCTAGTTAACAACATAAAACATTTCAAATTCTCAAAATCTGCAGCGAGGGTACAAAATGAACTTACAAAGAAAGACGACGTTGCCAACAATCAACACGCAGGACAAAGACAGACACAATGATTAGTCATGAATAAGAACCGAGAATGAGGATTCCATTGGCGAGCGATTTAAAATCTTTCCTTTTACTTGCGCCCCCAATAAACCTAAAACTTCTTGGGCCCCTGGTCCCAGACCCATTTATAAAAAAGGCCCTGGATCTGACTTATTACTCGGGAATCCCCAAAAACGCGGAATACACCTACTTCTGTTGTCGTTGTCCACGCGCTGAACGGCTACTCCTTTTGGGGCCACGCGAGATCTTGGAGGGCTGTAGGTGGACTCGGTGCGTATGAACATGTTGGAGGGCAAGGACAACTACATGTACGCCGACTTCATGGGGCCCGAAGAGCTCAAGCCCCCCCCCCCCCTGCGTTACTTTTCCTGGGGAGCTGAGCTCCTCAAAATGACGTCCCTTAGACAAAATAGTAATGTTAAAATTGGCATTAAACTGACGGGACTTATTAAAAAATGCTAAAAGTTGTAACTTAGGTATAAAATAATAAAATTATAAAAATAATAAATTAAATAAGGCTTGACTCACCGTCTCCAGCAATCCATAATTGTTTCAATTAGTGAACAATTGTTTCGAACAGTTGTTAAATTATGTTCAAGAACATGATTTAACCTAAAATATTCAGTGCTAATGATTTTCTTGGGAAATAAGGGCGAAACAATTGCTCAATAATTGAAACAATTTTGGATTGCTGGAGACATAAATAAACCATATAAGAAATTCCTGGTAGCCAAGATTACAATTAAATAGAATAACCATGGTCAATTAAAAGGCATACAAATGCAGTAAAAAAAATTGAATCAATGCATCTAAAAAAAGTGGTTTAAACTCATATGGATAGTATGTCCTGTTTGTTGGTGGACAATTTATGTTATGCTTTAAAACTCTTTTGGAAAAATTATCCAAACAGATATTATATAGACTTTAAATTTGGTAATAATAATGCATTCCTTCAAAGGACACTATCAAATCATGATAATTCCCTCTCTTGCCCCTGGAATAATTATTTTCGAAAGACGGTGACCATGGAAAACTACCGTACTTGCTTGTATAAGTTGTGCATTTCAGTTCTCACTATGAATTCGAAGAAGATTTTGTCGCATTTTGTCCTTCAATTCTAGAAGACCATATTAGACTGGATTGTTGTCTAGATCTTTGGAAAAATAACGGCTGGATCTATAGAGTGAGCCAAAGCCATTCTAGATTATCCATACTATAATAATCTAGTATGTCTTTTAGTGAGCCTTAAATGGTGAAATCCAAAGTCAGATTAGTGCCGAATGCGATAAGTGATCCTAATTCATTGTCAAAAAGCGAAAGAAGGGCTTTTATTGGAGGGTTGTTTACTAGATTTTGTTGGAGTCCCACGCTACATTCAGGCCACTCGTGTGCGTAAATTATTTTCCCTACCACTGTATGGAAATAATCGCATTGCCACAGCTGTAACCCCCATGCAAAACAGTTCATTTCCGGTTTCCGTTTCTTTCCCGCTCTAGAGCGGCAATGATTCTTTACCGCACGTTAGATCAAACAGCAACTTTAAATCAGCTGTTATTACAAACCATGCTACAGCTGTTATTCGTTGTTGTATTTTAGTGATTGTTTCTTTTTTTAGTTTGAGGTTATGTTTGATAGTTAACATTTCAACAGAAACAAATAAAAAATAATCTAAATGACATTTTGTATACAATAAAACATGTAATATGTAACAATTTTGTTGGTAGGAAAAATCTTGTGTGTATGACGAGCGCAACTAGTCATTGCCGCTCACGAATTGTTTGGCGGCACTCAGCTGACGCTTCGTGCGGTCATCTACGATTAACTCGATAATTTCCACTCGCAATCAAGGGACTATAGGCCAGGGCCAGGAGAGCCGCATCCCATAAGAGCAATGGTGTCACTTTCTGCGACATCCATGGATGTCGCCTACCGGCAAGTGTGGCCAACGCAACAGCAAACAACAATCGTTCTCGTTTGCGTTGGGAATTTTTTGTCTCAACAATTACTAAAATAAGGAATTTCAAAGCAAAATATGGTAGAATTTATGGTTTTAGATTTACCTTGATTGATAATTTGTAATTTGGTCATTACCTAATGGTTTGTTATCAACTAATAATCCAAATTTAAAGTAGAGTAATATGGCGTCGTTACGATAAATATCGTACCCGTGGCAAGACTGCTTCATTCTCTTTCTTAATCAGCTGTGTAATGGTAAATATTATAACGTAACTTGACTTCCGTTTTAGTTTAGACGCTTCATATCCGGAACACAAAAAAAGCTATACGGCTGACCTTGGAAGAAGTTATGCTTCTTCCTTTACAGACCTTGACTCGCAATGACGTACTTTACGCTCTTATTACACAAATAGCTATCCCCTCTCCCTAAAATAAACCAAATGGTGGTAACGAAATATTTGATTGATCAATACCATTTTTGGTACTATAGGAAAAATTAATGGAAAGAGGATGCCAGATCAAGATTCAAGATTCAAGATTTTATTCAGCCGTTCAGTGGTTACAATAGGCTAAGTCACTAAAACTAACTTAAAACTAACAAACAATAAAAGCACATCCTCTTGACTCACAAACCAGGCAAGTCCATGCAAAATGCAGCAATTCAAGTCCAGAAAAGTCTATAAAACAGCACACCATGCACAAACAAAAGGAGAAAAAAAAATTAATCGATTTTTTAATTTGATCGATCAAAATAAGACTTATGCAATCAAAATAAGAGCAATGCAAATGGAAAATGGTTTCATCATTGACTATTTATACTAAATATCATCATTGACTTTAAAATTCAATGATATTATGAGTACTAAGTATAGTATCCATAGTCAATTTTTTCATGTATCATTCACAATTATGATTATATAATATAGGCCAACAACGGTATCCTTCTAGGCCTAGTAGGTAGTATGTGAATTTTATCAGTTTTAGGAAAATTCATTTTAGTTGCGGCAACCCTGCTTTGTTTCAGTTTGTATGGTTTGTAGTAGTGGCCTCACTGTCTGGTTGTCCCTGACTGGTTGACTGCTTTGAGTGAGTTGTGTGTGTGTGTTTCGTTCGCTTTTCGCCTGTTAGTTTCTGTCAGTCGGAGGACCTTGGGTTTCGGGTTGGTAAACTTAAATTGTGATCGTGTGTAGTCTAAGTGTAAAGTGTTTTTCTAAGTGTAACATAAAAAAGTTGTGGAGTGTTTCGTTCCATGCGCGGTATATTTATAGTTATATAAGTGCCAGTGTATTCTTAAATGGATTACACACATTGGTCGGTTTGAGTAAGTATCACAAACAAAGATTAACCGTAGTTGTTGGTTTTGTTCAATCAGTACGGTATAAGTTAGGCCTAGTTCGTATTAATGTACCCAAGAATTTCTGTAGGCCCTATTAGGCTCTAATTTGACACTTTTAAATTACAAAACCCTTCATATTAAGCCTATCTTACGTTTGTAAATGTTGTCAAAGGTAAGCCAACCTAACCATTGAACTCTCTTGGCCTGTACGCTAGAGACCAAATTATTGTGTTCGAAAAAGTTTTTTTTTTCAATTTATATTAAAAACAATTATAGGTTACCATAAATAAACCCTTTTGGTAAGTAATAATATTAATAACAGTTGTTTAAACAGTTTAGGCTATAAAGAACCTAGGCCTAACCTATTGCAAAATGTCAACATAGCCTTAGGCTTATTGTCTACAAATAGTCCACAGTAGCCTAACTCATAAAAAAAATGTTTTCAGGTAAGTTAGGCCCATTATTATTTTTTTTCAAAACAGGGTAGACTGTAGGCCTAGGCTACGGTAATTATGGAGTTTAGCTACTGTTCCTGATTGGAAAATGGAAATTGTTGGTGAAACTTCGTCATCCGACTCCACCACAGACTTATTTATTTATTTATTCACCAACACCATACACCATTTTACAAAATGTTATAAAACTTACATAGTTTTAATGCAAGATGGCCAACAAATCAAAAATAACAATTAATAATACGTAAGCATCGAGTTAAACACTAATGAGTTATACAATAATGAGCAATTGTGGCAGAAGTATACTAGGCAATCAATTGCATAACTAGAATAGACTAAGAAAATATCAACAATAACAAGAAATAACATCAGATAAATATGTGAGGACAACAAGATATAATGTTTACATACATTAACAATATAAATTAACAAACTAACAAAAATAAATACCTAAGTACTGTTTACAAAAATCCTCCATGCTGGAAAAATCAACCAAGATCCATCGCTGCAGCACCCCAAACTGCTCCAGTGAGTCGGTGAAAGGGTCAATTAAAATGGCAATCTTGTTCCAGCAATGCATGACCGGGTAACGGGATTGAATCGTAAACAGTTGGTCCCTAAGCTCAAAGAGACGCTGATGTCTTGTAACTCTGGTAGGGATGTTAAAGTTTATTTTAATTGTATTACTTACGTCAATCAATCCTGTTAAAACTTCCATCGGATGCGTTTTGGCCTAGACCATCATCAGCTGGACGGAGTACATTACACTAAATTAACATAGTTTCTTCGCTGGTAGGCTTTTCTACCGTTGTCACAAGTTTACAAGTCACATTACACATATTCACACGACACATACTAACAAACACACGAACGAAAGTAGTAGTATGTGTTGTGTGAATATGTGTAATGTGACTTGTAAACTTGTGACAACGGTAGAAAAGCCTACCAGCGAAGAAACTATGTTAATTTAGTGTAATGTACTCCGTCCAGCTGATGATGGCCTAGACCGAAACGCGTTTGACGGAAGTTTTAACAGGATTGATTGACGTAATTAATACAATTAAAATATTGCAAGCTCAATCCGTTGCTACAACACACTAAATATGTAAAAGTTTATTCTGGAGAGTAGGAAGGGGCAGTCAATTTGGTGATCATTGATGAGTTTGAATTAAAATACCATATCAGCTGCACTTCTCCTGGATTCCAGACTCATGAGGCCATATGCAGCAGATAGCTTTTCAACTCAAAGAAAGGTATATTCAGCACGACATCCCCAAAACCTGATAAATTGTCTCTATACCGACTAGGGAGATGGTAGATATGTCCAAGCTGGAATGGTTCCCAAACTACAGAGTAGCTGGCGGACGAGAGACGTAAGCCTTGTCCACACTTGGCGACTGTGTATGCAAACAATCGGCCGACTGTCAGCAGACTGCCGGTTGACTGTCAGCAGACTGCTGGTCGACTGTCCGCAGACGTCAGCCAATTGTCTGCATGCACAGTTTTTGTCTCATGTTTCCGACTTGTTTTGCGTCCACACTAGAAAGCCAGTCTTTGACGACATGGCAAAGACCGAAAAGTACGTGGTGTTAGCTTTCGAGTGATTCATTGTGCTTAATAATGTGACTAATTTACCGAGGAAGAGGCGATAGTGGACTCTCAAGTTCCTGGAAGAAAGTTCCTATTATGGGCTCAATGTACTTAGTTAAGTGATCTTTGATTAGAAGATGGTGCAGGTTTTCCGAAATTTAAGCGAATGACTCCAACAGATTTTGAAATAGGCCTAGTTACGTCCCACAACACTGGGCAGTCGAATGTAATTCCTCGATTAGTTTCATTATCACCTCTTGATTCCATGTAGTCATTTTAACTAATAAAAACACACTGCAAATACCACTAAAACTATTTCAGTGAGAATTACTCACTTATCAACAACAGCGATACGCATGGTGTGAATCCTGGCTGGGAACTGAATAGGGCCTGTGAACTAGGCAGGGCAGTGGCGGGTTGTATCCTGTCTCTTGTCTACAGACACGTCCACACATGCAGACTTGAGAGGAAACATTTGTATCTTGTCTCCGTGTTTTACCGTTCGATCGGGAAACAGAAAACAGCGATTTTTGTCTCCAGAAACACACATATTTGTCGGCCGACTGTTGGCGGATAGTCGGCAGACTAGCTGAAGACATCGCCGGATACAAGAGGAACACCGGAGAGACAGTCGGCCGACAATGTTTCCAGAGACAAGTCGCTAAGTGTAGACGGGGCTTTATACCATGCATTACATGGTATAAAGATAGATGCATTAACCATGTCTTGCAAGCGGAACATCAGTCCAATTATTTGTGAGGCCCTGACACAGATGTGTTTGATTTGAGGCCCAAACTCATAAAAAGAGTCAATAAGAATACCAAGGTCTTTAATTACATTACACCTCTCCAACCGTGTTCTGTCCTGGAAATAATCAGCTCTACCAATGTAGCCTATTTGGTATTCTACTGAACGTAATTAACTTGGTTTTGGCGCAATTCATAGCCATATTGATGAAATGCACCAGCAAAGTACGTTAATAAGGGGCTTCTTGGAAGGTCCGGCAGTTATGATAGGACGCAACTTCAATGAGTAACTTGATGTCATCCGCGAACAGTAGGAAAGGAGCCTTGATGGCTTTCTTAATGTGATTAATAAAAATTAAAAACAAGAAAGGTCCGAGGTGTGACTTCTGAGGTATACCAGAACTAGCTACAAAGAATGATGAGACGCTAGCATCAAGGCGCACAGCAAGCCGTCGATCAGCAAGGAAGCTTGTAAACCATCTCAACATAGTGCCAGTAATCCCATAGCCTGCTAGTTTTGCAAGAAGATGTCGATGACTGATTTTGTCGAACGCCTTGCTGAAGTCAATATAAATGGAATCAATACCATGGTTTCTTCGACTGAAAGCGTCCATCACCAAGCATTGGAGAGAGAGAAGATTTGTTACAGCAGAGCGTTATTATCGATGTGGAAATTTCGATATTGTGATTATTTGATAGTTGTAATCGTTAAGATATACGTAATACACTGATATGGTAATTTATTTATACTATACCCATAATATAATTTATACTTCACTCATAATAATAATCTAACTTAACAATCTAACCGTAAACCCTGTCAATTTTATTGACAGAGATGTTTATGACAACAAAATCAATGGTGTTTGTAAACATTAAAAATGCATATTCCCTCAATACAATAGCAAAAAATAACTTTCTGATTCGTCCTTGGCAGCATTTGTGAGACATCATTTTAGCTCAAATCAAGGAATCTAAAATAAATAAAGACAAAGTAGGGGTCAAGACATGCAACGCCCTCTATGAACCAAGTGTTCTTTTGCACCTATGACATCACCATTTACTAATACTGTGAATGCTAATGATGACGTCATAGGTGCAAAAGAACATCTGGTGCATAGAGGACGTTGTGTGTCTTGACCCCTACCTTCTCTTTATTTATTTTAGGTTCCTTGGCTCAAATTAAGTCTGCTTCCTCTCACAATTGTTTCTTTTGTGTTGTTCTTTGTTAATGTTGCAGGATACATTAGCTAAAATTTGTACTTGTTTTTGTTATTTTCAGTTACTTGTTTGCAATATCTTTGTTTTATTGTCAAAATGTATTTTTTTAATTATATTAGAATAAAACTAAATCAGGGGATAACTTTTCCTTTCCCCCTCTTCTACAAATCACAAAAATAAGCCACCAATAGCGTTGAAGTAGTGTACCACTGAGAAATTGTACCACTCAGACCGATTTTTCAGATGGCTTTTGCAACACTCTCAGTCCGTACCACTGAGAAAACGCACCACTCAGAAGGAACCCCCCCTCCCCCGAGTTACGTGAGCGAAGAAGCAGAATAAAGCTAGTACTGTAATAAGTGATAATCGTATATAATAAAAGAGTACATTAAAGTGTCTAGAGAGAAAACCACTAAACAGATCATAGCCATTTTGGTGTCAAAATATTTCTCATGACCCCTAGATGACAGGAAATATATGGAATCCCTGTGGAAATGCCTTATAACTCCGTAAAATGAATATTAAACCTTATTTAGACGAATCTAAGACGTTATTTTGTTTTACTGCCCCAGGTGATCCATATCCTACACTAAAATTTAACACCACTACTGGTTTACAAGATGTTTTTAGCATTGACTATGTACACTAACGTGAATAGACCTCTCATCCAATGCATGTAGTTTGAGGCAAAAATTTAGAAGTTCGGTGTACGCGGCACCAGAGTTGCTGCCTTCGATGTTGTTATTATTCAGCTGAATTTACAGTGCTCCAAAAACACTTTACCAAAACATAAACATAACTTTCAATTATAGAATGTTTCATCCTTGGTTGAGAAGTGTGGTAATACTGATTTATCTATCATATGTTACGCGTACTTCCATGTACCACGCAACACGAGATGGCACCACCTTGTCAATAGGTTTCACACATGCCTATGCTATGAGAAGTCTACTCTCGTTAGTGTACACAGTCAATGGTTTTAGTAAACAAAGCAGACAACTCCAATTCTGTGATTATTGACAGACAACAAATCAAAACAAGAGAATTTAGATTGCAGTTATTTTGAAAGTAATTAATTAATTTTTAACAGCTGGTTTTAATAAAATTTTGGTTACTATATAAAAAATAGAGATATTAAAAATACTTATTATGGACTATTTCATTTACTATATTTAAACTCACGACTTGTAAATTGACTTGTAAATTAATTTGTTTCCACATATGTTTAGATATCTTAACCAACAAACTGATGATTTTTATTATCTTTATACAAAAATTAATCTTTTTATTTTAAAATACTGATTACCCATATTTTCTCTAATTAGTTTTTCTGTAAGACCTTCAATTTCTAAAAAAATGGTCATGCAGGCTTAAAATCTTCTTTATATGAAACAATTAGTTTACTGTTTTCACTAATCAAAAGGGAGTACAAATAGATGAAAGTACAGGAGTTGAACAAAAAAGAAATTGGAACTAAAAGACACAAGAAGGAATCCTACGAATAAGGAAAGAGATGGAAATAAAGTGTAGGGATGGTGTATGGAATAAGTGTAGAGACTGAGAAAGACAAAAACGTTTAGTGATTTAGTGGCAGTAAAAAAAATTATAATACAGTAACTGTACTAATAGACAGACAACTGGCATGGAATGAATGGAAATATTCTAAAAAATCTGTTATCATATCTTTGGATTTTGTAATTCCCATAATATATTTTGAAACCATATCAAAGAATAAACTATTATTGTTATACTGTATAACTGTTTACATTGTTAAAGAAATGCAAAATTAAAGTTTTAATTTATGTCATTAGGTGTTTTATAAATTTTGAGACGGTTGAAACTTATAAAACACTCTTCTTTAGACCAATCACATAAAAGTTACCCATCATTTTTGACGTGCCTTTAGCTAGTTTTTAATATAAGATGTTATTCAAATAACGATTTAAATAACATCTGTCTATTGAAGTGCCCTCCCTCCGGCAATCTTGTTAACCAAGGAGAATCGAGAAACCAAAGTGTCGGCGGCAAGGGAGGTGTGGGTGTGGGGCCGCGTGGATGTGGACATGACCGCCGTTGCAGTTGTGCCACCAAGCAACAAGCGGCTACGGAAGCTTATGTCCTTCCACAGTTGATTAAGTTGAATGTGAAGGGGTTGCAAGTGGCGGGATTCCCTGTCAGCTGATTCTGATTTCGCTCGACGCGACGCGACACAGAAGATCGATAAAATACGGACGCCGAACAGACGAGACTAGGCACCGTCAAGGTCGGCTCCGTCTGACGCTATTACTGTTTCAATTTTGTTCCCTCGCTTATTTTTCATCTCAAAATTAAAAAAATGCTTTATAAAAGTTTGACACATTGGAAAGTCAAAGACTTTTTAGTTTACTTATTTTAAAATCACCCACTTCACTTAATTTCAAGTCTATATTCAACGTTTAAGGATTGAGGGAGAGCAATTTAACCAAAATATTGTGAATTCACTAAGGTGATCGTGGGTGAGGATGGAAATATTAGACGTGTCGTAACATCTTGTCCCAGGTAACATCTTGTCCCAGTAACATTTTGTCCTAAATTCCTCAGATGCCCAACTCTCTACCTGCTCCCTAGTAACATTCTGTCCCAAAAATTATTTGGCAGGTCTTCACTAACTGGGGTCATAAAGATGCCAAAATCCATCTCACGGCTATAATAACAATAGTTTAAGATCGTACTTGATATTGCTGATTTGAATATTGACATAAATGAAAGTTATAAAAAAGTATAAAACAATTATTTAGTTTGTAGAATTGCAATTAAATTTTAAAATAAAACAATTAATGACTTTTATGAAATTAGCTGTTAGTCAAATAGGTAGATTCCCTGTGTTACAAATTCAACATGTGGTTCAACAAATATACGCCGGAGTGCAGAACCCGTACGCTTACAATGAAATAGTTTGAATGGCGAGTGAGCGAAGCGAACGAGCTCGTCTTGATTTTGAACAAATCTTTTGCTACTTGTTACTTTAGCGCACTGTCTGTAAATGATATTACAATACAGAATTGTTTAAGTGTTTACCGTTAAAATGCTCGGCCCCCAGGTACTTAATGTTTAAATAAATAACAGTTATGTAAAAGTATAAAACAAATAATCAATTTGTAGAATTGCATTTGAATTTAAAAACAAAAGCTTTAGTAAGAATGATGATAAAGGCTGTTAACTTAATAATTAGAATCCACGTGTTAAAGATTCGACATGGGTTTCATAATGAGTAACATGGTAGTCTCACAAGCCCGGCTATTTCGCTGTTGTCTTGTGTTCGGACTCTCAAAATACAGCCGGCGGCTGTGAAATGGAACAGATTTCCGGGAGTTTAGCCGTCCCGTGTGTCCACGACCTTTAGCGCTGTTTTGACTCACACTACCGAATTATAAGCTATATACACGGTTGTCAAGGCGTTAATTTTTGTAACTATCAAATAACACCGTAATTTTAATCTGTGCCCCTTCCAGGCCGGCGCTCCATGCGACCGCATGCCACTCGGACTTGATCTGCTCTTCCTACCTGAGCTGCGTTCCTCAACCCTTGTCAAATTTTTGTTGGGACAGAATTTTACCTCGTTAGCTGATTTAATCAACTGTAAAAAAGATTGGGACAAAATGTTACTGGTTTTCCAAGAAATTCGAGTTAGAACAAAATGTTACTGGGACAGAATGTTACCGAACCCTGGCATGTTACTTTCAAATTTCACACACATCCATTTCAAAATATACAGTATACACTCTAATATGGTTCGGTAACATGTGTGAAATTTGAAAGTAACATGCCAGGACTGCAGGAAAAGAGTATCTCACGTTTACGTAACGTGTACCGGTAATGTGTATGGTCCATGGTATTTGTGTGTGTATGGGGCATTATCGTCTATTGTCGTCTTGTCGACAGGATGTAGGCAGTGCGACTTTTAGAAGCTCAGCCTTGAATTCTAGTTCACTACCGTACCGTTTTGGCCCTCCAATCTGACGCCGCCATTATTTGGTGCGTTTCAACCAATCAAAAATATTTTCTTACCGTACATTCTACTTTGTTATTTTGTGAAGTAGGCCTACTTAAATTATTGTTGTAATTAGTTTTATATTTATTGATAAATCTTTGAAGAAACAAAATACGGTAGTTTACAACCTTTTTTTAGTTTTTTATTGTGGAGCATGGAGTTACTGCGAAATTATTTTTTATCCTTGGTATGGTACAGTAATTCCACCAATTTGTGTTGGACTCTCACAATCAGGACGGGAATCAACTGCGCGAATTGACCTGAGGTAAGGTAGCCAGGGATACCACAATGTCCACAACTGCGCGAGTCGCCAGGGACGACCAGAGACTCTTTGAAACCTGCATTATACGTGCTGGCCTTAAGTTTTATACCGTACTTTTTCACTGGTAAATTTCTTCATGGAAGAAAAATATGTACAAAATAATCCCACGATAAAACAAAAAATGTACGTACCGTACTTACACAATGCAAACAACAAAATATGTACGTTTTTAACTCTAAAAAAATCAACACTAACAAAAAGTAAAACATTTATTTTCTGTACGAACAAAATCTAAGGCAAGGTGGGAGATGTCACTTTAAAACTTCACCGCAACTGACGAACTGACAGTCCGAAATAACCAATAAAATAACTTGGAGGGGATGGAGGCTTTTTCATTTTATTTTAGAAAATCCCTTTACGCATACTATTGCCAAGGCCAAGAGTTTCACCACACCACAGAGAAGCAGCTACGCCTGAATGAAACGGCCTGTAGACTAGGAAATTCCTTCCGCCGCCAACTGGCGTACACAACTGACTCGGGTTTTGAGTGCTTCGCGCAATTGATGCAAATCGAGGGAATCTTTCGCACAAATAATGTGCTACCCACGCCACCATCAGTGGATCAATTCTTTAGTTTTTCAGTGGGAATATATATATATATATAAACTCATACATTACAGGAGCACTTTTTCTCTTTACTTGATTTTAGCTTTTACTAAATATCAACAGGACGTTTCATTTTCTGTCATTTTACAGCAAAAACCAGTTGGACTTTGTTTAGAAAGCACCATTGAAGTAAAGTCCCTTTTTGCAAAGATATCATGCCCCAAAAACGAGGTTTTATGGGGATTAACAATTGACCATTACTCGCTAAAGCTACTCTACTTTGACTTTACTGCTGGAGGTTGGGGAAAGCCGGAAATGCAGTGAGAATGTAACGTTGATGGCAACTCGGGAGTAGGCACAGCAGTAGGAAGCGCCGGCACTCGGTGGACCGTTCCTTGTTAGTAACTCTAATGTAATGTTGCGTGGCGGCAGCTATGCCTCACCGGAAGCGAGCAAATTGCTGCGTATTTTAGGATCAACAACAATAGGATGAAATTGTCTTCCATGCCGTTAGAGCAGGTTATTTGTGTTCTTTTTATGAATAGGAAACAAGAAACATTACCGTGTTTTACTCACCTCTTGTATACATAATTCGGTGTGCGGTAGGCATGGACTATACTATAAAACAATAAGTATCGTCAAAGTTTGAGTTGTTTGTGGATTTTCTACTAGCTTTACCTCGCGCCTACGCTCGCCGTCAGGTTTAGCTCGTTCGGTGCGCTCACTCGCTGTTATGCTCACCCTATATAATATAAGAAATCGCTAGAATACCCCGTCGCAGCAAACCTGCGTACTCAGCGAATTTCCAAAAGAAGTTGAGATCTTGTATTTTCCCCATAAACACAACAGTAATGAGTATGTAGGTTTGCTGCCATGACATGTCGTTAGAAAATGTTAGGTACTTGTTAGTACATATAATGGTTGGTTAAAGTAAATATCAAATTGTATCAATATTCGGCACATTTTAATTTCCCCCATAAACCCCATGGGGTGAGTATGTAGGTTGGCCACCGGTGTTGTAAGCAAATGTCAGTTAATCTTCTTTAGTGAATGTACATACCAAATCTTATTAAGTTATACCAATAAATAAGCAAGATACAAGGTTTTGTTGATTTCCCATAAGATTAACATTGGAAACCTTTTGGCTTTTCTCCGTAATTTCTTAAGCCAAAAAATTCAAAATACTAAAATGTTTGTTTTGTAAGCTGTTTAAATGGTTTTAGTTAAAATTGTTGAATTTTGATTGTTAGGTCATGGATTTCAATATCGGAAGGGATGTTGTGCATGTGTTATCTCTTGTTGTTGTTTTCAGTGGTCGGCGAATCCCAACATGCCCGGCTGTGACCATAGGAAAGCACAGTTTTCTTATCGCCTACAGTATCACAGGTAATATTCAGTTTATTTTTAACTAATTAAATAATTATTGTGGTGTAAACATTTTTTTAAACTTCATTTACTTATAATTTTTTATACATTTGTATTTGTTTGATTGTATGTGTTACAAAATGTTATTAAAATATATTATTTCTCGGATTTGTACTATATTTTTATCGTGTCATTTTAGCCTATGAGAAAAGTTTGACCGTTTAAAAACTAGCTGGTCTTGTTTGTGTGTCGAAAACTTCAAGGCACAGATATGAACATTAAGGGTTCGCATAAAAATACCGTACAGAGGGAGTATGGCGTTGTAACAATAATCTCCTGCCTCAAACTGTTGGCAATGCAGTTTTGGATTTTGACGTGAGGTTTATATAGTACCGGGGTTTTACGTCTGGTAACGGTAGTGCAAGGAGTGGTCAATTAGAATTTGGATACGGTAACATTAACAAATTAAATCTAAAACGACATAGTGACAAAACGGATTTACTTTTCAGGAATTTTTTATATTGCAACATTAGGAATACCATCAAAAGGTACATGATGTGAGCTTAGAAGTTGATTAGTTTAGCAACATTCGCAACAATGGGGTCGTTGACGCGAGTTAATTCCATCATCGACCGACCTTGGCCCGTGTTACTTGTCACTGTCAGTAGCCTATTGCTCTATAGCCGCTTTGATTGTAGATAGCTTGCAGAGTGTCGTTTCAGCGAAAGTGACGCATTTAAAGTGTTCTATTTATGTAATTTTAATTTCTTACTCGTCTGCATTTGTGAAATATTTCACTATTGTTAATTTTTGACGCAAAGTAAATAGGCCCTTCCATGAACAATCTTAATATATTTTTAGGGGATCCCTTCTGGAGTGTAACGATACAGTTATACCAGCAAGACGATCCCGCACGTAATTAACTCTTCCGTGTGGAAACTTTATCGTTTAACCTAACTATTGCTATTTGCTACCGTGAAGAATTTGTAATGTTACCGACGAAAAAAGTTTCTGCCTGAAAGCCTCCCAGTTTTAGATTGACAAGTCAAAGTAGCCTTATAGCTAATCGCAATCGCAATCCGATTTCTGATGTGCCCACTGATCCGTAGCGGTGAACAGGTTTTTAGACAGGTTGAAATGTAGACCACGGCTGCTCGTCATTTTGTGGTTTTATTGATATCACAAGGTCACTTATTGTATATGCACGACAGATAAATGTTCATTAAATGATCTTTAACCCATACGAAAAAAAATTGAAAAACTTATCACTGTCACTCTTTAGTTCATCGCACAGCGTGTGGAAACAACGTCTGTGCGGCCTCCCTCTGTTTACAGGATGCACTGCCCAGCGGGTTTTTACAAACAGATTGTAAATAAGTGTAGTACAATATTATTCAAATTTTATTTACCTTATAGACATGTATACATGCATTAGGTACTCTTAATTTCTAACTTAAATTATAGTAAAAAATGTTCTAATAAACAAATTTTATCACTAATTTCCATATTTTGATGTTTCTTTTTTTAATGTTGATTCTTTTTTTCTTCTTCTCATAAAAATCTTCAATGGAGTATAAAAGTTCTTCCTTAAGTAAATTTTTTATTACTTATAAATCTTTTGATGTTTTTATTCCTAAATTATAATACGTTCTGATCAAATTTATAATTTGCGTGACACTTCATAAGAAGATTTATCATATAATGTGGTTCTGTGACCTTTTGTTGGAATTAGTGAATTTATGGTCTGGTAGGGTAAATATGCCACCCTGTCCATGTTTTCAGTTGATAAACTCATCGAATACTGGAATAAAAACCAGATCTTCTACGTTCCCCCACCAACTGTTTATAAACGCGCTAGGAAAAACTCGTGACTGTTTTTGCAAACATTTTCATACGCGCTTCTGAATCTAGATCCAGAATTGTCGCGTGACGCGTGTTGCGCCTGAGGTGCAAGTGCGCCACGCCGGGGCCGGGGTCCGGGACCGCCGCGCCTGTTCACCTGTCTCACTCTCTCCGCTCTCGCACTCTCGCATCGCATGATTGGTGGAAAGCGACCGCTTTCATCCCTCGCCATCCGCACTTTTTCACTCAATCTCGGAATGTCCTGTGCCGAACCGGCGTTTTCTCTTTCTCAATTGCAATCTGTAATCGTTTCGCCGGTTTGTCACTTGCGGTTTTTATCGGATAGGATTTTTTATTGTTGGTAGTTGGAGTTGCATTTGAAGGAGAGGTTATCCGTCACAAGAGCTAACTGAAACAATGCACTCAATACAGAATGACTCAGTACACAGTAAGCCAAATGACTAACCCAAATTAATTTTTAGTTGTAGACTAGCATAGCTGACTAAATGAATAGCCGAGTGATTATTATAGTACTCATCTCACAATGCCGAGGTTCCAGTTAGATTCCCGTCAGAATCGATTCTGGGATCAGTTGCCATTTTGTCATTGGCTGTTAATTAATTATGATATCGAACGACGGACTGATGTAAGGTTGTAACAAGGCCTTTGTTTGGACCGTTGTGGCGTAGATTCACATAAAAATAACGCATGAATAGCATCAGCCTTTACATTTACAATAACCAAGGGTAACTTTCAAACCTTCCGGGACAAACTATGATCTTGTGATTCACTCTGCTTGGATTAAGTTAGCAGAAATTAATGATGACGAAATAAACATTCTAAAAAACGAAATTTATGGGGTTTTTTACAAGCTGCACTATTAGTGCAGTAAGAAAAATCATAGGATTGATCAGCAATTTGCATTTAAGTGTAAAAGAAAACACGATGGAAATTGTATTGTTTGATTAAGCAGTGAATTGCGTCAGGCAAATACTTCCGTTTAATAAAGGCATCAGCTCGAATCTCGCGATAAATCTCGCTAATGCACGTTGACGAGGCGATCAATTCAGTTATCGCCGCAAGTCGGTGTAAATCAGCGTGATCGATAGACTCCGCCCAGACACCATTGTTACTCGATCGGCTATGGTTCACTATGGATTCGATTACGTTCGATTTCAAGTATGTTTATTTTCAACCACAAAATCAAACCGTGCTGTTAAGTGTTAAAACCGGGTTAATTTATTTGTGTACCGCAGGTATAGGTATCATAAAATATAATTTTGAGCGAGTATACTCAACTGCGTTGTTGCATGTAAATCTGACAACAGGTATATTACACGGTTTAAAACGGAGAATTAAAAAACGTGAGAAGCACCAATCCTAGATTTTTACTTGATTGTTTTTTCTGAGTGCAAGGAAGTGGCAGTTTCTGTTCTCCCAACAACAGTCTGGAATAAGACAAGCACAATATACCTATATCTATAAAAGAGAAAGTGTTTATGTATATGTATGTTGCTGCCTATGGACTAAGAAGCCGCTCGACAGATTGTAATGAACCTATCAGGCATTATGAAGCATTATGCAAGGATGGTTTGTGTGAAGTTTGGTGCAAATCTGTCCTAAGGGCTCTGACCAAAAGGGCATACAATAGTTTGTAAAAAAATCTGAACATACCTAATCTATTTTATCTATTTTTATTGTTTGTTAAGAAACAAATTCAATGAAAAATTCTAATTTGTGGTATTCAAGCAATTTTTTATATACAGTATAAGGTGAGCATATAGCAAACGAGCTAAATTAGGCCTACCTGTAAACTAAATTTAATCACGGGCGAAGCCATGACGGGAAACAGCTAGTCTGAATTAAAAACTAAACAACCGACATTATCATAGTGTTTAAGATACTAAGTAGACTTATGTCGGCCTAGTATTTTCAAAACTTATAAATTTGCATGGAATAGGCTCTCAGACCCACAAATTGTTGTCCCTTTAGAATCCAAAATGTTCATTAAATGAAACAGTGCATACCCTTCCCCGAAGAAACCAGATTATCAACTAGATTAGTCTCAGTTTTTATTCCTTGGATCACCGGGGGACGCGGATTTGGCGGGGATCGGCTGATCTGCATGAGCGCCGCATTTCCGGCATGCGAGACGGTTTCCTCGAGGCGTGCCGCGCAGCGATGCAAGGCCACTGTGAATCACGCTGCCACTGTCTCCTATACTTCGTCGTCACTACTGTATAAAATTAATTTTTAGAACATGAAATTTTTGTACAGGGTTGCTACAGACATTAAAAGTTAGGAATAGTCAGGAATTTTTGTAAAAAAAGTCAGGAAAAGTCAGGAAAATGTTTGAAAAAATACTGAAAGTCAGGAAAAATTTCAGTGGCACAATCTGACAATCTTGATTTTTGATTGTCCCCATTGATCGGAAGTAATAATTAATGGGTAACAAGTATTAATTTTATACATTAATTACCTATTAATAATTTAGTTAATGTTTTTTCCTACAGTATTGTGTTTTTCATTAGTATAATGATATTTTTCACATTATTTTTGTAAAGTAAATCAGTGAGATTTATCCTAGATATGCCATATCTTTAGCATTTATAGATCTTTAGTCAATGACTTAATTTTTGTACACTCTTAATGACTTAGGCCTAATTAGGTATGCTTAGTATTACAGTGATTTAAATTTTTATACCTAATAACTATTTTCACTACTGCAACATCGATGGTAAACTCAAGGCCGGTTTACACTATATAGCTGGAGAGCTATATAACAAATGAGCTATATATAGCTCCGTCAGCTACATGTAGCATAGCTAGATATAGCTCAGTTTCCCTTTGATGTTTACCGAAACTTTTGGATAGTACGTTTTCTGCTATATAGCAGAGAATAATGGCTTAAATTTGCTATATAGCCGGGCTATACAGGGTTAGGCAAAAGTCTGGTCACCCCCAGTTAACTTTTTAACGCGTTGAAGTAGGAAAACCAAACTCGGCACATGTTAACAACATGAAAAACTGCACTTTTTCATCAACTATACAACTTTGCCCCTGCCCCCAAAATGGGGTATTTTGGGGGCAGCCCCAAATTTTCAAATGTAAACCCCTATTGAGTGACCCCTCATTTTAAACGGTCTATCAAGACAAATTAAATGGCGCAAACCGGAGGTCGATATCTCACCCCTAACCAAAATGGCAGCCATTTCAAAATTTGAGATGGGCAAGCAAGTATAAGTCTGGACACCCCCAATTAATTTTTTAACATGTTGCAGTAGGAAAACCAAACTCGGCACATGTTAACAACATGAAAAACTGCACTTTTTCATCAACTACACAACTTTGCCCCAAAATGGGGTATACACAAAATACCCCATTTTGGGGGCAGCCCCAAATTTTCAAATGTAAACCCCTATTGAGTGACCCCTCATTTTAAACGGTTTATCAACAGAAATTGAATGGCACAAACCGGATGTCGATATCTCATCTCTAACCAAAATGGCAGCCATTTTAAAAATTCGAGAAGGGTAAATTGACATTTGTTAAAATTAAATCGGAAAATAGCTTATTAGAATTTATAATTTCTGGAATTATTTTAGAATTGAACCTAGTAGCAGAAATGAACTAGTAAGTTCAATTCTAAGATAATTCCAGATATTCTCAATTTTAAAAAAGCTATTTTCCGGTTTAATTTCAACAAATGTCAATTTACCCTCCTCGAGTTTTAAAATGGCTGCCATTTTGGTTAGAAATGAGATATCGAGCTCCGGTTTGTGCCATTTAATTTCTCTTGATAAACCGTTTAAAATGAGGGGTCACTCAATAGGGGTTTACATTTGAAAATTTGGGGCTGCTCCCAAAATACCCCATTTTGGGGGCAGGGGCAAAGTTGTGTAGTTGATGAAAAAGTGCAGTTTTTCATGTTGTTAACATGTGCCGAGTTTGGTTTTCCTACTGCAACATGTTAAAAAATTAATTGGGGGTGTCCAGACTTATACTTGCCAGCTTATCTCAAATTTTGAAATGGCTGCCATTTTGGTTAGGGGTGAGATATCGACTTCTGGTTTGCGCCATTCAATTTGTCTTGATAGACCGTTTAAAATGAGGGGTCACTCAATAGGGGTTTACATTTGAAAATTTGGGGCTGCCCCCAAAATACCCCATTTTGGGGGCAGGGGCAAAGTTGTATAGTTGATGAAAAAGTGCAGTTTTTCATGTTGTTAACATGTGCCGAGTTTGGTTTTCCTACTGCAACGCGTTAAAAAGTTAACTGGGGGTGTCCAGACTTTTGCCTAACCCTGTATAGGCCTAGCAGATCTCAAGTGTCACTTTTTGAACTTGTAGCAGAGCTATATAGCTGTGCTATATGTAGGTCTGCTATATAGCTCTGCTACATAGTGTAAACCGGGCTTAAATACAGTTAATTATTCACAATTTCTTCCGAGATGTATGACAAAATGTTGTCTTGCACTATGTCTACATAGTCACCTACATTTATCATCGCCTTGTGGCGAGACACCACGTATAGATGGATGATTGAGGTTGTAGGCTACACAGTGTGCAGTAGTGATTCACCGGTACAGTGTAGTAGTGTAGTGTTGTGTGTTGTAGTGTGCGGTGAGCGGTGAAGGCAAGGCTCATCGCATTTGCATGGTCCTTACGTAACTCTCGACTCACGACGTCATCGTCATCCCACTATCCCAGGGACCCCACTGTGTAATTAACATCTCGGAAATGTACTTCAACTTATGTCATCGCCTACACCTCCTCGAGACCTACTTTTCGGGGTCAGAGGCCTCTTTTACATAACGATGCGGGGGTTTTTATTATTGTTCTCAGGTGTATTAGTTTTATCTCGCGTGATTATAAGTCCTTCTCCCATGTAAAGATGCTATCTTGGAAATGTGGCGATTTAATTTTATTTTTTAATTTAGGAATTTCCTCATTTCTATGTTTTTGTGGGTAGTTTTTCGTACATATACTTATTGCAGTTCGTTACTTTAGTTTATGTTCCGTGGTTTTACATAACTTCTTTGGTGTGAATAGATGGATGCTTTCACTTTTATTCTGTGCAGCTGTTAAACTATAAAATCAATTATTTTCCTCTCCAGTGTCAATTAAATGCGGAAATTACAAACTTTGAGGGCTTCTAGGGCATTTCCTTTTGGATTAATTTTAACATATTAATTTTAGTAACAACTACTGCACGGCAAACTATATCCATTGACATAAAAATAAATTAAAGTCGATTGAAAACTGAAGGATCATTTTCTTATACAAAAAACCTTGTCGCGAAATATGTAATAGAATATATGAACATCCTTTTCAAAAGCCTTAAATATTATACCGTACCACATCGCACACCCAACCTAATGCATTATGGAAACATTGGAAACCATAATAAAAGCGAGCAAATTTTGTCTGGACATTGTTATTATAGCTACAATAAGTTCAACAGACATATGCAGCCTGTTTTGGTCAGGGTTGTAGCAAAAACCTTTAAATAACTTGAACATAATTTAAATGTAATTCAAACAGTATACTCACTCACACATATGAAAGTTTCCAGCACTTGATCCGAGGAAGAGTCTTGATTTGAACTTAATTTTCAGACTGAATTAATCCATAAATATAATTCTTTCTAAATAGAATTTAACCCCAAAATTTTAATGTGGAAGCGCTGTAATAATGCTTGGGTATGGAATGAAAATCACCACCGGTCGCTCCTGACAGGATGAGTAGCCTGGGGGTAGCCAGCTACTGTGACATGACCCACAGGTACGATACTGTATTTGCCGCTGGCCGGTGGTCGCGGCGATGCCCCAAACTCGGTCATTTTTCCCCGCTCGTCTCGTCATCATTAGCGGCGCGGTTCGCTACGCGCTACTTTGCCCCAACACGCGCGGCGCGGCGGCCGCCTGCTGTAACTTGTACCGTACTGCACGCTCTAAATTAATTAGGCGGTATTTCGGGGCGCATCGCTGCAGAACGAGACTGGTCAAGAGGTGCTACGTGGATCTCCCTGACTAATACAGTACACGCGTGTACGCAAGTTATCTGAAGAACGTGTTAATTTTTGAACTTTCTGGAAAAATAGCCGCAAGGAATATGCGAGAAAATAAACCTTTGCTCTGCTCTAAATGTTAAACGTTGTAAGCATTTTCCCTTCCAACACTTCACCATTTCATATTTTTACCACATTTTTTTACGGAGTAAATGGGATACAGTATGTACTGTGCTTCGAAGTTCTTACTACGTACTTTACTTGGAAAGAATATTATCCACACATTACCACGTTATTCTTTCCTAAACGTTTAACTTCTAAACCAAATACTGTACCTGAGAAGGTAAAACATCGTGTTTTTTATTTTTCTATTTCGTTGGTGCTCATCATACACAGTTGCACATTTTCTTCAAGATAAAATAAAATAAAATCTTTAAGTAGTGGTGTGCCCCTTAACCAGTACAATAGTAGGCCTACCACTTTATCTTCTACCTCAATTCAATTTCTTATACAAAAAACCTTGTCGCGAAATATGTAATAGAATATATGAACTGTATATGTGAATTGTATTCAATTCAGCCTTCTTTTATGCTGAAGAGACACCAGGACTATTATTGCATTAGTTTAATTATTACTACCACTCAATCTTACAACGTGTTTTAGTGTTTGATACAAATGCAATTTTGAGTAATTACGTCCGGTCTAGTTCAGTATTGATTAGTTGATACGAGAGCAGCGCGGCGGCGACTCGGGGTTAACAAGGGGGAATTTAGAATTTGCATTGTGTTGCCCTCAGATTACGATATTCGACGACCAGTACTTACCTGCATCATAGTACCGGGGGATTGAATTTGTTACACAATCAATCGATTGGTTACTTGACACTCGACTATTCGGTTGTAATAACCACGACAGCCTGTTGCATTGCAATGTGCCACTAATCGGTTAGTCGTGTGATGAACGTGTCGAGCATCGATCAGTCGTCACCGTAGCGTCGCCCCTGCACGACTACCGGGTCGCAGCACAGGCGATGTGTCGTGATCGCGTTTCCGATAATACGACAGCCGTTCACGACGCCCGCCACTGCAATCGCGAATAACAAATGGCCCAGTGAACGACACGGCGGTTATGTGGCCTATGTGGTATTTCGTTGGCGCAAGTTGCTTAACAAATGGGAGCCAAAAACTTAGACAATGATCAGAGATATAAACATGCTTAGCATATGGTTCATGTTAACAGCATAAAGTTTATGTTAAACATAAACATATTAACATGTTATGTGCTTATTTTAAACATAATAGTAGAGTTTTTATATAAGTCTCTCAAATTTAAAAGGGTTTACTTGATACAAATACATATTTCCATTCATATTGTATTGTTTAAAAATACAAATATAAGAAATCCCAAGCTATTGCAAATTTGAAAGCTATTGAAATTCGCCCAACTCGCTCGTCCCGTCGTATATTATTGACGTGTGAATTAGTTTAGCAATATAGGGTGCGTGGGCTACACTAACAAAAAAGTTTTTTCTATGTTTCGTATTTTTGTTGTTAAATTTGTGCTATTTACGATGTAAATCATGTTAAAAATGACGATGTTCATTCATAGAAGTGTTCTTGCTATTTGATTCGTGGGAGTATTCGAATCTTAAGTTTTGACATGAAAGTAACATATTGATTACCGTCCTCATTTTCAGTGACCCGATAAAGTGATGGCATTCTCGTTGTCTGTCTGAGTTTACAAACGTCCCACAGTCAATTATCGCCTGCGGAACGGCCAAGCCTAGTCGTGAACGGAGCTCAACAGCTTGCCATGTAAACACGACCGGCTTGTGATCTGTAAATTACTAGACTTGTGGGCTAGAGCAGGAGTCATACAGCTGGAGCGTGATATAGAGTGTATTGCCGTCCACGCTTCATCTGTATACATGTTTTGGGCGCTAAACCCCCGTCATTTTAACGAATTTCCTTAATAAGGGAATAGACCTACGTTTATTGTTTTTCACGTGCATTTAATGGATTTAATGTCTGTGTGTCTGATGTCGGAGATCTCTCAGAACTCTGAAAACCCGAACTGATTGGTAACTTAATTAACATTTTTGTTTGTTGTACCCATCGCTGAGAAGCGACAGCATCAGCCCACTGTGGCCGGTCTGGTCTGGTCCACCCCAGTCCGTTGCCCCGGTGTTGCGATGCGACGCGGCAATCGCGGCATCCCTCGTAAATAGAGGGGAGGATAAGAGGCGGTCACTGTTTTTGTTTTAATAATGAGTAAGCGCGGTCTGCCACGAAGGGTGCTTAATATCTTTTCACTGCCAAGAGATTCCATTTAGCCACTTTTATCCCTAACCTCAAGTGTTTCTGTTATTATAATAACATATTATGTAGTTGTTTTATAGGAATTATTGATTTGACTTCACTAAATTGATTTTTTTATGGTAATGTTTTTCCTTTTATTTTGCACTTCAATAAAAAAGTGTTATACATTTTATGCACCAGAGATATAATTCTATACCGAAGAATATAACCGAATCAGAAACAAGTTCAATAAAGAAACAATTGAAGATACACTTCTCGAAGAAATACTTATAAATTATTATAGATAACATTAGATTAAGTAATAGAAATTATTACAGTTATTGTTATAAAAATCAGTGTGTACAAAGAACCGCTCAAATAAAGACAATTATCTATATATTAATACGCAAGCATGTTTCATTTCCTCCTTTTTTCTCAGCTCGTGTGCATCGCAGGATAAATCCGAGCATACCGTTAGAAAGGTATAGTCCTGTAGATGAGCAGAATCACATTCTAATTCACATCGGACTCCAGGGCTACGCCCCACAGGCTTTCAAAGTTCCAATGTTAATCTTATGGAGAAAGGAGAATTGAATGAATCATAAGACAGCAGTTGTAAAAACAACTGCTAGAAAATTAGGAAGAACAGATGTTTTAGTTCTAAAATGTTTTTAAGCTTCTTGGGTCCAGATCAAGTGAAATTTTGATCGAATTTCGATCAGCAGGCGATCTCTAGTTATTATTAATACTCTATTAAAAATTACTGTTGTAATTTTCTTCCGTTTAATACGAGTCGTTGATTAAGTAGACAGGCATGAACAACATGCGGAATATTAGTGTTTGTAGGATAAAAATCTAATTTTTTGTTACTATCCCTTTTATGACTAAATTTCGTAGTAGAAAAATAATTAGTAGTTTCTTTTTTTTAAAATAAATAGTGTAAAAGTGACGACAATGATTTAAATTGAAAATTAATTTTCATTTTGTATGTATAATCTACGCGCATTTTTAACGTTTTGGCTGGGAACGTTCCAAATCACAGTCTTGTTTTTAACTTCTACAAGTTGTTAGAAACCATAATTAATTAAAAGCTTAATAACAAATAAATGTCAACTGTTTCCGGAATCGAAGCTTTGAAAAGCTACTTCATTTTCTCAGGATCGAACCGGCAACCTTTGGATTCAATTCTGAGCACAATAATTATAAATTTTATTTAACTATTGTGTAAATAAGTCATATAAGTTGGATTTGAAATCAAAGTGCTTAAAGTGATGTTTATTAACATTTCTCTAAAGAAATGGGGATTAGAAACATCTCGAAGGTTTAATGCTCGTTTAAACTCTTATTGTCTAATTTGATTTAACCGGGAACGTTTTAGTAACCGGGAAAGTAGGCCTACAGCGTGTAATTGTTTTTATAACCGAAATTGAAATTCAAGTTATTTGACAAGGTTGATGGATATGTTACACTTGTTACTAATAACCAGCAGGTCTAATTGAAAATGTTTCTCTAAAAGGTTAAGCACCGCGGTCGGTCTCCATGTGGAGGGCTAAGTGGTTGGTGGCAGTTTGGGCCGTCGTAACGTGGTGTGAGGGGGGCGGGGGAAGGAGAGGTCGGCGCGGGGGTGGGCATTATACATGCACAAACACTGCCCTTTATATCCACCCTCTTCGTTTTTGCACTCAGGCCTTCAATAGATTTAGTTCTCGGCGTTCACCAGAGGTGGTGTTTTAACGGAGTTTGTAGAAGTATAAAAGTCGTATGTACGTAAAAATGAATGCAATTGGAAGTTGAGTCCGATGTTAATCTTTAAAACAACTGGTCGACTTAAGATGTTTAAAAATAGTTATAAAAACATTACAAATGTGTACAGCATAAAATCGATTCAAACATGTATATGATTTACAAGACATGCGTAGATCGGAGATTTGATTATATTAAATAAACTTAGCTGGCATAATTTGGAATTTGGCCGCTGGTGCGCGTGAGACGAAGATGATGTGTCTGCGATCCTCGTGTAGGGCCGGCCAGAGCCCCCGGCCGCTGGGGTGCATGTAGGCTCAGTGTGTTTGTAAATTCAACTGTAAATTTGATTTGTGGATTACGTTGTACAGCGTGTTAATATTTATTTAACAAATTTCCATGGGAACCAAATTTTTTATTGTAGCATTATTTTTATCGCGGATCAATTTATTAATTAATATAATTAAAATTAATCAACTTAAATAATTAATTAGAATAAATTGTATAACCACGAAAGCTGGCTTTTATCGTTGTTTCATTTAAAACTTTAATTTTGTCGCTCGGAAAAACTTTCTTTTATCTTTAAAAGATCTTTTTTAGGAAAAAATAAACTTTTTCAAACGACAAATTCTATGAACGACTCAAAGAATAGAGAATCGTGATTCATGAATGTTGCTGCATCAATGTATTGTTATAACAAGATTTCAAGGTCGAACGATAATCTCCTAATCAACGTCTGTGTGCCAGACGTAGAGTAGTAAATTTTTGAAATATATTTAATTCGTGAGCAAAGCCGTGACGAACAACAGCTAGTTGGTTAATATTTGAAAAGATCAAATCGGGTGTCACACTATGCCACTATGTTCTTTAAACTCTGAATCCAACATACAAATTGTAAATCTGGTAGCTGTTTGAACACATTCAGTTTCAGTAATAAAACTGCACTGAATAGCAAACATGATGCATAGAACTAACTGTTCTTCAATTTCAAGTCTAAATTTATAGAGGTGGCCATAAAAAATCTGCAATTAGGTGTAAAAGTTTTACTCCATAAAATAATTTGCTCAATAATTTGCATAAACATAAATCAAACAAACCGACAGAACTATCAAGTCAGTCCGGTACAGTGGGTCTCCCACATGTATCGGATGCCCGCCCCCGCCTCCGCCTGCACCACTGAGGTGATCGGTTCGTGTCCCGTGCCCCGTGTCACGGCATTGCACACTTCATCAGGTGTCACAACCGCTGAACTTCATTGATAGCTCAGTGATTTCAAGGGATATCAATTGGGCGAATCACCATTGTCTGAATTGCTTTCGTTTCGTTTGAATGAAGTTGAGGTATTCGTACGATCAGAGTTTTAACTACATTATATGAGCAATTGATATTAAATGGTAGTTAAATGAAAGTTTAATACCTTTTTGATAATCACGAATGGACTAACTACATACATTAAGACTGCAATGGAAATTTAATCTCATTAAAGTTGAACATCAAATTTGTCGCAGTGGTATTTTCAATTGACAAAAATCGTGAATTGTCTTGCATATAATAAAATGGCCACGTTTCTTGTAAAATCAAACAGGTGTTTACGAAACTACTGGGAGACTAAGCATTTGTTTGTATTGCCAAAGTTCTTTAGCACAGTTCTGATGGGAGTCTGGGAGTCTACAAAACTCGTATTCACTAACCCAACACAAACAGTGAAATACTGCCTCGAAAGTGTCGGCACAGACCGTGTACTAGTGTAGGTCTAATGTACCTTGATGAGATAATGATTAGGTGGAGGCGTCCAGTTTTGCGTGGGCATTGTTGAGGAGGAGTGGGTTGTAATGACAAGTAATGCACTATGGGCAAAAGAAAATAGTATAAGTTCATCTTGAGCGGAAAATTCAGCTAGTTTTGAGCTAATAGTTTAAAAATAATAAGATTTTCTCACTTTCAAATTACGTGATTAAATATAGTTTAGAATTCTTAGACTGCTTGTAATAATAAACAGATCAAATTTGACCTTATCCGCTCAAATGTTTTACACAATTAAAGTAAAATATCTCCATTTCTATATAAAACCTAAAAATCTTAGTGATCATGAACGAGGGATTAAATCCTTATATCGGCCTATGTGCTGAAGCTGTGTTTGTAAACGCAACTTCTCCGGCATTCCTTGGCCAATTTTAACTTTTGAGGGGTAAAAAAAATTGTATCATTTCATTATTATACAATAAGGCTTAATACAATTTATAGTTCGGGTTAAGTATACTGGTAGTCCTTAGAGTTCGTTTTTTGTCGATGAGATTTACAAGGGCAATGATTTGCAAACCAAAACAGTCGTTCTTAGTCAAACATTTTATAGGCTAAGTTATTACAGAAAAAAAACATCCTCAAAAAATATAAAGCAATAAAACTACTGAACCCAATCTTAGGGATACCCAATCTTACCAATTAGATATCATTTAAGTTATTTTTTCATTTATGTGGTTTTTACGTAAAATTTTATATTTGTTCCTTCAACTTAAAATAATAATTTCGTTTTTGATATCAACACACATCTAAAAACAGTGTAGGTTCATGTAGGTCCATGCTCAAAATACACGCAAAAACCTTTTAAATAAAATCTTTACTTATTTAATACGCTAAGGGTTTTTTTTCTTGGGAACTCCTCCTACAGTTTTTAGCCGATTTACAAGTTTTTGGTGTCGTTGGATAGGGCTTGGTCTGTAGTTGTTTCCCTCCCCAAAACTGATGAGAATTGGACTGAAAATAAAGGCGCTATCCACCATTGAAATCTCAAAATTTCCCATTTAAATAACATTGGGATTGAATAAAGCATTTTAAACATCTGTTAATAATCAGCTGTAAATATACGTGAAGATTTTGGTGATTAAAGATATTCACAATATTGGATTGGTCGGATGTCATTGATTTAGAGCTAAAAGTAAAATCTGTATTGTATTATAATAAATTGCTCGATTTCGAGCAACACGTATGCTAGTAATAATAAAATTGACGAATTAATTGCCTATGCTAACTCTGGCAACGCCGGGTTTCGCAGCAGCTACTTATACACTATTCCCTGACAATAAGAATAAGAATAATTTATTTCTCCATAAAATAACACACAGTACATTAGGTACACATAAAAACACCAAAAGTACAATTATTACAAAATTATTTGAATAATAGATGCCAGGCCTGACCTTTGGTATAAGGAGAAACATGACTTTCCTCCAAGGCATAGCCTGTTTGGAGGCTTCATTATAATTTGAGAATTAATTATTTTTGATTTTTATAATTATTTTTGAGTGGCAGCAAGGGCTAACGCATGTTTGTCAACCCTAAGCAAACTCTTAAGCGAATGTAGACTGATGAATATCCAATGGCATTGACAACGCTGTCTAATAAAGGTTGTCGTTACGTTAAAAGTGGGGGAGGTGATTGTAAACTGCCGAGGGCAGGATTAGCTCATCACGCGATTGTTCACGTTCATCTCTACTTCCATTTCCCGCCGTCAGATATCCTTCATAATTAAGAGGCTCGCTGCGGGTTGTCGATTGTTATCCGAGACTTGTGACGCCTGCCGCCACAATCCGCTAAGAAGCCTACAGCAGACGAAAACATGAATTTCTGAATCCAAAAATTATGGATCAACATGATACTAAGAGAGTCTAAAAGTAAATGTTAAAAAATAACGAATGAGAAAGGACACATAGAGCCTAAAGTTAAATAATTAGTATATGGCTTTATATGGTCTAAATACATTTTTTTGTGATAAAAATACTTACTTTCAGTGTTTCTCATTAAAGCATGCCTGCATACTCACTCCCATGGGGTTTACGGGGAAAATTAAAATTGCCGAATACAATTTGATATTAACATTACCCAACCTAACCATTACATTTCCTAAAAACTAACATTTTCTAACAACATCCCATGGCAGCAAACCTACTTACTCAATCCTATGGTGTTTATGGGAAAAATACAAAATATCGAATTAATTAGGAAATTCGCTGGGTACGCAGGTCTGCTGCTGCGACGGGGGCATATCATCAATTGGATAGTTTTTCTTCTTGTAACAAAACAGGAAGTACATAAGGGTAGTTTTATATTTGTTAAAATTTTTTTTAAGCGTGCATAAAAACCTCATAGCCACATATTCGATGTCATAAAGAAAATGGTAAATTTAACCAAGATTCAAATAAAGTTCAAATTCAATAAAAATATAAATTATGCTAAGTAACGGAGTGTGTAAAATACAACATGGTGGCACACCATGTATGGCGGTTTTAGGTGGATTCGCGTGTAGGTCAGTGTGTTGTTGGTGCATAACTGCAGAGCGGTGTGTTATCGACCACAAGCCACGCGGAGGTTGTGGAAACGTTGCGGTGCTCTCCAACAAATACAACTACTGTACAACCTACCGTGTCCAACGAATCTTACGAAACGCAGTTGCCTAGGTGACATGTAGGAAAGTGCGTAGGGGAATAGCAGTTTTGTAATACTAGTCCCGAAAGTTACATATTGCGGCAATGGCACTTTTGAGAAGAGTATTGAACATTATTTTCATTACGTTATAATAAAACTTGTAAACAACATGAATATTTTTTCAACTTAGTATCAAGGTAAAAATCGAACTCATAACGCTGAGTTTCCGTGCTTATGTCGAGGTACATAACGCACGAAAACTCAGCGTTATGCAACAGCTGATAGGTCTGCACCGCAAAATCCCATAACGGTTACTTTCCGTGCACATGTTAACGTTATGTAATTTTTCCTACCACTGCATGGAAATAATTGCATTTCCACACCTGTAACCCCTATGCAAAACAGTTCATTTCCGGTTTCCGTTACTTTCCTGCACTAGAGCGGCAATAATTTTAAATCAGCTGTTATTACAAACCATGCTACAGCTGCTGTCATTCATTGTTGTCGTTTAGTAATTGCTTCTTTTAGCGAATTTCCCATAGGGAATAAGAGTAGTGGGAAAAAGCCACTCCTGGCACAGATCAGCTGCCCCCCGAGCCACGTGCCGTGGCAGCTGGTGCCAGCTGCCATGTCACATAGCTTCCGGTGGGGGTTAGAGGGTATATATGAGATGCTGTAGTTATATGTTATGCCATATAGGTTGGGGTGGAGATGGCGATAGTGTTGGCGTTAGGGTGAAGTGAATTTGCGCATAAAATTAAAATTAAAAGTTAGTTCAAAATTGAAATTCGTCGGTGTTAACGAAACTCTAACAGTTGAAGAAAAATTAAGAGTTAGTTCAAAATTGAAATTCAAACTTATAACTGAGATGTGGAAAATATGTCAAGGTCATCCAGAGTAAGTTTTAAAAAATTCTATCCAACTATCACCAGAAATAGTTTTAAGTTGAAGTAGTTGGTGATAGCGGGATAATTGATTCGTGCCATGGGAGAGGTGTTTCTCGTTTGAAAGTTGGCGATCGAATGAGAAGCGCCGCCTAGGGAGAGGGCTTATAAAATGGCAACCTTCCCCCCACCACCCCTTCCCCCACTCCTTTAGACCAATAACCGGTCGCCGACTCTATGTGGTGAAACTGAACTAGACATGGCGGCCGCCATGGATAATTCTAACCTCAAACCTTAGTTTTGCATTGGTGAGCATGCGCCACCCCCACTCCTTTACCTTTCTTTTATATTTTTTAAAACCGAACAGATGTCCGGGCAGCTGCCCCTATGGGCAGATGTTCGGGCAGGTGTTGGGGGCAGAAATGTTAAAATATTGGGGTGGAGATGGCAATAGCGTTGGCGGTCGGTTGAACTGAATTTGCGAATAAAGTAACTAGGGTTGAACTAAAAGTGTACATAAATTAAAAGTTAGTTGAAAACTGAAATTTGACGGTGTTAACAAAACTCTTAATAGTTGAACAAAACTAAAAGTTAGTTTAAAACTGAAATTCAAATTTATAAATAGGATCTGGAAAGTATGTCAAGGTCATCCAGAGTAAGTTTTAAAAAAGCCTACCCAACTACCACCAGAAATAGTTCTAAGTTGAACTAGTTGGTGATAGTAGGATAGGTTGAAGTAACTTTTGAATTTTATTAGTAAATATACAATTAATGTGCAACAGCAGAGTTTAAACAAGTTGAACTTTTGTGATGAATTACAGAGTTGTAAATGCAAACACTGACGACGATGAGAAGGTAAATGCAGAGTCCCCAGATGATGTATTTGAAAAGCTTGAACAAATGTAACATTTCGAGTTGGTTTTCCCGTTCCATTTCCAATCGTTTAATTTCCAATTTCAATTTATCCTCTTCCATTCTAGTTACGAAGGGAACTTCATCCATCATATCCATCATGATTGTGTTAGTGTTTGAAATTTTAGTGATGTTGATAGTTCAGAAGTCGAAGAAGGAATGAGAAGTGAAAGGGAGAAATGTTAGTTAAATAAAGAAGTGGTGGGGGGAAGACGTTGCTCTTAATTATTAGCATCAGTAGTGTCAGATGGTGCAGGAGTTAGATTTAGTAAACTGTCTTCGTCCGAACTTTCAACCTTATCACAAATAGGACAATCGTATGTTATTTCCAAATTCATTTTGATGGTTGTAAAATTATCTACAAGTTCTTGTAAATTATTTAAAATGTCTTGTAACTCTTCTTTAGAGTTTATTTTAAAACTAGAATTCATTCGGGCCAATGGAGAGTTGTTCATTGTTGGAGAGTCGGTGATGGAATGAGGATTGGCGCATAGGGAGGGGGCTTATATAATGGTGACCTTGAGCAGGCGTCTAGGGAGGGGAGCTGTCTAGGGAGGGGGCTTTTATATGGGGAACCTTGAGCTTATGATTGAATAAAATGTTTAGTTCTTCTTCTTCGTCTTTTAATTCAATTATTTGAACCGAAGTAGTTGTTTCATCTTCTTCACTTGATGAAGAAAACAATTCACCAGGATTTAAATATTGAACTACAATTCTGAACCATCTTATAGGATATTCGTCAATAATAGAAAGTAAGTTTTGAAACAATTCTTCCATCTCCTCCCTGTCAGTTATTATATGTTCAAACTTGATAAATTTGTTTTCCATGTTGTTAGTTAGAGTGTTGAAAGTGGAATGATTTAAAGTTGAATTTAATATTATATAAAAATTACAACCGGTAGTGGGGGAAATCTCAAGGTCATCCAATTGAAGTTTTAAAAAAGAATGGAAAACTGAAATTACACATTTGATGGTTCTACAGGATCGGAATACCAATCTGATCTGTATTTACATCTTTTTATCATGTGTGTACAAAAATCATCTTGATGAGAATTGGTGCGTTGACAATGAGCAAGATCTAGAGGGTGAAATTTGAAACATCTTTGAGGACAACATGTATGAAAATATCTTGATTTGTAAAATTTGAAAGTTCGCAATTCCGGTGGTGGTAGTGGGGAGGGGGGGGAGGGGGGGGAGGGGGAGGGGGGGAGGGGGGGTCATTGACCTTTCCGGTCATTGCCCCAAAACCCCCTACTTCTCTTACCATTTGTCCGGCAGCTGCCCGGAGTAATTGCCGCTATAAAACCAGGTAGTTGGTCGGCATCTGCCGGCATTTGGCTTGGGTTATTACTGCCTCTATAAAAGGGGGATAGTTTATCGCGCCGCGAACATTCATTGCCTTGCATCCACACAGTCATCACCTCTCATTAGTTTTACTTTATGACTACTTCGTTACTTCTAACATGCAATTTACCATTCATCAGCATGTGGCTTCCTAGCCACTTCATTAAATGAGTCTAGTTAATTCTAACCTCAAATATTACTACTATAGTGTTCTGTTTCAATTTCTTTTACACTTCATTTTATATCTCAGTCTTCTTTTAACTTCTAAATGTAACACATCAGTTATGATGGTTGCACAATGTTTAAAGTTAAAGCTTTTGCGAACACAACACATATTACGGAATACTTCTAAACCTTCAATTTCAAAGTGTAGAACTAATTTAAATAGAGTTAGGAAGAAGTACAGTTTTAACCCATTATACTCTTCAAAGACTTCGCAGGTTAATGTTGATGATAGTGTTATTTACAACATTTTGCATTCTATGTTACAATTCAACAACTTTGAACTTGTTACACCTATCGACTGTGTTCAACAAGTTTTTTTATTTTACCCCTACTATTCCTCATATAAGTACTGTCACCACAATTCCTACTTCATGCTCCTCTATTCTCTTCAGCTGAGCTAAGATTTGAGGTTAGAATTATCCATGGCGGCCGCCATGTCTAGTTCAGTTTCACCACATAGAGTCGGCGACCGGTTATTGGTCTAAAGGAGTGGGGGAAGGGGTGGTGGGGGGAAGGTTGCCATTTTATAAGCCCTCTCCCTAGGCGGCGCTTCTCATTCGATCGCCAACTTTCAAACGAGAAACACCTCTCCCATGGCACGAATCAATTATTCCGCTATCACCAACTACTTCAACTTAAAACTATTTCTGGTGATAGTTGGATAGAATTTTTTAAAACTTACTCTGGATGACCTTGACATATTTTCCACATCTCAGTTATAAGTTTGAATTTCAATTTTGAACTAACTCTTAATTTTTCTTCAACTGTTAGAGTTTCGTTAACACCGACGAATTTCAATTTTGAACTAACTTTTAATTTTAATTTTATGCGCAAATTCACTTCACCCTAACGCCAACACTATCGCCATCTCCACCCCAACCTATATGGCATAACATATAACTACAGCATCTCATATATACCCTCTAACCCCCACCGGAAGCTATGTGACATGGCAGCTGGCACCAGCTGCCACGGCACGTGGCTCGGGGGGCAGCTGATCTGTGCCGGGAGTGGCTTTTTCCCACTACTAATAAGCTATTACCGTAGGTCTCATGGTATAAGACCTAAGCCCGGGACCATGTTACTTTTTCGTTTTGAGGTGCCTAGAGACCAAAAATAATAGTCATTAAAATTTTTATATACATATATATATGTATATATGTATATAATGTGTGTGTGTGTGTGTGTGTGTGTGTGTGTCCCTAGACACAATAACTCTTGTAAAAATGGTCCGACCGACACCAAATTTGGTAGAGATTTGTAATCCTACGTTTATTCGGATGAGTTCGTAAACCAGACATATCGACCTACCGGAAGGGGTAGTTTTGGTGGGTTTTGTACCCCCAAAATGGGTTTTTTGCATTTTTCATATGAAATTATTAAAAATTTTAAATTTTTATTTTAACCATTGGATTTAGCTCAAAAAAACACACAATTTAGTATTTTGAAGCTTTGCTCTATCTCCATTGGTTACCGAGATATTCAAAAGTCTAAAGACAGTACATTGTATTTTGGGGCTCCAATGTTAATCTTATGGAGAATAAGAATGTGTTATAATTCACTTATTAACTAATATTTTTGGATGAAACTTGGTAATCAGCTTCATTTGGTTGAGATTCATCCATTTATAGTAAAAATCTTGGTTTTAGCGAATTTCCCTATAGGGAATACGCTATTACGGTAGTAGCCATGGTAAGACCTAAGCCCAGGACCATTTTACTTTTTCATTTTGAGGTCCCCAGAAGCCAAAAACACCATTCGCTCATTTTCATATTTATGTATATATATATCTATCTATATATCTATATATCTATCTATATATCTATATATCTATGTGTCCGTGGTACTGATAACTTTTGAAGGGGACCTCCGATTTTGATGAAATTTGGCATGGAGGTGTAAGACCAAGTCTATTTTCATGAGTTCGCGAACCAGCATTTTCGGGTTATGGGAACGGGGTTTTATGGGGTTTCAAAGGGGTCAAAAATGGGTTTTTTGCATTTTTGGACCTTAATTTTTAAAATTCATCAATTTTAACTGAAACCATTTAAAAGAGCTTAAAAAAACAAACAATTTGGTATTTTGAATTTTTATCATAGCATAATTGGTTACGGGGCAAATCCAAAAATGTGTTTTCCATGTTATTTTTATGGGAAATCAAGAAAACCCTATATCTTGCTTATTTATTGACATAACTTAATAAAATTTGGTGTGTACATTATCTATATAAGGTTTAACTTATACTTGCTTACAAAACCCATATGGCGGCAAACCTACATACTCACCCCCATGGGGTTTATGGGGAAAATAAAAAATTGCCAGAGTTTGATACAATTTTGTGTTGACATTCACCAATTATTGATTAACTTAGATTTTCTAACAACAGCCAATGGCAGAAAACCTACATACTCGATCCTATGGTGTTTTTATGGGGAAAGTAAATAATCTGAAATTCCATTGGAAATTCGCTGAGTACGCAGGTCTGCTGCGACGGGGGTATTTGTGCTTATCATGGCAGCAAACCTGCATACTCTTTTCCCATGTTAATCATATGGAGAATAGGCAAACTTTTTTATTTATGGACAGATATTGATGAAACTTAGTATATGGCTTCATATGGTTGAAATAAAAAAATTTTATGCTATAAACCTACTTTTGGTGTTCCCCATGGCAGCATACCTGCATACTCATTCCCTATATTTATCATAAGGAGAATAGACATTTATTTCCTTATTTATGAGCGTGTGATCATATTTGTTTTACAGGTTTATCTGGTCAAAATTAATATTACTAATTTGAAAATTCGCTGAGTACGCAGGTCTGCTGCGACGGGGGGTATTTTAGTTTGAGGTTATGTTTGATAGTTAACATCATGTTCCAACAGAAACAAATCAAAAATAATCTAAATGACATTTTGTATACAATAAAACGTGTAATATGTAACAATTATGTTGGTAGGAAAAATCTTGTGTGTATTACGAGCACAAATAGTCATTGCCGCTCTCGAATTGTTTGGCCGCACTCAGCTGACGCTTAGTGCGGCCATCTACAATTCTCGAGTGGCAATGGCGTACTTTACGCTCTTATTACACAAATAGCTATTGCCGTGCAGTAGCGAGAATAACTTATTTTTCATCATACCATTGCGATAAACGTTGTTTTCGGAACGGTCAGCTGTGATCGAAACTAGTTGATTCCCGGTGGGTTGGATAAACTTGTTGGTAAACAAAGTTTTCGGGACCGCGAAACAGTGGTTTTCGGGACGCTAAACAAGTTAATTTATTTTTATTCTTAATAACAGCTGTAAATAGTTCAAATATAAGGTAAACAAATAACAACGCAAGAGGGGGTATATAGGTTCAAATTTATTAATTTTTATCCAAACTAAATTTATTAAAGGTGGTATTATGAAAAGTACTGCTCATAACTCGTCCGAAAGTGATATATCGGTGCACGATCGAATTCTAGTACTCGGCTTCGCCTCGTATACTTGAAACTCGATCTTGCACCGATAACGACCACTTTCCGGACTAGTGACGAAATATATACTATTACGTTCATTTTACGTTTAGAAAGTGTACTTTCGTGTGTAGAGTAATGAAAAGACTTTTAGAAACCTAATTGGGAGGGGGTTGCGATTGAGCCCGAGTCACGAAAAATTTGGTTTACACCAACTTTTGCCGTAAAATTGGTCTCAACTGAAACATCATTTACCCAAGTTAGAAGCTGCTGATGTATTTGCGCCTTACTTTAAAGAGCAAAATATGTTATTGTCGATAATGTATATTTCCAATATTGTGAAAAAGAAGTGAATTTAGGGTAATCCTAGGGAATTTAAAACCCAGTATTTTGCTTTGCTTGCGTTACCTTCCAATTCAAAATCAGTCATATAGGGACTCAATTTTTCTTTCCATTGAAGAGAGACTTGTGTTTCCTTAACAAACATAGGTCATTTGCGAAAAATTCAGCCAATATCCCCACAATTCTCACCGTACCCCCCCCCCCCCCCGGGAAGCTGCACCGAATGCGCTTCATCCACAGCGTGAGTCACCCAGCGAAAGTGTTCACTTTATTAGCACTTCCGACGCGTCGCCTACAGTCGGAATCGTAATGCATGTTGAGCAGCCGGCAGTCGGGGGTTTATGATGCATAAACCTGTGGTAATAAGATGTTTGCGCAGTAATTACTGAGAAATTCAGGCGTAAAATATGTTTACTGCGTTATGCTTTTCCTAGAAAATAATTCATTGCACGTTTCGTACCGAGATTTGACGATAACGGTAAACCATGGGAATTTAACGTACAATTGAATTTGGTTCACCTAATTTCTAAACTCGGCTACCGATCAGGCAATCGTAAGGTACGGTAGAAAATTTTATTTTATGCATATATATGAGTAAAGCTTGTGTTTTACAAATTCAGCAAGATCGTGACTAACCGTATACCATAGGCCTACTCAAAAGTCATTTTCTCCTTATGTGTTCTCATTCATGAGTTCTCCATTGTGGCATTGTGGTAAACTAAATTTAGTTTGCCCTTAATAAAATTTAAATAATTTTATTAGCATATACGTTTGGTACTATATTTTTAGCGATTTTCCCATAGGGAATAAGCTATTACCGTAGGTCTCATGGTAAGACCTAAGCCCGGGACCATGTTACTTTTTCGTTTTGAGGTGCCCAGAGACAAAAAATAATAGTCATTAAAATGTATATATATATATATATATATATATATATATATATATATATATATATATATGTGTGTGTCCCTAGACACGATAACTCTCGTAAAAATGGTCCGAACGACACCAAATTTGGTAGAGATGTGTAATTCTACGTTTATTCGGATGAGTTCGAAAACCAGACATATCGACCTACCGGAAGGGGTAGTTTTGGGGGGTTTTGTACCCAAAAAATGGGGTTTTTGCATTTTTTATATGTAAATTTAAAAATTTTTTAATTTTAGCGAATTTACCATAGGGAATAAGCTATTACCGTAGGTCTCATGGTAAGACCTAAGCCCGGGACTATGTTACTTTTTCATTTTGAAGTGCCCAGAGACCAAAAATAATAGTCATTAAAATTTTTATATATATACAGGGTGTCTTTACAGTCCATCACCAAACTTCATAATATGACTAATTGGGTCAAAATAAGCAAAAAAGTTCCCATGAAGGTATGTCCTTAAATGCATATTTACCCAGATATCCGCCATTTTTCTTTTTCCACTTAATAATTTTTATTTCGGTGAAGGGTTGATCTAGGAACTTCATATTTGGCATGGATCTTTATAATACTAATGTCCATTTCCACAATAAAAATTATTTTTTTCCAATGCGTATTTTCAAAATGGCGGCCATTTTAAATTTTTAAGCTCAAATATCTCAAAAACGGTAAAATTTATAAAAATGTTACAAGACACAAAAAAGTTGACAAATTAAATTATCTAAACAACAAAACCAAGTTTGTAAGAATCCAACAACAAATAACGGAGTTTGTTGAAACTTTTGGTTGAGATTCAACCATTTATGTAAAAAAATCTTCGTTTTTGTACTTATCATGGCAGCAAACCTGCATACTCTTTTCCCATGTTAATCATATGGAGAATAGGCAAACTCTTTTATTTATGGACAGATATTGATGAAACTTACTATAAGGCTTTATATGGTCGAAATAAATTTTTTCTATGCTAAAAACCTACTTTTAGTGTCCGCCATGGCAGCATACCTGCATACTTTTTCCCTATAGTTATTTTAACGAGAATAGACATTTATTTCCCTATTTATAAGCACGTGATGAAATTTTGTTTACAAGTTTAGCTGGTCAAAATTAATATTACTAGTTTGGAAATTCGCTGAGTACGCAGGTCTGCTGCGATGGGGGGTATTTATTTTCACCATTGGATTTAGCTAAAAAAACACACAATTTAGTATTTTGAAGCTTTGCTCTATCTCCATTGGTTACCGAGATACAAAGTCTAAAGGCAGTACATTGTCTTTTGGGGCTCCAATGTTAATCTTATGGAGAATAAGGATGTGTTAATATTTCACTTATTAACCAATATTTTTGGATGAAACTTGGTATTTGGCTTCATTTGGTTGAGATTCATCCATTTAAGGTAAAAAATCTTGGTTTTTGTACTTATCATGGCAGCAAACCTGCATACTCTTTTCCCATGTTAATCATATGGAGAATAGGCAAACTCTTTTATTTATGGACAGATATTTATGAAACTTACTATATGGCTTTATATGGTCGAAATAATTTTTTTCTATGCTAAAAACCTACTTTTAGTGTCCCCCATGGCAGCATACCTGCATACTCTTTCCCTATATTTATCTTAAGGAGAATAGACATTTATTTCCCTATTTATGAGCACGTGATGAAATTTTGTTTACAAGTTTAGCTGGTCAAAATTAATATTACTAATTTGGAAATTCGCTGAGTACGCAGATGATATACATCTTATTTATAATGACATTACTGCTTAGTAACAAACAAAAAATTATAAATTAGCACATCTAGAACATATTCAACTACAGTAAATAAAAAAGATAAACAAAGTTTGGATTATAATTGTTATAATTAATTATCGTTCATATTAGTTATTAGTTAGTACATCTTACAATGCTGGTATAATTAAATTTGTACGCAGATTTTTTATGTAAATTCGCGTATGTCAAAAAGGAACATTAGAACACAGTAATTAAAAACACCGAGATGTTATTCCTCTAGTTAACTTGTAAAAATATCGACCAAACAATAGTAAATTAAGACAGAAAAGCTACGAGTTACTGTAGGCTATTTACGATACGGGAGACATGGAGACCCAAGTCGAGGGTCAATTCGGCGGCGGTGTCTGTTCGCTGAGCGGGTGTAATCCAATTGGTTGCTGCACGGTGGGTAATGCTATTATGCCCGCGCGAGGCACCCCCCCCCCCCTTTGCGTTGGATATTCTGGCTGGTTGAATAACTTTTAATATCTAAAAAAGTCGAATTTTATATTTGCTATTCTATAGTAAATAGCCTTCTTTCTCTCTCTCATAATTTAATTTGTTGTTAGACAATTAATTGTTCAAGGTTACCTTAAAATATATAGATCTAAAAAAGGATTGACTATCACCTTATGTGGTTAGTTTTAACAATTCGCAGTACATTGTTACTATTATGTTTTGTTTTAACTAGATTTTAATTTGTTTCAGGTGAAGGGTGCATCAAAGCGAATTCCTCTCTCAAAGTGTACTAAAACGTAAGATTAGTGTAAAAGAAAATTGCTAAGTTGTAAACTTAATATTTTTAACTTAAATTGAAACTAAGAGTAAGAAATATACTTCGTCTGTAACAAATATTTTTACTCGATAAAGAATTAATTCCCAGATGGTTATCATTTCTCGTGTAGCTCTTTAAGGATTAAAATTCGTCTCGGATTTCTCTCTGTTTAATGTTCGTTAAATCAGGTTGTTTGGACCGGAATCGTATTTAAACCATCTGAAATTGAACAAAAAACGTGTGCCACAGTCACAGTAATTTATAAGTCTAGAATATGTTATTTTCAAGACAAAGTTTCTAAACACAGCAGCTAAATTTTACACTACTGTTTTACCTACGGTACCATTTTCAAACAAAGTTAATTTAATTCTTTTGGGGAAATTTCCTAACACCGAATCTTTAGTTCTCGGTTGGTGTGTATCCTCAATCCTGACTTTATTCAGCCATTTCAACCCTAAGCAGGTTTTGGCTATGACCGATATCCGCGTACCCCGACTCCCGCTCCTCTTGTAGATGGTTCCCGGAACACGGTACATCACACTCATAACTGCGCGAGAGAGAGAGCGTGCCGCGTCCACCCACCGTTAGGTGTGGGATACGCTACTAATTAATAGTCCACCATAAGACTGCAGCAGCCAGTTATGTGGGCAATTATACAACCTGTTGTATAATCATCCACGCCACGCTCGAGCACGGCACGCTGGTGCCTCTCTTGATTGTCATCGAGTGCAGGTCGTGGTTTCACGGGTTAGGGGTTACCGGAGGTGCAATTTTAGCAGCGATTATCCCCACGGGTTTAAAGCGGGTTTCCGGTTTCCTAGCAGATGGCTCGGTCGAGTCTCTGATAGGATGTTCTAAAAATGTGGGTTTTATGTCTTTTTTGTTCCTTTTTTATACTTCGTGCGTTTTATTATCTATGAAAAGTAATAAGTGGACTTGCATGTAAAAGCGCAAGAAAAATATTACTTACTGTAATTAATTGATATTTTGTTTATATTTTGCACCATTGTTTTGCTAAAACCTTGTGAGTCCAGTAAATAAGCTTTGAAACTTTTATGTCTCAACAACATAACCTAAATATGTTTATAAAAAAGATATAACTAAGAAATAAGTTTAAATTTCGAGAAAAACTTGTACTAATTCCATTATTTAAAGTTGTAAGGAAAAATGAAGACTTTGTTTAGTGGTTAAAGTGTGGGTGGTCAAATCGTTAGGTTTGGATATTGAATTTATATGATCATAGATATAATGACCAAACGTGATTCATAGCTAGAATTTTAATGCTTGTTTATATGACCAGATTTTTGTATATTCAAATGAAGAAATAAAGAAAGAAAAAGTGATTTATTATTCTTTATGAAGTTTTACAAAACCAGCCAAACACCATTTGTATGTAATTGATAACAGTAAATCAACCTACTCTCTTATCCTGCACATAAAAAAAGAAAACATCGTCAAATAATGGGACTTTATATATTGAAATAAGAGTGTCGTAAATGAAATCTAGCAGAATAAATACAATTTAGGAAATAATAAACTTTTTTAAGTACTTCTTTATTAGAAACCTTTTACGGCCATTCATGCCAACAAATGAGTCTTTGTAATAAATACAAATAAAATTACTATACGAAAAATACAGTTAATCGGGGGAAATATTTGACTAGTAGCTGAGAAGCATTAGGCAAATAAAATACACCCCGTCGCAGCAGACCTGCGTACTCAGCGAATTTCCAAATTAGTAATATTAATTTTGACCAGGTAAACCAAATGTCATCACATGCTCATAAATAGGGAAATAAATGTTTATTCTCTTTATGATAAATAGAAAAGAGTATGCAGGTATGCTGCCATGGGGAACACCAAAAGTAGGTTTTTAGCATAAAAACAATTTATCTCAACCATATAAAGCCATATACTAAGTTTCATCAATATCTGTCCATTGCTAAACGATTTTGCCTATTCTCCATATGATTAACATGGGAAAAGAGTATGCAGGTTTGCTGAGATGATAAGTACAAATACCCCCGTCGCAGCAGACCTGCGTACTCAGCGAATTTCCAATGGAATTTCAGATTATTTACTTTCCCCATAAAAACACCATAGGATCGAGTATGTAGGTTTGCTGCCATGGGGTGTTATTAGAAAATCTAAGTTAATCAATAATTGGTGAATATAAACACAAAATTCTATCAAGCTATGGCAATTTTTTATTTTCCCCATAAACCCCATGGGGGTGAGTCTGTAGGTTTGCCGCCATATGGGTTTTGTAAGCAAGTATAAGTTAAACCCTATCTAGATAATGTACATACCAAATTTGATTAAGTTATGTCAATAAATAAGCAAGATATAGGGTTTTCTTGATTTCCCATAAGAATAACATGGAAAACATATTGTTGGATTTTCCCCGTAACCACTTCTGCTAAGATGAAAATTCAAAATACAAAATTGTTTGTTTTTTTTTAGTTCTTTTAAATGGTTTCAGTTAAAATTGATAAATTTTGAAAAGTGAGGTCCTTAAATGCCAAAAACCCATTTTTGACCCCTTTGAAACCCCATAAAACCCCGTTCCCATAACCCGATCACGCTGGTTCGCGAACTCATGAAATTAGACCTGGTCTTACACCTGGTCATACCAAATTTAATCAAAATCGGAGGTCCCCTTCAAAAGTTATCAGTACCACGGACACACACACACACACACACACACACACACACACACACACACACACACACACACACATATATATATATATATATATATATATATATATATATATATATATATATATATATATATATATATATATATATGAAAATGAACGAATGGTGTTTTTGGCTTCTGGGGACCTCAAAATAACCTACTACCGTAATAGCGTATTCCCTATAGGGAAATTCGCTAAAACGAAGATTTTTTTTACATAAATGGTTGAATCTCAACCAAATGATGCTAAATACCAAGTTTCATCCAAAAATATTGGTTAATAAGTGAAATATTAACACATCCTTATTCTCCATAAGATTAACATTAGAGCTTCAAAATACAATGTACTGTCTTTAGACTTTTTAATGTCTCCGTAACCTATGGAGATAGAGCAAAGCTTCAAAATACTAAATTGAGTGTTTTTTTGAGCTAAATCCAATGGTCAAAACAAAAATTAAAAAAATTTTTAATTACATATGAAAAATGCAAAAAACCCATTTTTGGGGTACAAAACCCCCCAAAACTACCCCTTCCGGTAGGTCGATATGTCTGGTTTACGAACTCATCCTAATAAATGTAGGATTACACCTCTCTACCAAATTTGGTGTCGATCGGACCATTTTTACGAGAGTTATCGTGTCTAGGGACACATACATATATATATATATATATATATATATATATATATATATATATATATATATATATATATAAATTTTAATGACTATTATTTTTGGTCTCTGGGCACCTTAAAACGAAAATGTTACATGGTCCCGGGCTTAGGTCTTACCATGAGACCTACGGTAATAGCTTATTCCCTATGGGAAATTCGCACTACTCAGTCCCACTACTAAACATTTTCGCCCTCGCTTGCGCTTCTAAAACTCAGTGATCCTAGATTTTGTAATTTTAGCTTAAAACTGTTCCCTATATACAGCACATCATATTTATAGACGCAACGTTCGCAGGTGCTTGGATAACACCAAATCGCACTTTATCCACATTCGTTATATTTGCCTTCATCAGGTGTCGCGTTTCCATTACTGCGGCAAAATCCTCTCTGATCTTGTTCCAAGGTTCGTCAGCAGAAACAATTTTCAGTCAACAATCGATGATCCATTTCCTCTATAAGACAATGCCGACTGGAACCTTCCGCCGCCGCCGCCGCGATGCCGCGTGTTGAAGTGTTTTGATCTCAAGTCTAAATTTGCGCAACCTCCTGCTTCGCCGGTTTAATTTTAACACCCGCATGGATCCAGCTGGTTGGAAAATATTCTGCATCTGCTTCAAACTAACTGTTCAGAACAAATCATTTTTGGTTGGTGAATTTTGTGCCTAGCTCACCGTTATAAAGTTGCATTCTACAAGTTGTTAACAAATTTCTACTGTTTTTTAATAATTATTCTCAAGTAAGCCTACTATCGGTGGTTGGTTTAATTTTCGTTAATTTTCACAAAGCGAGCTCTCAACTAAGTATTCAATCGCATCTTGTCTTTTTTCGGCTTGAAGGTTTATTGTTTGTAGCCCTCTGTTTATTGTATACGCACTTAAATAAAATCAAAAGTAAAACAGATCGCCCTTACATAATTAGAAACTATGATTTTTGTACATGAACTGATTAATGTACAAGCCTAATAAAATAACTCCTACTCTTAAAAATAAAAATGGGCATTTTTCATTACCTATTTTCTGTTCTTTTCCATTAGGGTTTTACAAATATTATGTAAGTGCTTGAAAGAAAATACCGTGGAAAATACAAGATAAAGTTTTTGACCTATTTACAAAAAAATTAAATTGTATAAATATTAAAAACAAATTTGACTCATTTTCATTGTAAGTTAACCAATGAACTGTTATCGTTGTTTAATGGTAAACACGCGATTAAACAGGCTTCCATAACGGCTTAAGAAACGCACTATCTACTTGTTTACAAGTCATCCAAGCCTGTTACGACGAATCGTAATCACCGATGACAATTATCTTGGCTCGGCTTGTTAACTGTGGTGGTGCAACATGTAACAACAGTCCACTCGACCTTTGAACCCACCGCCAGGCCCGTGAGGGGGACTGTCGGATTACTCGTAGTCTGTTACTTAACAAGTTAAACAGTGAAGTGACAATTTGGTAAGTCATTGCTATCAGGATATTTTGGCAAACAACTACGATTAGTTGATTAAGGTTATTTTTCGTAAATGGGTCCCCATGATGCACCTCGAATGGTAATTGTTTTTATACATAACTTATACATAAGTGAAATTTTAAAGTTATCGACGTTAACGTGTCTCTTATTAAGTGTGCTATCCAGTCTGAACATTTACAAAATAAATGTTGTATTAGGTGTATAGTTTGTAGTGTAGTGACAGTTCATGGTGAAATTATGTTCCCGCGTCAACATACTGTCTAAGCAAGTGCAATTTAAATCCAATCTAGTTCGTAACAACCAACTATGGTTCTTCAATATTGAGGCGTCAGATATGTTCGGGACGGTTCCCCACTTTTAATCGCACAAAAGAAAATTCATTAGTTTTTACATGTTTAATATTTGCAACATGCTTAACGTTTTAAGAACTATACGCTCGTTAAATCAATATCAAAATCCATATTATAAAGGCCACTTCATTTCACTAGAAAAGAGTCATAATGTTTCATGTTTCTCTTAACAGATGTTATTCCAATTTTTAAATACCGTAAACATCATTTAAAAACATAATTTCACAATAATCGAGTCTCGAAGCTAATTTCACGTGAAATTCTTGATACTGTACTTAATTACAGATAAACAACTCTCATTGTTTCTTACGATTCATCAGGCTTATCAGTGTGAAGCCTCTCTTATGACTGTTATCAGCGTTATCTCTGTGATGCAAGGTTCAGCAACAATTCAGACAGTCGACTATATGCGAGAACAAATTGAAACCATCGCAGAGCACAGACCAATTAAACGATGGCAATGACCCCGCCATTAGCCAGTGACTCATCTACACACGCACTCGCAATCAACAAATTATGCTAAAGCTTTGTTTTAGCGTTTTAATTTCGTGATCACATTTTGCCCGCTTTAATTACCATTACGTCTACGTAATGAACGAATTTGAAATGGTTTTGTTGTTATTTTGTTTGATGTATAGAAGTATACAGGGGAAGGCCTACTGACTGGGCATGTTTTTCGCATCAGGTGTGGGAACTCATTTCAAAGAAGCGAGATGACCTAGAAAGCCTAGATACTCAATAGAAGGACCCAAGAAAGGAGTTGTTCGCGTGGTTAGACCAGCAAGAGGTCACGTTAGGAGTAATTTTTAAGCTATAGTGTCTATGAGGTCAAGAGATATTTAGTAGGTGTTGTCCCCAAGCATTTGACCGGTTGAACGACAGTCGAAGTACATGAAAGAATTTTCCTCAACTTCGCCATAAAAACATTTATTTGTTATATTTTTTCTGTGTCCTTTCCTAAACTTTTCTTTTGGAAAGTTTCCCTAAAGCGCCTGCAAGTTTTCAAAATTTTGTAGTTAGGATAATGGTTTACAGTGGAACGATAATAAAACTAAAAGATCCCATTTATTTTCAATCCCTAGTCCGAATGGGCGTGCATCATTTGCGCATCATGCGGAGAGCCAGGTAGAAGGGATGCTTCTTTTGCGCATCGAGCTCCAGGGGGCTCTTAGTTATATGCATCGTTTGCGCACTGCAGAGTGGTGGAAGCGGCATTATTTTTATTTACAAAGTTATTGAAAACTCATGTCCGTGTTCAAATGGTCTTTTGAATGATTAAGCGTGTTTGGAATAAGACATGTAAGTTTAAAAATCAGCAAAACAATATTCAACAGAACAGAAATAATGGCAAATAATTGGACACAATATGACGTAGTTGACCCGTACATGAACACTTGGATTTCATGTTTACCATTTGTAGTTTGTTTCTATTACAACAGTGAATTTTATGAGTGGTTTTATTCTGAGGAGTTAGTATAGGAGAGGCTGCTATCTACAGTTAGAATAGAGGCAAACTTCCCATAGAAACCATTTGTACAAAACATTTCAGCCTGAGCAATTACAGTAATACAATACTCACCAACCATTGAAAGTAAAATAAGTAAACACTCGATGTATTACAAAAAAGGTTTATACATTACAAACTTAAATTATTTATGAATGTGCGATACACATGTGTTGCCGTCCAGTGGTATGTATGGGGGACGACTGTTTGCGAATTGTTGTCGAAAGGTTGAGGCTACCTGGACGGGAGAGTGCGCAAATGATGCAAGGGGATTAGGCGACCCTTCGATATAATTTACAGAAGGATTAAAAAGTGCGCAAATGATGAACGACCGTCCGAATTATACAGCGTTCACGCATACATTACAGATACCAAATTCATCTACCAACTCCTATTATTATTTCATCCAATACAATGCTAAGGATTTTTCCACTAAATATGAGCCAGTAAACTTTACCTTAGCTTCCTAAGGTTGGACATAACCTTTCTTTTCTAAAATTTTAGCTAGATTTCTTCACGCCACTCGACAACAATTAACACTCAGGTTCGCCTGTTGACTCTGGCGCTCGTATCAGTCGTGATAAGCGCATTATCTGCATTGCGGCCGTGAAGGGTATAACCTGTACAATTTATCGTGGATTGCCGCCAACCTTGACTATCCTACAGCCGTCGTCGCCCAGCGCCCAGGTTGTGTCACCCGTAACCGTTATTAGCTCGGCTGATATCACCTTCGTTACTGACTATTGCGTGTTGTCGGTGACAATCCTCTCAACGGAGTTTAACTCAATTATTTTACAATGTTGTCCTTGATGTTACACTTTCCGTTTTGAATTTCCCAATGAATGTTTATTATAGTTGTTTAACCGATGTTGACACCTAGGTGTTTTGTTATGTTCGTACCTTACTTACTTGTGTTGTAAACTTCGATTATATCTCATTTTTGCTTTAAAATTTTTAAAATTAGATAAAATAGGAAATTAGCCTCTTTATTATTCTGGATAGTAACAAAACGTTGCCATCTTTTTCATGGTTTTAACTTCGGGGATCGACAGAAAAGTCTGAGACTTTGATTAAAGTTGTACTGCAGTCCACTAAATTAAACGTTTTTCAAACTTTAAATAAACATTTGGAAATTTATATGATTTAAAGTTCATCTTATTAATGTAGGCAAAAAGAAGCCAAATTACATGGTTGACAAAAAAGAGTTTTTATATAAAAAGGAATTTAATGGTAACAATTAAGCTATTTATATGTCATGGTTAACTGGACTGGACACATATTTTTACATTCATTTCAATATTTGACTAGTTCTTATTTCATTTTTTGTTATAGTTTATGTTTGCAATAGTATACAGTAGTTTTGAAATCACAGGGTAATTATATAATAATTTTATTTCGATGCCAAAAGAGTCTTGATCGTTATTGAATGTAGGCCTATACAGTTGTTTCAAATGTGTCAAGATATTAAAGTGTGTCATCAGGGACTCCATATACTTAATATTATTTACCTACTTTCCTAGGTAATCGATCTGAAAAATGATTATTTTTTATGAATTATCATTTTTAATTCGTCCCTCAAAAAGATTACATTCCCGTGTTGATGGCCTAAAGAAATAAACTTTATTTTGTCAGTAAAAGTTAGGCCAAAGAAAATCATTAATTATTGAAGTGTGAATTAAGTAAAACTCCTAAAATACCATAGTGTCTGTTGTACGGTGATGCGCGACGGAAGGGAAAATTGCCAGAGTAAATGACATCGGAGCGATGGTACAGTAGTTGTAGTGGGGTGTGTTATAATGTAAAGTGAACCATATGTGGTTGTAGGGAACACAGTCACTACTGAAGGCTGTGGATTACAATGGTGTGTTCTTCTTCTCCCTTCCTATTAGAGTTATAGTTTAGCTAGCACGAGATGTGTCGGGTGTTATGTCTACCATTTGTATAAAAGTGTTTTTTTCAAATCCAAATAAATCGAGTGTCTCGTAAAATGAGTATTATTTCTACACCACGCCACAACATAAATGGCGACGATGGAAGAAAGTAAGTTTACCTACGTTTGGATAGTTTGGAAAACTTGGCTAAATTAACTCGACCACATTGTCAATGGAGCACATTTGCTCGTGATGTCTCAAATTGGACACTCACCATTTTTTGATCACAATAAGGTGGAATTCGCCATTTTCAAGTCCAGATTGACTAATTATTTCATAGCCAATGAAATTAAGAATGAAGACAAGAAGAGAGCAATTCTCATCACTTCTTTGGCAGACGAAACGTTTAAACTGCTGCATGGACTTTGTGTACCTGATGATCCCGAAGATAAGAAGTTCGAGGATCTTATTTCTACCTTGGAAAAACATTTTACCCCAGTCAAGTCCTACTTTACTTCGAGGAGAAAATTTTACGGAGCTAGTCAAGGTGCTGAGGAAACCGTTCGAGAGTTTGCTGCTCGTCTACGAAGTCTCGCTGTCGATTGTAAATTTGGAACTGAACTATCCCTGGTACTACGAGATGTTTTCGTCATCGGAATTCGTGATGATAAAATCAAGGAGCGGCTGAATGAAGAAGATGCGTCCAGTTCAAGCTGCACATTTGATAAAATGATCAACCTCGCAGCGGCTCGGGAGTCTACCTTGGGAGAGCGGGAGCAGCATCAAGCGAAGATTTCAAAAGGTGTAAGCAACATAAACATCAAATCGGAACCTGGTGAATGTCATTATGTAAAACCAAAAAGGTATGTTTCAAAACCTAAACATGAATCGAGTAAGCCTAGTTCTTTAGGTAATTCTAGATGCAAACATTGTGGTAGGAATAATCACATAAGTTCAGATTGTACTTTCAAAAATCACACTTGTCATATATGTAATGTCAAGGGACACTTAGCCCCTGTATGCAAAAGTAGGCCTAAAGGGAATAAATCTAAATTTCCTAAGCCTAAATCTAAAAATAAGTTTTTGTGTGAAGTTGAAAAAAGGGATGAAATGCCATGTAATGATAAGCCTAATTTTGGTGAAAATGTCATAGTTAGACCTAACCTTGAAGCTGACTCTGGGGAGATGTGTGACACATTTTTTAAGATTGAAAATCTTATTAGGCCTATGAGTAATATTTGTCAAACTACTGCAAATAATTATGTGCAGCCTATCAAACTATCTTTAGATATAGGCCTAGTTGGTAAGCCATTTTCACTTGAAGTAGATTCTGGGTCCATGTACAATGTCATGTCAAAGAGCTTGTTTGATAAGTATTTTAGTCATGAAAAATTGGAAGCGAATGACATAAGGTTAGCAGACTATGTTGGTCATATTATCAACCCAGTAGGGAAAGTTAGGCTTAACACTAAGTTTAACAATATTGAACAACAACTTATTTTCTATGTTGTTCCAAATGGTGGTCCACCGTTGCTGGGTCGCGAAGGTATGAAGGCTCTTGGAATATTGGTTAACAATAGTATATATTTAGAAAACAGTGTTCAACAGCCTAGACCTAGTGACAATGAATGTAAACCTAGACCTAACATAAATAATGTTTTACCGCAACCTGAAACTCATGTACCGGTAGGGCTACCAAATAGTGTCAATGATATTGTTAACAAGTATCCAGAAGTGTTTGATGGCAATCTAGGGACTTTCAATAAATACAAGGTAACGTTAAGAGTCAAAGAAGGTTCTAACCCAAAATTTTTCAAACCTCGAAATTTACCTCTAGCGTTGAAAATACCTGTTGAGAATGAGCTAAATAGGCTACTTAAATTAGGTATTTTAAAAAAGGTTGACCATTGTGATTGGGGGACTCCAATCGTTCCCGTCCTTAAGCCTGATGGCACCGTGAGAATATGTGGGGACTACCGGTTGACTTTGAACCCAGTTTTGGTTGGTACCGAATATCCGCTACCACGCATTGACCACATTTATGCAAAATTTTGTGGTGCAAAATATTTCTCTAAGATAGATTTGAAAGATGCCTATCAACAGTTATTACTGTCCGATTCATGTCAACATCTCACAACCATAAACACTCATTTAGGGTTAATGTCGTACACAAGACTTTGTTTTGGCATAAAGAGTGCCCCAGCTGAATTCCAGCGGGTAATAGATAATTTACTTTGTGGTGTAGAAGGAGTAGGAGCACTGCTCGATGACATTTATGTCACGGGGAGATCTGAAGCAGAACATAACGAAAGATTAACTTATGTTTTGAACCTCCTCAAAAGTTGTGGATTAAAAGTAAAGCCTGGTAAATGTGTGTTTGCCAAACAATCTATTGAGTATTTAGGGCATATAATTGATGCCCAGGGTATACATGCAACTGATAAGCACATTCGTGCAATAGTAAATGCAGAGAAACCTACTAACGTAACAATGCTCAAATCTTTCTTGGGAATGGTGACATTTTATCTAAAATTTATCCCAAGAGCAGCTGAAGTTTTACAACCATTATATGCGTTGTTGAAAAAGAATATACCATGGCAGTGGACAGATGAGTGTGACCATGCTGTCGAGGAAGTTAAGAGGATTCTAACCTCAAAACCGGTACTGAGTCATTTTGACCCCGACTTGCCCGTACATTTAACAGTTGACGCCTCAGCAAAATCTGTAGGAGCAATTTTGTCGCACGTTTATCCGGACGGAACGGAACGTCCTGTAGCATTCGCATCTCGGAAATTGAGCGAAACTGAGGCTCGGTATCCGCAAATTGAACGGGAAGCATTGGCCATTATTTTTGGCATCAAAAAGTTTCATGATTTTTTTGTTTTGTAAGCGTTTCACACTTATCTCAGACCACAAGCCATTGATATATATTTTTGGTGAAAAAAGGGTATCCCTGTGTTTGCAGCCAATCGCTTACAGAGATGGGCTTTTATCCTTTCAAACTACAATTTTGAAATTAAATTTGTGAAATCAGGGGAAAATGTAGCCGATTACCTATCTAGGGTGAATATTAATGAAAATAGCGTTCTTAATAATGGGCCTATAGAATCTAATGATGTTGGTTATCTCAACTATGTACACGAATCCTGTCCGTTTATCGTTGATTGGAAGAAAATTAAGTTAGAAACTAGAGTCGACCCCGTTCTAAGCAAAGTTCATAGTATGATAATGAATGGCAACAAGTTGCCTTATAATGATCCTGTGTACAAACCATTTACGAATAGAGTAAGAGAGCTCACTGTAGATCATGGCTGTGTTATGTGGGGTTATAGAGTTATTATACCTAAGAAATATCATAAGGCTATTTTACAAGAATTACATGCAAATCATTTTGGAGTAAATAAAATGAAGGAGCTTGCTCGCTCGTACTTCTGGTGGCCGAATCTTGATATAGAAATCGAAGAAATTGCCAAGAACTGTAATGTATGTTCTAAATTTAAGAATGTTCCACCCAAATCAGTGTTGAAACCTTGGCCTTGGCCTAGGAGAGCTTGGACCCGTATACATGTTGATTTTCTTGGGCCCGTCAGTAACAACACTTACTGTTTTGTCATCATGGATTCAACATCCAAATGGATTGAAAACTTTATTGTACATAGCACTAGTACAGAAACTGTTATTAATAAGTTGTCTGAAACCTTTGCGCGATTTGGGTTACCTCGGTTCTTAACATCCGATGGTGCAGCATGTTTTACAAGTGAGTCTTTTCAAAATTTTTTGAAAAAGTTAGGCATTCAACATTTAATGGGTGCCCCATTCCACCCTCAGTCGAATGGAGAGGCAGAAAGTGCAGTTAAAATTATTAAAAACTGTATTCGCAGAGCACCATACAACCCAAATGGCGCAAATCTGGCTCGCCATATAAATGATTTTCTGTTTCAATACCGTAATACGGTACATGCCACGACTGGTGAATCACCTGCTAAGTTGTTGCTTAACCGATCTCTTAGTTGTATATTTGACTTGCTAAGGCCAAACACTGTTGATATTGTAGAGAGAAAGCAAGTAAAACAAATTAAGAATTACAAAGATAAAAGAAATAGTAAATTTGAAGTAGCGCAAAATGTATCTGTCCAAGATTATAGGGCCCATCATGATAAGTGGCAAACGGGTGTAGTTTCTAAGGCTTTAGGATCACAAACTTATAGTGTTCAAACTTCTGATGGATTAGTGTGGAAACGTCATGTTGACCAAATTTTACCCGGTAAGGAAGTAAATGAGGTAGAATCTTGTTCAAATAGTAATGTTGAAAGTTCCAGAAAGACTAATGAAATAGATTCTCAAAATGTTTCAAATGATCAATCTGTAACAGTAACTAAGGAAACCCCTGTGGTGTCTCCTAAAGTTAGGCCAAAAAGGCAAATTAAACCACCTAATCGGTTCTCGCCTTAAGTATTTTTTTTCATGTCTACTTTTTTTTGCCTACAATGTTAATTGAGTTGTTAAAATTGTTTCATGTCTGAGAGTTTGAGCTTATGTATCTATATATATATTATCTGATTAAGACTTTCCGGATTTATTGTATTTTTATGGTAGACCTATGTTTATTTTATTTTCCCAAGGGGGAAGGAATGTTATAATGTAAAGTGAACCATATGTGGTTGTAGGGAACACAGTCACTACTGAAGGCTGTGGATTACAATGGTGTGTTCTTCTTCTCCCTTCCTATTAGAGTTATAGTTTAGCTAGCACGAGATGTGTCGGGTGTTATGTCTACCATTTGTATAAAAGTGTTTTTTTCAAATCCAAATAAATCGAGTGTCTCGTAAAATGAGTATTATTTCTACACCACGCCACAACAGGGTGGGAGGTGGTTATGGAGTTGTGGGAGGGGTGCGAAGTCGCTTTCAAAAGCTGAGAGCATTACTGAACTTCAATCTCTCCGACACCCGACGCGCCTTTTTGTGGAGCTTTTTAATAAAATTAGTGTACACTACTTGAGATTACGGGATGATTCTGATAAGGCCACTCCACTCAAGGGCTGGGGGTTATTATTTCCAGCTCTTAGAGTTGGGTGGTTAAGAAAAATCTGGAAAATGTTTACAAAATATACTATGGAGGTTGTTTGTGTTTAATATTGATACTTACAATGTTATCTCAATAGTTTTATTTAAGATCTACAGTAAATATGAAAGCAGTTTAATTTTAATCCGTTTTAAACGAAAAAATAGTTTTATCAAATTAAGGTTTTTTAACAAAATGTCTTGTAATGTCTTATCAAGTTTAGAAGCTTTTCGTAAGGAATTATTCTACATTAATTTATTGAAAGAAAGTATTTTAAATATTTTTTCTCTTACAGTAAAATTTTACTCGTTGACTTCATAAATTGTGATAGAATTTGTGTTGAGTGTATGTTTAGAATTTGTGAATTTGTAGAATGTGTAGAATTTATGTTTCCCCATATATTTTGAACGAGGTGGTTAGTTTTTGTCAGTTATATAACAGAGCCCCAAACGAGAGATGGTTAAAGTTGCATGTTTCCTTGACTGACACGGAGTCAGTCTGTAAATAGAACAAACAAACCTGCATCAAACTCCTACTTGGATGTTGTGTTATCATACTCGGGGTGGTATTATTGAATCTGTTAGAAATAGAATAATGTACTATATTCAGCTTTTATACAGCGTGACCGAATCCATTTTATTTATATAAATTTCCGGTCAACGTACAAATCGAAATTACAAAGACGACCAATAGCTTTCAACTTTAATTTGTATTTAAATTAAAATAACGTCAACCCTTCTTCAAAAGTTCAATTCTTCACAATGTTATCATTCCCTTACAATACAATACAATACAATATATTTATTCCCAATTATTGCATACATGAAATATTACAGGACAATACACAACAATGGAAATTAATCTAAACAAGACGTATGTCTGTGCGTGGAGAAGAGTGTCATTGACTCCCGATGCGAATTTCCAAAAACAAAACAAAAAACTACCATGGAAAAAACTAATACTAACACAAGTAAATAACGATAAAAAAGTACATAGCATTTTAAATAATATAGTTTATGAATGCCCGGATGTAAAAGAGAAAAATTGATGATATGGAAAAAATCTATCTTCTTATTTCTATAAGGGTTTCCGTCTGTTACATCCCTTTATCTCTCGACCTACTGAACCGATTTTTAAGATTGAGGTGTCATTTTAAAGCTTAGGATATACCGCAGTGACGAATCGCAATTAAAAATGTCATATTATTTCAGGCTTCGCCCCCCTCGCCTCTGATTTATTTCTAGTGGGCGCTTTAGAAGTTGACCAACTTTTATTGCAAGTTTTTTAATGTGAATTGTAATGTAACAGCTGATTACCTTCAGATGAATTTTGAAAGCCAGATAGTAAACAAAAATAGATCTCTGTCACTTCATAATCAACACGTACTGTAGGTGAGTTTCACTACAGAATCATAAAATGCGCAATTTGCCCACGGGCCACCTCGTTAACTAAAATCAGGTGTAAGGCAATCATATCAGGGCCTCCACGGCTTCCGTTACTTTCCATCCCTCTTAATACGGTAATGCAAGAAAAATAAACAGTAATTATTACCATAGTAAAATGCACGGAAATAGTCCGATGGGAATTTTATCAGCTGTGTCCCCCCTCACCCCCTCTCGCTTTACAATGTTGCCATTTTTTGTTATGTTTACCATGTTTTATACCAGTATAAAAATGTGTTTTACAATGAACTTGGCAACAATGTTTCGACTCTCATCGGACTATTTTCGTGAATCCTACTATAGACCTTAAAAAACTGTTTGGGGTAACAAACTGTGTCGTATTTCCACCCAGCCTTGCCAAACATTTTGATATTCAGTTGGGAAATGTTAGATCCGAAAACCTTTTGCTGGTGTACCAACGTACTGCATCCAGATTTTTCTTTTATGAAAAATTAATGTAAGGCTTTTCAAACAGTTCGTACTCCTTAACGTCCTGAAACTTTTCGGTTCTTGCAGGCCTATTTATCAGTACACTTACAAAGCAGATTTGTTTACCACGACCACACTTAACAGTGACTAACACAGTGTCCCCAATGAATGGTTGTTTCGTACAGCTCACGAGCTGCCCTTGCACCGCAGCCGCAGCCCAATCAGCGTACCCACAGCATGTAGCGTGTAGCCCGTCGTACGCCCCGGCGCGGCGCCGGGGACTATTTAGTATGTGTGGGCTTGTGTGGGAGGTGGCTCTTGTTTGAAAACCTCACATGTCAGAGAGGCAAAGGCGTTTGACGCGTTTCTCTTGGAACTGTCGACTGAAATTAGTTCACCGGCTGGTTTTGACGGGCTTTCTTGCTAGTTTTTACTGGCTTTAACTGTTTTAAAGATGCCAGCTTGGTTTAGCTTAAAGTGTACCCACCTTCGTTTGTACCTTAGGTAAGTTTTGCTACACGGTGACATAAAAATTTAATATTTAAATTTTGTATATAATATAAAATTGATACGTTGTTACAGTGCAAAAGCTTCGAGGTTTTACCGTCAATAGATACATGATAAAATGCAAGTTCCTTGGTATCTCATCCTTGGTATCTCACAATATTCGCAATTTACTTTATGTGTTCTCTCTGGTTAGGCAAACACCATAGGTGAGAAACTTTTACGACAATTTACGGAAAGTCTCACAATCAAAGTATAAATTTGTGTACTTAGATTTGATAATAATGTAGAAAGAAGAAAAATATTTTTCGATGTACAGTATATAAATATAATTTTATTTAATTACTTACCTATTATCTAATGGTACTTGCTTTTCCGTTACTCTGTTTTAGCGAATTTCCCATAGGGAATAAGCTATTACCGTAGGTCTCATGGAAAGACCTAAGCCCGGGACCATGTTACTTTTTTGTTTTGAGGTGCCCAGAGACCAAAAATAATAGTCATTAAAAATTTTATATATATATATATATATATATATATATATATATATATATATGTGTGTGTATATATATGTATATATATATATTTTAATATATATATATATATATATATATATATATATATATATATATATATATGTATGTATGTATGTATGTATGTATGTGTCCCTAGACACGATGACTCTCGTAAAAATGGTCCGATCGACACCAAATTTGGTAGAGATGTGTAATCCTACGTTTATTCGGATGAGTTCGAAAACCAGACATATCGACCTACCGGAAGGGGTAGTTTTGGGGGGTTTTGTACCCCAAAAATGGGTTTTTTGCATTTTTCATATGTAAAATTAAAAAATTTTTAATTTTTATTTTGACCATTGGATTTAGGTAAAAAATACACACAATTTAGTATTTTGAAGCTTTGCTCTATCTCCATTGGTTACCGAGATATTACAAAGTCTAAAGACAGTACATTGTCTTTTGGGGCTCCAATGTTAATCTTATGGAGAATAAGGATGTGTTAATATTTCACTTATTAACCTATATTTTTGGATGAAACTTAGTATTTAGCTTCATTTGGTTGAGATTCATCCATTTAAGGTAAAAATTCTTGGCTTTTGTACTTATCATGGCAGCAAACCTGCATACTCTTTTGCCATGTTAATCATATGGAGAATAGGCAAACTCTTTTATTTATGGACAGATATTGATGAAACTTAGTATATGGCTTTATATGGTTGAAAAAAATTGTTTTTATGCTAAAAACCTACTTTTGGTGTTCCCCATGGCAGCATACCTGCATACTCTTTTCTATTTTATCATAAGGAGACTAGACATTTATTTCCCTATTTATGAGCATGTGATGAAATTTGGTTTACAGGTTTATCTGGTCAAAATTAATATTACTGATTAGGAAATTCGCTGAGTACGCAGGTCTGCTGCGACGGGGTGTATTGTTATTATGTAACTTGCTGAAACTTAGAAAAAATAGTTTTATATCTTACGAAATATTATCAACATACAGTATCGACAACTTAAATCAAATGAAACTGATAAAGACGGTTTAGGAATTACCAGTGAAACAGAAGTTTGGTTATTGTATATAAATATTTTTTTAACTAGTTTGCTAGTATTGTGGAAACATAGAGATACGGCAGTGGTTTCGTGGCTAAGGACGATGCGGCATTCTACACGTATGTGCTAGAGTAAACTTCTTTCTTATTTATTTGTGTACTTTCTACCTCAGTCTCTAGTTGAACTGTACTGCATTCTTTTAAAAATAAAACTTGCTGTGTTAAAATAATAAAAAAATTGTTTAGAGTCTTAGAAGATGAAACAAGAACCGACGCTTATCACCTTTATGTTTTAAATCAAACCTAGTAGGCCTAATAAATAAAAAAAGTAAGTCAAAGTTCCTGTTTTTTCGCCGAACGTTAAAAACTTTTTTTATGTTTCCATATTTAGTGGCCCACCAGATAACTAGAGCTAAGGGTCCCATCGCCTATTGTTATGTTTCCAAGTGACAAAGGAGGTGTTATCTGTGCAGCACGAGGTTGTGATAGCGAGAACAGGGCGAGGGCGTTACGTCGCTACTGTTACGTAAGTGATCTGACAAGTGAAGGCTCATCACTTGATCGCCGGACCCTCCCGGTTAGTCACGGCCCTCACTTGGGATCACTCGGCAAACAGAGATCTCTGAATAACTGGTAAACCCTTCTCTTAGTCACTTGTTTGCGCATATTGAAACTAGGGATGTGTTACTGTATTGTATTCGCCGTTTTCTCATCCCGTTATAGATACATATGTTTTATGTTAACAAAAATCTGAAAGGGCCAACCATGGAGGGTAACTATTCTTCATCCGAAAAAATGCCTTTTTGGATTCACCTTGCGAAGCACAATAATATGATACAAAAGTAATGCGAAATAATAAACCTCCAATCACTGGTTATCAGTTTATTGGTTATCTGCTATCTGCTAATCAGTTTAATTTTGTTTCGCTAATTTAATCAAAATGCTATGATTCAGTCCATTAACTTAATCGATTTATTGTTCAATCCATTACTAAGGAAATGCTTTCGGTGGATGGCTAAGCTTCGTTCATTATTATTGCAGTACAGATGATGCATCAAATTGCTTCTTTATCTCCACAGTTTCATATAGAGTCAATGCTATTTTCTCAAAACAAGGTGCATTTGCTCCTCATCTTTTTTTTACACCGGTTGACCGATTTGTATTATTCAGATCACTCGTCACGAGGTTTCTCTGCTCGCTGCAATAGATCAGTCATGCCCAGGACTTGCAATTTGGCGTATTCATTGAAATAATCCTGTTGAACTTTTTTCCCTATTGTTCACAATAAAATCTGTTAGACATTGAAAGAATTAAGAATAAAATCTTTTTACCCGACACTCGTCCACGGCACGGCAGGAGCAAGGTTCACGGGGACCGGGGATTGGCCCGCTCCCAACACCAGACAGACCCCGCGTTATCCAACAATATGAGTCATCGATCGGCTCTTTGTTACGGTCCAAACCACCAACGGATCGAACCAATCGAGACCCGTTATTTCATCGATCCCTAAATGGATCGTGCATTTGCAGAACGGTTATGGCTTCTTATAATTTGATCTATTGATTCTTGGATTGCAAGCCCTTCGCGATCCTATGTCGTTTGCTAGACAGTGTAATAGTCACTATATCAAGAGAAAGGTTAAATAGATTTTTACTGCAAAGCTTAATATTGTATCAATGAAAATAATTACAAACGTTTTTAGGGTTTGCGTACAAAACGAAATAGGATTCAAAGGAGTTTTTGCCATTTTAAAACTAAATAAGTTCGAGTTAAAGTTTTTAGTTATAAAACTGTAAAACAAAATTAATTAATTTTCCTTTAGAGGATTTTAATAGAAATAAGAAATCTAAGAACTACTACAGGAATCATTTTGCACGCCCATCAAAGAAACTTATAAATGATTTTTCAAGAAAACTCTTTTAATAACGTAAGTTAGTACTGTAATCTGTTTTGAGGGAACACTGAAGATGAAACAGTTTTTAAACAGTTGAATTGTGTAATAGCTGATTGTAGAGTTCTCTTTGTCAGAGTTTAAGACGCTTTTGTTTTTGTTATCAAGAAACAGTTTGTGTTCAATTTACGGAGGGCTGAGATGTTTTCTTGTTAGAAACATCGATCTGAGACTTGTCTTCACTCATTTTGATTGAACGTCGTGAACTCTTGTTTCTTGACAGGTGATGTTTTCAATGAACTATTTTGCCACGGGGATCTTAAACGAATCAAATTGTGCATGCGATCGTTTCAACAATTCTCTGTTAGGAGCCATTTTCATTTCAAGATTGATTGTTCTCGTTATCGGCATATCGAAATCGTTCCGTCAATCCGCTAATCTGATGAACGCCTCTTTGTCTCGTAACGATGTGGATGAGTCAACAGAGTCGCAGCCAAGTGGCAGCCCGACTCTGACTCATCTGTCTGTGGTCATTCATGGCAGATTTACGAGCTGGCAGCATCAGGCTAGTCCTTGTCGCGTGGTCTCTGTCTCGCAACTACCAGTGCAACAGCCAGCAGTTAAGTGTCCGCGAAAAGCGTATACAGTACTCCTGGTGGTATAAAATTAAGAATTGTAATTTTTTTACTTTTTGTGTTATTTTTGTAATGGATGCTTTTGGCACTTATAAATACTTTTTAGACTTATGGTCTAATAAAAAGTTGGTCCCATGTGAACTTGTACTCGACCTATATCCTTTCAATAGCTTTACATTGGTGTTTTTCATCGAAAGGAACCAAACCGTGCTACCTTTTTTGTCAAATGAATTATAATTAATATTCTACGCATTAAAGGCAGGATACAACTTGACAGTAGAGTCAAGGGACTCGCAGAGCAATCATAAAGTAATTAACTTTCAGGTAATGTCAAGTTACGCCAAAACGCTGGTGTGTAAATTTGGAACATCGTGTTTAGTGAACATTATTTGACTTTTTCGTCCCTCTAATTGATTAGTGTGTAAATTATAACAAATCAAATATGCTTGGCCTGAGACGGAATGTATGGTTGTAATTTTAGGATAGTTGTTACTAAAAATGCGGATTGACTCTATGAAACTAGTATTATGAGCACTGTATGCAGTCTATTTTATTACCCTTTTTCCATTATTCAACTGACCTGAGCATATAAAATAAAATTGCTTAACTTATTTATAGAAATGAACTATTTTTGCTTATTATCTGCTAAATTAACTTTGAAAAAAAAATCTCCTCAGGAAGAAAATCATGTGAAGAATGTTAAAACTACCATCCGATTCAATTACTGTATTATTTATAAAGATTTGTGGTATAGTATCGCAATTCTTCCCTGGCCAAGAGAATGTGTAGATGCAAGCATTAGCGTTCCTGCTAGGAAAGTTGATATGCTCGTTAGAGGGGTGGATATGACGTAGAGTGTGCAAATGTCAACACCGGCAGTGACAGGGGCAGTGGCGGGGGCGGGGGCGTTATTGATGGTCTAGTTAGCTGCTGTCGAGACACCGGCAGTTGGGTCTTGTCAACACTTGTAGACAGCAGACACCGACTGCAGCTAATTACACAGACTAATTACCGCATCGAGTCTTCTGTCAGTTGCGCACACGAATTCCGCACCGCTCGAGGCTGTCTCTATAGCCCACCAACATTTCAGTCCCTATTCGGTCATTCCTCTATGCTGCACATTGTTGCTATTCCCCACAAATCGGCATCGGTCCCTGCAGTAATCAACCGAAATTCATCAAAACAAAAAACTACTTGCCGCACATGATAGACAAGTTCCTAATAAGTCCCTCTCTGACTCTAACCAATGGTTACTCCGCTATACTTTGTTAGAGCAGAGGCTGATGCGAACATATGCTCCCCCCCGTGGGAATTTTCGACATATACATTTTTGTGTTTGTATTGACATGTACTTTATGGTTTTAGGTGTTTGCTACTTAAAAATTACAGCATATCCCGAAAAATACGAAAAAAACATGAAAAATATAAAATCTACTACCATCATTAAAATGATTCAGTTTCAAAAATCTTTTGACCGAAAACACTAACAGTTTTCTCGGCCAATTTTATTAATTAATGGGTCGTTATAAAGCTCTCTACTTAAATATTTCCAAATAACTATGATTTTTTTTTAGATTTATGGTGAAAAAGTGAAATAACTTGTTTTATATACAGTTTGGTTGAAAAGTCCCGGAACGGTGAAATATATTTTTTACCAATATAGATAAAGTTAAAAGACTTGGTATATCAATAATGTCCATAAATGTCTACTCTTTTAAGGCATTATCACTTTTTTACCCCTTAAGGGGGATGGCCCACGAGGAGTCAGACAAAATTCTTAAAAAGCAGCATAGGTCAAGTTTGGTATCAAATTAAAGGTCCCAATTAGCAGAATACAATACCGCAAACCCGACGTTAAAAGGTTGGGTATAAAGAAAGTTATTGCATTTTAAAGTTTTACATTTTAATGGAAACTTTGTTTGCCTGCCATTTCCGTTTCGGTCATCCATTTGAAGTCTAGTTTGCGGCATTGTACTCTGCTATGTGAGACCTTTAATTTGATACCAAACTCGACCTATGCTGCTGCTTAAAAATTTTGTCCGACTCCTCGTAGACCGTCTTTTCTTGGTTTTCTGGAATATGCTGTAATTTAAAAAAGGCAAACAACCGAATTCTTAATCTAGTAGGTAATACTAACAAAAAAAAGTATAAGTCATAAATTCCCACGGGGGGGAGGGTTTCATATTGGCGGCCCATGGTCTATGTTACCAAAATCTACATTTCTTTTAACCTCGATGAGATTGACGTTATCTTATTGTAGAACCTGTCAGGTGTGCAATATAATATTAATTTTAACCTTTAGGCCTACCGTATTAAATACCTTATTATGAGTCTATGCTGTTGTTGGATAATAAACAGTTTGTATGTACGCAGACTATTTTAACCTTACGCACTCTGTGATAACTGGGTTGATTAAATGGTTTTCGTTGTCATCCAACTTAACGCCAGGGTCAAAATAATCTAAAATATGTAATGCCAATTACTTACTACAAAAGGCTAAATAATCTAAGAATAATTGTTTTTACATAGGCAGTTTTTCCACTTCCCAGTTTGACAGCGGTTACTTAACATTCAAACAACGGTTACTCAACTCAAGAAAACAGAACAATTTTCCATCATTCGTCTCTTTCCTTGGCGTTACAGTACCGAGAATGGATGTGGCTGTAGAAGAACCAATTAACATTAGTGGACGAATTTGTCAGGGAATGCACGGAACGATGCAGGGACTGACGCAAACAGGATGCTTTATTAATAGACAACCGCCGGTGTCTGTGCATGGTGCGGCTCTCGTGTCTCCGAAACGGCTCATTCATCTACTCATCTGCAACAGTGCCACGCACTAGACACCACCGACACTGCGCCGAGACCGAGAGGAACGATATCCAATTTACAGCCAGTTTTGAGAAGTTGAAAACTTATTTTTTACCGCATTTCTTCATTACTTTTATAGAATTTATAGGCGATAAATAGCCTGATTATCGTAGCCTAAGAGAAAACCCAAAAACTAAAAAATCTCATGAATGATATGCAAAATTATTATTTTTTACCAACGTAACACACAAAAATGTGTGTTCATAGTAGGCTTAATAGTTTAATTAAAATCAGCGTCCCTCGGCTACCTGGTTCTAAATGTAACCTTTAAGTTCTATTAGGCCTTTTTTATGTACATCGTGTTACGTAATTGAAAAGATTATGTAAATACGTGTTGTCTTAATATGTACAAGCATTAGTGAAATACAAACCATAGTTTTGGCTGTCCTTATTTTTCACTTGCCATTCTAATGTAATTTCATTGTGTTGTTTTTTGTTTGAATAAAACATTGTCAATATTACAATGGAATAAAACAACTCGTTGCTTGAAACGACCTAAACTCGACGCGTCCAAGAACTACTCATATTTTTTCGCAATACTTGTTGTGCAATATGTCAAGAGTGTTTTCAAGTGTTAAGTGCATCATATTTCTTGAATTCGTCTTTTAGAAACTAACTATATTCTCCCTTACTGTAAAATTTTCTTTAACTTCACAAGAGCTCACAGATAGGATCTTCTTATTAATTTCGCGACTCTAATTGATAACTTCCAAAGTCGAAAATGATGAGTAAATTACAATAAGAATCGGCTTACCAAACTCCGTAACCACCTACCACAACGTTTTCTATAAGTTCGTGTTTGAGTCGCCCTGTGACCCAGGCCTCGTGTTCCAAGCACCCAGGCCTCGTGTTCCCTCCTCCGCGTGTACCACAACACGACACGTCTGGCGTCTGGTCGGTGTGCAGCGTACCGAGGACGGCCCATGTAATGTAGGCTGGCGGCTGCATCCTCGTGTGATGAATAATAATGAGTTTGTTCATTCACTTAGACGACATTTGCATAAACGATTTGTCCCCTCTTGTCTGTGTGGACAGCTTTTCAAAACACCGCTGCTAAACGACTCTTCATTCGTTCCAAATGTGTCGACCATGAATTTATCTTATCTAAGGAGTTACAGTACATTTTGTGCATGTTTTGGTGGTGGTGAAACAGTGTGTTTGCTATTTTAGTTTAGGCCTACTTCTTGGTCTCGAAAAAATAGCATCAGACTTACATCATCATAATTTATTGAGGCAATTAATTATGATTCCAAGGAAATTCATTCCTTAAAGAATCCATAAGAATATTTAATTCGGTGGAAGGAATAGGCATACCTAACTGTACAATGCCTAATGAGAAGGAGAAGTGTATTTAACTATGTCACATGTCTTTGGGTATTAGCAATGTAGGTCGATTCTACATACCAAGCAGAATTTCTAATGTGCTGCGTTTGTTTGAAGGAAATTGGTCGTTATTACCATACTACTGCAAGTGGATTAAAACAACTCGTTGCTTGAAACTACCGTAACCCTACGCGCCCAGGAATTTTTGATACGTCTTATTACTTTTGCAATTTTTTTTATTACTCGAACGCAAACGAGTGGTGTACAGAACGGGTGCAATTCTATGATTTTTGTGACGACTAGCTGATACCAATGCAGTAATCCATGGTAATAGCGACAAATTTCCTTCAAATAAACGTGTAGTACATTAGAAATTCTGCTTGGTTTGTAGAATCTACCTACAATACAGCATATTGCTGTTGCGCTAAAGTTTGACAAAATAAATTCTCACTTCTAACCGCCATTATTATTCTTAAGACGGCGTAATAAGTTAGTTGTATATGCAGTAGACGGAATGAGGTGGGGGCGAGGCGGGTGATGGACGGCGCGTGGGACTTTGGAATGCAAGTGACAGTGACTGTCGACCGTCCTTGTCCATCTCGGATGCGAGCTGCACTCTGGCGCAACACTCTGGTGTGACTGCGATGCGAGTGTCACACTCTGTAAGGTAAATCAGTCGGGATTGTCAACTTTCCACCATTATTGAGATTCTGCAGGAATACTGATAAGATTTTTAGATCTGGTAGATTTATTACTGTCCAAGCTAAGACTAGCTGATTCTTTACGGTTATTAGTTGATTACCCAACAACCACTGGCATCTGTGTCCAGTTTCCAACTTTTTATAGTAGGCTACTCATTTTTGTCCGGCGTCCCTTCACAAGACATTAACGCTATACGCCTTTTAGGATCTTATTTAATCTAACTCTATAATTAAATTGTAATTAATTATATTGAGCATATGGAAAGCTTTTCTTAGATCCTCGCTGCGTTATAGCATCTATAACACCTAAAGGGTCTCATAAAATATACTAATTTTCATCACACTACATCGATATCACCTGTTTTCGACCCTCACTTTTACCAACGAAACACCTGTTTTTCATCACTCCGTATACGAAAGTGACAACTTGCCGTACAGCTGAGACCTTGGAAAGTAGTCATTTCCCAAACTGTCACCGTCAGCTGATTTTACTGACCTGTACGGAAAGTAATGTTTGTAAACAAACTTTTCCGTACAGCAACAATCAGCTGGGTTTAAAACAAATTAAATTTTGAATTCCAGCTTTGTTTACTTTGTCCAATGGCAAAGAATTTACAAAAATAATCCTCCATTAAAACTTCCACATTTATTAATAATAGCGTCGTGATGAAAAGTATCGTTCACAACTCGTCCGGAAAGCCCATTTCCAGGCTCGATAGTGTTTTCCACGCTAGGCTTCGCCTCGCGCGTAAAACACTATCTCGCCCAGAAATGGGTCACTTTCCGGACTATTGGTGAAATATACTATTGCAGGCCTAGGCCGGCAAAATTTTCCGGCCTAGGGCGGTAATGGAAACGGTAGCAGAGAAATCTAGAATATTAGAATAAGGTATTTAACTACTACAACAACAACAAATAACAAATCAGTGACGTAGTTAGTAGTTCAGTTGATAGCAACTGTTAAATATGTATGACGTAGTTGGGAAAATAGTGCTTTTCCCTTGGAATCAGCTGTAGTCACTTACCGTTAGAGTATTAGTTTTGGTGGCCTTAGCTGATGTGAAGTGGTTGCCTAGCAACCAGAAACTCAAGCAGTATATCTCGCTAGGTTAGTTGAAGTTGAGGTTATGTTTTTTTTTTTATGAAACAGTAATTTTTTCAATTGTTTAGAATTTATTGAATTGTGTAGTGTGATGAAAAATATCGTTCATAACTCGGGCCGAAAGCGTTTTGACAACCCTCGATCGTTTCAAGTTCTCGACTTCGTCTCGAACTTGAAACACGATCTCGGGGCTGGCAAGACGCCACTTTCGGCCCTTGTGACGAATCTATACTTATTTAATACGCTAAGGGGTTTTTTTGTCTTAAGAACTCCTCATACAATTCTCAACCGATTTTCAAGTTTTTGGTGTCGTTGGATAGGGCTTAGTCTGAAGGTGTTTCCACCAATTGATGAAAATCTGACTTGCGCTATCCACAAATTAAATTTGAAATTTTCCCATTAGAATAACATTGAGATTGGTTTGGGCATTTTAAACATCTGTTAACGTACAGCTGGGTCATTCCACGTCAAATCAACCAACGAAAAAATAATTTTGGACCTTAAGGTTTCAGAATGTCCTGATTTTATGTTTACTTGTTGCTACCATCAAAACAAATAAAAATGCAAAATTTCAGATTTTTTCCCCATGTAGTTTAAAAGTTATAAATTTTTAAAAAATCAATAATGCGCTAAATTTACATGCGTTTTGGATTCTTTAAACGGCTGTAGTTTTAAAACTATTAAACATAGGAGGTTCAAATTTTCACCATTTTGTTCTGTTTTTAATTAGCTTTAATTTGATACTAATCATGGTCATGTTTGGAAAATAATGTGATTTTCCAAAATTTTACAAAAATAAATTTTACAAAATTTTGAAAACGTATTTTTTTAAATTTTTGAAAAAAAAAGTATTTCATTCATTCCCAGATGTAGTACAATCGTGCCAAATTTTATAATGGGATGACAATGGGATCATATGTAAATAAAATATTATTTAGTCTTACCTCGCCTATTTATTGATGAACATCACTCATGGAATGTGGACACATAATCAGAAGTATGTTAATAATCGGATTCTTAAGTTATTGTATAAAAATAAGTCACCACCTTCATGACCACTTCAAATACTACCTAAGACTAAATTACAAATATGGTTTCTTGATATTTTAGGTATTTGTTTCTTTTGAGGTTATTTTCTAATGTCATTGAAGACAGCGAATTTTCTTCTTTGCTTAAAGTATATGTCCTTCCAGTAGCAGTCTTGGGATCTACTTTTTGAAGCAATTTTTCCCCTGGATAGTCAAAATGTCACTTGGCTTTGGATAATAGAAGGATGCAGCAGGTCCTTTTGGGTGTAGAAAACTAACTTTAAATTCATAATCCCCGTCGTTCTCTTCAAGATTTCATGAGAGCCACCAGAATTGATCATATGCAACAGTTACAAAGCCTGATTCAATGTAGTGTAGATCTGTTGGTGTTATAAAGTCAAACTCTGTGATGATTTTGGTGAACTTATTGGGACTATATTCATAGTACTTAACATTGAGTTGATTTTCTGAAACTGGGTTGAAAGAATGGAACTTATGAGTTCCAACAATAGCCACTGTATCATTGAAACGAGAAGAAATTTTTCCCCCATATCTTCATATTCTGATTGCGAACAATATAAAAAATCCATGCCAGATATACTAGTTACAGCAAACTCATACAACTGCAGAGGTGTTTTTATTTGGTTGTTATAAGGCCGTTGCAAACTAGCTTCGGCAGCAAGTCGTTTGCCAGTTCCACCAAGTCCATCGCATGCACTTTTACCATGGGATGTGGCAAAAAATTGCCATTCTGCTTCAATTTCAAAATCAGTTTTGTGGAAGCAAAGGTTTTGGAAGTTTTTCTTGTTCTTATACTGTGCAGAACTACCATCCGAGAAGTATGTTATTTTTAAATTTCAAAAGTTATAATATCTTTTAGTATGGAAATCAATGTATTTTGGAAAACGTTAAACGCAACAGTATTGTGTTCTAAACAGTCTGATATAAAAATGTACTGCATATGTTTCATTTTGTTTTCCCACTTGTAATAAACAATAAAGGGATGTACAGTAGCCTGGGTTGATGTCCAGTGAAACGACTGTTCTTCGTCTTGGAGTATAAACAAATAATTTTCTGCAAAGTCACAGTTGATGACAAGCTCTCCTGTTGTCAAGTTTTCCTTCTCTGAATAGCACTCTTTTTGCATTTTCGCAATGAATGAATTTGTCTTCAGTTTTACGAGCATTTCCAGGAATTCATCAACAAACTCGTCTACGTTTTTCGTTATAGACTGCATGGTACACCTATCGACAGTAATTCACTGCTTGTATGTCACTTCATCTACAAGTTCATCTTCAAATTTATTTCTTAAAGCATCTCGTAATTTTTCAACAGTCGGGCATTCTTTACATTCATTCATGTAACACTCTTGTGAAGGAGGATTGCACTTGATCTTTGCCAGACAACAATACTGTAGAATGATTTTAACGGGGTACTATCTCCATTCCACATTATGCTTGTAAGCCCTATACTCTTCATCATCAGTTTCACATTTTGATGTATTGTGCACACACACACAGTATGTGTGCCACTTCCACCCGCTAAAATGCAGTTTATTGGCCTCAACTGGCAAAACTTGGAAAACCTTATGTGATTAGTCGGGTACTTTTCCTTAAACAACTAAAGTTCTGACAGATTGCTTAACACTAACATTTTTTGTATTTGGAGTTCAGACCTTTTTTCTCTGATTGTGACAAAATCCTTCTTTTTTGGCATCATTCTACTAACTTCATCACTGTTATATAACTCTTTAAGCTCTAGTAGTAGCTTCATCCAGTGTTTTACCTGGTTTTGGGTTTGGAGTAGATAAAATCCCCTTTTCTCTAACTAACTTTTTTACTGACCGAGCCATATAATTTCTCCAAATTCTCCCAAAAATTTTTTTACACTCCAACTTTTAGGTAGAAGCGTTAATAATGTCATTCGTTCAGTTTGTTTTGTTGTTTGTGAAAATTTTTCCATCAAGGTCGTTATGATGGGTTAAAAACTGGGCGAGGTAACGATTAAAAATATTTCTTTAAAATATGATCCCATTGTCATCCCATTCTAAAATTTGGTACATATGTACTACTTCTGTGTATAAACAACATATACTTTTTTCAAAAAAATAAAAAAATATGTTTTTGACATTTTTCAAAAATTGTTTTATGAACATTTTGGAAAAACCCTTTATTTTTACAATTTGATCATGTATGGTATCAAATTAAAGCTCATGTTAAACAGAATAAAATGGTGAAAGTTTCAGCTTTCTATCTTTAGTAGTTTTGAAAATATCGCTGTTTAAAGAAACCAAAACGCTCAAAAATTTAGCGCATTTTTGAATTTTTAAAAATCAATAACTTTAAAACCGTATGTAAAAAAAATCTGAAATTTTGCATTTTTATTTGTTTTGATGGCTAGAACCATCACACAAAAAATTATAGTAATCTGAGATGGTGAGGTTCAGACCATTGGTTGATTTGATATGGAATGACCCAGCTGTAGTTTTTGGTGATCACTGATATTCACAATATTGGATTGGTCGGATTTCATTGATCTAGAACTAAATGCAACTTATGTATTGTATGAAAATAAATTGCTCGATGTTGAGCAACACGTGCACTAGTATACTATTATTTACGATAAAAGAGTTAAGGCATAAGATGTTAGATAAATCAAACCGCGGAATCAAATGCACGGATTAGCGTCTTGTTTTTTTTTTTTTTTTTTTTTTTTTTTTGCGATTACCAAATTTCTAGGTTCCCTTAGAAAAGGTTTTATTTCCAACGCGTTTAATCACTGTGACGCGAGTATGATTAGCTTCTCTTCTTTGTGGTTCAATATTGCAGTACCGCACCTTGACCGAAACGAGCACGCCAGTGTCGTACCACCGGGGCCAGAGTCACTTGGCTGCGTGTCAACAGGAAGACCCGCTTACACGGTTTGATTTTAATTCAATACAGTATAGAGTTGAGCGGTGGCTCGATGGCGACCGGGTTGGCCGCCGCCCAGGGGAAATGCAGACCGCACAATAAACACCCTCCATCATCGCGGCGAATGTGGACCATGTTGAGAGGACACGGACAATCTTATTATAGTTCGGGATGTAGGGTAGCGCCGTATAAATAGAATCTACAATATAAATCTTGGTAGTTTTGCTATTGAAATTCTATAATGTGTCAATGGGAAATCCTTACCAAAGTATTTAATTATGATGAGTTTCAAGTGTTTGCCCAAAGTGTTGCCTGGACATATCTTCAAATTACGTTAAGGCTACTTACAATTTAAGATTTGTCGGCTTCTCACATTACATAAAATAATTACATCAACTTACACATGCAGTTTACGTATTGCAAATGTTTATAGTTTCACAGAAAAGTTAGTTACACGTAGACTAAATGTTTAAGCCCAATTTATGCGTACAGTTAGGAGTACTGCATTTTATTGTGCAATTGTGTTGGTTATCCCTCCACTTTCATGTATGGTTAAAATGTTAAAGAAAGTGGAAAGTCTGATAATTGAATTGTCAGTAGGTACTTCTTTAAGGGGGGAATAACTTTTTTATGAATAAGAGAAGCTCTCGTGGCTGGAAGTATTGGGGACTCACAATCAATGGACGCTCTCCTCCGGTAGCCTGTTCCCGTTTAAATTTGACATTTCTTTTGTGGTGGAGTATGTAACCGAAGAAGTAAACCAAGTAAACCAAAAAACGAAAACTCCTAATCTTCGAAAAATGGATGAAACTGGATGTCCTTATCCTTTACAATGAGTTAAATTTTGCAAATTTCGTGGTTTTGGCCACATTCCGGAATTCCCGTACACATGGCACTGCTTGCCCCCTTATCATTCTCATCGACTGCGCTGCCCGAGTGACCCATGGTTGACATGCCAGCCACGACCGACCCGCTTGGCTCTACCCGGGACCCACCGCCACGGCCCGGGTCTGCCATCGCACTGTCATGGTCGGACATCGCCCGCGTCGCTGCTGCTGCACACTACTCCACTGTTCCCATGTACTGGGCGTAAGTCGCACTACTCATAATATCGATTTATTTTATTGTCAATGTCTTTAAATTTTAAGTTATGCAAAACTTAACCCTTATTCATACTCAGAATTTTCCAAAATACTTGTGTAAACAAATGCGAACTAAAATACGGCCTTGCCATTCCTGTCAACATTTTCGGGTTTATTGTTGCATATCTGGTTAATTGTAAAGTTATTTACGTCTTAGTAATTTAAGTTGAATAATCTAAAACTTAATAATTTGACCTCGTTAATTCATTTTGAAAATTCGCATACTATCAATCTTAATTTAATACCTAAAGGTATTTATTGGATGGACATGATCATAAAAAATCTTAATTAAATTCACAAAAAAAAAAAAAAAAAAAAAAAAACATGACGGTTATCCGACTCAAACACATTTTATGCACGTGGTGAATTAGTTTCAAGGCATATACGGTACTTTTCTGCTGGAAAATCTCCATATGTAATTTGTATCAGCTTGAATCCATTATTTCTTTTCAGAGCCTAAACGTAGGTCTACCATTGTATACCAGTGGAGGGCAGAGCAAGTTTTTACGAGACCTAGCTAAAACACAGTAAGAGCGGGTAAACTTAAGGGTGCGCTCTACCCATCTGCCGCGGGCGGATGCAAGGGTTTTGAATCGGTGCCCACCCACTTCGTCACCCCCCATTTCGTCACCTATCATAAAAATCACTGAGCCGTACTAATGAGGGTCGGCCGCCGTCCCGTCCCCCTCGGGGCCTGCTACCTGAACTGATCGGTGTGAAGTATAGGATCCCGTTCCCAATCACAAGAGGGAACGGTGTTCACCGTTCATGACTCGTTCACCTTAGTGCAGAGAAGAGTGTCCAAGCAGATTAATACTATAGTACTGTATAAACATTCCATTACCCTGTATATCATAAAAGAGTTCACATTATTGTCTAGAGAGGAAAATACTGTACAGAGCATGGTCATTTTCGTTTACGATGAATTTTTCATAGCTTCTAGATATTAGGAATAATATAGGTTAGAACTCATCGATTGGTTTACTGCTACAGGTGAAAACAAAAGCAGACAACTTTAACTGATGTATGATAATTGACAGATAACAAACGAAAACAACACATTATGTTTGCAGATGTTTTGAATAGTCGAATAAATGATCTGAAATGAAAAAGGGTGCACAGTTTTCAACACTATTACATTTCGTTGTGTTGATCTCTCACTCACTACAAAGAAATGTGTATTATAGTAATGCATATAAGTAAGTATAGTAATCTATTAAATATTATTAATATTAGTAGCCCTATTAACAGAATTTCTTGCTTGTCCAGTTCGAATAGGTTATAGATGATTGAATTTACGGTTTTATAAACTTAAGTCTTCAGGTCCATTTACACAAGAGGTTGATTGATACGCAAAAGTTGACAAATCTTACCAGTCTATATGGTTATATGTCTTAAGAGAATTATCATTTATGTTATAATTTATTTATTTACATTATTTCCTTGAACTCCAATTACCTAAGTTACTATTACTATACTAACATTTATGGATAATGAAATGTTTATACAGTACTATAGTCTTAATCTGCTTGGACACTCTTCTCTGCACGGAGGTGAACGAGTCATGAACGGTGAACACCGTTCCCTCTTGTGATTGGGAACGGGATCCTATACTTCACAACGATCAGTTCAGGTAGCAGGCCCCGAGGGGGACGGGACGGCGGCCGACCCTCATTAGTACGGCTCAGTGATTTTTATGATAGGTGACGAAATGGGGGGTGACGAAGTGGGTGCACACGTTTGAATCTCCGTGTTTGTCGCCCCAGTTGTAAACCGATTTAAAATATTTTGGTGTCATTCTTTTCGTAATATAATTTTGTACTCCGCTATCGTCTTAACATTTCGATATTAATTTAAATTACTAAGCAGGGTGCTTGCTAATAATGTTGAAATAAGCGTTTTTGTATCAAGTTTTAACGTATTAAAAACAATTATTTAAGAAAAAATAAGACGATACACGAGTACAATATAATCTTAAGAACAAGAATCTGCAATATGATTGGTAAAAAGTTTATAGATAATGATGCAAGAAGGGAGATGCGAAAGGTCTGCAATTTCAAAAACATCGTTATTAGACCACCGATCGATTTCGCACTGAAACCAAAAAAAGCATTAAAGTAACAAAATTTAAAATCACCCGTCATATATTTTCCAAAATGTGAGGTTCCGCGTATAGCGGCAGTTAACAGTCTCGCTCGACGATTTTGACGCCGAGGTAGAGCGCACCCTTAAGATTCAGGCAAATCTTGGTGAATACCCCGTTATTTACCGGACATTCAATTCCATAATTTTTTTACCAATAACTGTAGTTCATTTTATCCGCTTACTTGCCTATTAATGCAAACTGCACCAAGTTTCTTTGTTAACTTGCGTCATCTCACTTTTTACTCTTTAAAAATTGAACTTGCTAAACCAGGAGATAGGATCCGTAAAATTGGTACGGTATCAAATCAATTTTTTATCATTCAATTTTCAAAATTTGAATGAGGTGCACGAAATTTCATCTATTTAGCAATGCCGAAACATTAAGAATTCAATTGCTGAATGAGTTGGCCAGTCACTCAATCGCTTTATCTCTCTTTACGAATAGAGAATTCGACTTGACTACCAGCAGAAAATCGTGTTATTTGACACGGTCCCTCAGTAATGGGACGATGTGGCTGTGAGCAGTTGACGATACAGTATCTCCGCCGCCACGCATGGTCGCAGCCACACACGCTGCATTGTTCGGCTGCACAGCCAGTTTAGTGACAGTCAACTCCGGTGTGTTCCGGTGCCGCCCCCAACATCCGTCCAGTGCTGCTACCACCACCGCATGGTTACCCGGTAATGTGTTACATATACAACATACAAGCACAATTAATCGTTCGTATAGAAGTATAGTTCAGTTGATAGTTCAAAATAGATGCTATTTTCTCCAAAATATTTGAAAAGCTGTTTTAATAAGGCTGTGGTCTGTTATAGATCATAGGATTTTATTTTACAACCAGTTTGGGTTTGTGAAGTGAGGCTCTACTATGCCAATGCGATTTTCATGTTCTTAGATATAGGGCAGTGAATGCTTTAGATTGGGGGAGATCAGCCTCTGGTGTTTTCTTTGATCTTCGCAAAGCATTCGACACGGTTTCGCATTGTCTTTTGCTAAAAAACTCCACAATATTGGTGTCCGTGGTGTAACGTTTCAATGGTTTTCTTCTTAATGCGTTCAAACAATTCTTTGTCGATGTGCAGAATGTCAACGCTAGTGTACCACAGGGTTCCATTCTTGGGCCATTGTTATTTATTTGGTTTGTTCATGATTTGAAGAGTTGTCTTGTTAATGCTTATTTGTTTTTATTTGCTGATGACACCTCAATTGTCATCGATGATCTCTGTCGAGAAGACATCAAGTAAGAATTTTTTTGGTGTCTAACTCAATAGTCCAGTAGTTCCAAGAAAATGGTCTTTTGGCAATGCCAATAAAACTACGTTCCTTAAGTTCTCAATCACATTAAAGCGCTGTGATGACCTCAGTATGTTGATTGATGACGTTGAAGTCCGTTCCGAACAAGAAGTAAAATTTCTGGATCTATTTGTTGAACGAAATTTGAATTTTTCCACCTATTTTCAAAATGTTACAAGAAAGATTTGTTCTGGGATCTTGGTCCTCCGTAGGCTTGCAACCTTCGCGGACTCAGCAGTGATTTTTTTCTGCATACTACGCCTTAGGTTTCCCTTTTCTTTCATACGCTGTTTCAATCTGGGGATCTGAAACTTAAAAAAAAAAAAAACAAAAAAAGTTTTCGTCTTTCAAAAGAAGGTTGATAGAATCATTGCTGGAGTTCGTCAAAGGGTGTCATGTAAGTCTCACTTCCAAAATCTTAATATTCTTACATTTCCTAGTATTTTCATCTTTCAAACAGTAATATTTTTTCAACAGAACCATAGCATTTACCAGCCTCTTAGAAACACCATCAAACTAAATATCCCTCTCCATCATACTTCATTTTTTAAGCGTCATATACCTTTTATACAGCCATTACATTGGCCCTACCTGATGTTATTCGGAGTGAAAATTATTTGAATAGTTTTTTTAAAAGAAAGCTCTAGGTCTTCCTCATTGAAAAATGTTTTTATTCTGTTAAAGAGTTTATTCAGCATAGACAATTACAATTAAAGTATTCTAATCAGTTTTGTAATTAATTTTTATGTGTTCTGACGCAAGCATATAATATATGTTTTTATGGCAATAAAGAAGATTTGATTTGAAATCTTGCCAGTAGAGGTGTTATGTTTTGAACCTTCAAACATACCTCCCCCTTGATTCTCAAATCGTTTTCCAAGATATGCCTATATCCATTTAAAAAAATGTAACAAGATGTATAAATGAACCAACAAGCAGGAGCAGTCGGTCGATATACACACGGTTCCATTTACATGGTTATTCGGTTAAAACGTTAATAGGTGTAAAAGCTCTCCCCTAGATTGCCGCATTAATAAGCGATGCAGGCTCGTGTCAATGTCACACCCAGCTTGTCGTTGTGTGGTCGTGTGTACGCGCGTGTGTGTGTGCGTGACGCGTGATTCTGGTGTGGCGTGCCGCCGCGTGTCACGCTTCCTCCCGTGCCTCACGCTATCCTCAATCCTCATCCTCATCCTCCAGTACGCAACCCGGCAGGACGGGGCCAAGGGAGCCCCCATTGCTGCCGCGTGCGTTGCGGTATGTTTTCATCCTCTCACTTTTTTATACCTTTGCTTCAGGTGTAGCGGTAATTTGAACGTGTTCGGCGCGCAGTTTATTGTGCAGTTTTAACACATTATGCAAATTTTCAACATTATGCTATTGCCTGAGAAGTTTTAAAAATTGTTTCTGCTCTGGTTACAATTGCTTACAAAAACAATCTTGACAAATTTCAATTTTTTTGAATGTATAGTTTGGGTAAGGATCCAGTGAACAGTGCATAAAGTAATAAATGTGATATTCTAAATTTTAATATGGTAAAAAAAGTCACTGTATTCAGTTAGGCCTACCGTTTCAGTAATTTGTTTAAAAGTGGCCAGTTTAGAAAATTGAGATAGTGGATAGATTGAATATAAATTACTAGTGGCTTGTAGGGGCAAAGGCCCCTAAAAATCAAAATGGTGATGTTGTCTCCACAAATAAGTTTCAATTTATCACCTCCTTGCAGTATTATTGTATTTTTCTCAAGCTGTAGTGTGAATTTACACGTTTAGATTTTCCAATAAAATATTTTAAAATCTTGACGAAACTTTATGGCGGTATCAAATAAGTAGGCTACTTTAACAAAAATTTCCCCTGCATTAAAATACAGTAGTCTATTTTGTGGAAAAAAGAAAAATGATTGCACTATTATACTACCGGACGCGGTAAAAATAGTTTTAACCTTAACTATGACATGATTAGTTTGTAACTCAAGTAAATAATATAGTGCAATACAACATTTAAGCCCATTAATACTGTAAACTCCTTCACACTGGACCCCTGTGCCCCCCATTCCCCCCAAACTCACCGTGACCCTATGCCTCCCTGTGCCCCCGTTCACCTCTCCTGACCTGTGTTTCCTGTACCCCCTATGCCCCCGGGGCCCGAGTACCCCCCATGCCCCCCTCCCATGCCCCTGTGCTCCTTATTCTCGCGTGCCCACATTCCCTCAGTTCTTCCCCGTGGCCCCCATGTCCTCTACGTTCCACATTCCTCCTCCGTGCGCCCCATACGCATTGTGGCCCCGCTACGCTCTCGGACTCCCATGTCCATCCACCCCTCTTGCCGCCGACGCCCCTAGTACCACTTGTGCCTCCGCACCTCCCCCGCCACGTGTTCCCGTGTCCCCATTCCCCTTTGCAACCCCTCTTGCCACCGACGCCCCTAGTAACCTTTGTGATCCGCACGTGACCCAGTGCATCCCCATGCCTCCGCAGAGTACCCTCTATGCCCCCACACCCCTATACCCTCCATGCTCCTGTGCCCTCATGCTCGCCGTTCCTCCCTGTGCCCCTATGTCTCTCTTGCCTCCAACGTACCCCTCTTGCTCTCCCTGTATCCAGTGCCACCGACACTCCTCGTGCCCTTCGTGCCCCCATATCCCCGAAATCCCTTAGCTCTCCATGGTCCCGTGCCACCATCTCCGCCGTTCCTCCCCGTACCTCCGTGCCCTCCCGCCTTGCCCCTTATTTCCCCCCATGTCCCCTTACCCTCCGTGCCACCGACGTCCCTAGTGCTTTGATTGAAGTCAATTTTTTACTGTTTGTCAATGAAGTAGAACATTGATTGATGTAGGCCTTTTGTTAGTTTTCGCTTATCTTGCTTATGAAATGCTACCCGTCTTTTTGGATTAACGGGCGTTTATCGTTTCCCTACAACATACATAAAGGAAGACGCAGTGAATTGATAAAACCAAACAAAATATTCCTCAATCAGTACTAAATAGCCGATATATAAAGCAGTAACGTAATAACTAAACAACATTCACTGAGTAAAGACAATTAACCGTTATAAACATGCCACATCTAAGCCAATTTTAACTTTGGGATATTCAGCATAAAAATCATTCTACTCCGGTTTCCTTAATGACATAAATGGGGTCACCAAGATTAAATCTCCCGTAAATCCGTAATCTGTTCATGACTATAAGTGTTCTAATTTTTTATAGTGCATTGTAACTTTTCAAAAGTTCTAATTATATGGTTATCTTAACTCAAAATATCTGCTCAGTAACCAGCTGAGTTTATGATAAAAAATATACACTGTAACATCTGCTTAATCACACGTGCAGATATAAAAATCTTATTCTCATTAGATTAACATTGGAACTTCAAGGTCCATTGGGGCGAAGCCCAGGTAACTTTTGGGAATTCTGGTATTTTTCCTTGCGTCCTTGGACCTCAAGCTTAAAAATGAGCCATCACACGTTACCCTATCTTTCTTCTAACTCGAGATATTTCGTGGGGACCGATTCGCTTACGGAATTATATATATAGACTAGAAAACAAATACAATTTATTTATTTATTAGGGACAGTCAATTCGAAATTTAGAAGAATTCGTCTGAGTTCAGAAAACTGTATTCTATAAAATACGCAATGGAACAATTTGTTGGGAGATTGGGAGATTAAAATATGTTGCAGTTTGGGGTAGTTTTATTGCTCGTAATTTCTGAACAATAATTTATCCTCCGTTGAAATATTTGATGAGAAATATAGAGATGAAGAAAGAAGAAGGAAGAAAGAAGAAAGAAGAAGGAAGAAAGAAGAAGAAGTAGAAGGAAGAAAGAAAGAAAGAAGAAGAAGAAGAAGAAGAAGAAGAAGAAGAAGAAGAAGAAGAAGAAGAAGAAGAAGAAGAAGAAGAAGAAACAATCTATATATATAATACGTGATGCCCTTTTTTTGTTAACACTACTCCTCCCTTATTTCTGGACAAATTTTAAAGTTTGAGGTGTCAAAAGAATGGTCTCAGTTCGTAGTTTTGCAATAAGGTTTTGGATTTTTGATATTTTAATTCTGGAGCCCACGGGAAGCCCTTAAAGTTCGTATTTTGTCCATAAGATTAACATGGGGAACAATTGTTATTGAATTGCAAACTAAAACAGCTGTTGATAGTAAAACAGATAAACACATGTTAAAATCTAGCTGAATGCTGAATAGAATCAATTGAACTGGTGCGGTATTAAAATATCAGCGCGATTCCATACTTTAACACAAATTGTGTCTATTGTGTGGGACATATTGTATGTTTTACCTTTTTTCTCAAAATGTAGCAGATAGATTTTGCTTGAACTTTCTATTTATGTGTATTTGGGCCCAAAAATAAGTTTAGTAACTTAAATACAAAAAGATTCATTCTAATGATGCACAAAAATAAGTTTGGAAATTGAAATTTTTGACGAAGGTCTTAAGAGTTATCATCAGATTGCTATCAAAACATCAACGAAAGACAACAAAAATTAAAATAGAACACTATGGGTTTTCAAACTGCTGTGAACCACGAAAAAGGATAGTTGGTTGTTTGGTTGTTGGTGTACATTAATTACCGTAAACCGTAATGTGATGCTATGACAAATTTAATGCAGAATGCTAGACGCATATTAAAACACCTGTTTAAAAGCGAACATTAAAAAGGTTTTTTACGTCCAGTATAAATGATAAGTTTTTTGCAAAAATGGTTTTATGAGGAGGAATTTTAACTAAAATATAAATGTCACATCAAACCAAAATGGACACACAAAAATTGTAGGTTTTCTTAATTTTTTACATTTTTTATCTAAATTCTGTAATACCATGGGAAGTTAAGATAAAGAGGATTTAGTTTGTTACAAATGGTAATAGTGAAGGCTCTTTCACTATGTCGATGACTACCTCAAACAGTACTAGAACAGCCACCCCAGAACCGACGAGTTGTAATGAAATATTCATTTTTCTTCGGTTGTCATTTATGTTTTATCTGTGATGAACTATCTAGATTAAACATCTGTGAATATAGGCTATTCTATATTTTACAGGAGCTTTTAGGCAGAGTCTCTAAGACAAATTGGCATAGAAACCATCATGTAATCCTAGCTAATTTGGACCTAAAAGAACAACCACTAAATGTCAATACTATAACATTGGGGAGTTGAAGAATTAGTAATGAAGATCGATTGATGACATACCAATATGGTGTAATCTGATTTTCACTACAATTTAATTTTCATTCAAAGTAACTCGGTAAATTGCCATAGAGCAAGGTTTGATCACCAGATACTCTGATAAATGCAGCGCATTGCGCTGCACGGGTCCCCTAGTTAATTAAAAATAATTGAAAGACTAAAAAAGTTTTGAGTATGAAATGAATTAACAATGAATTATCTTGTTGAAAAATCTGGAATTGTGAGTTTTAAATTGTGAAACACATAGAAAGACTTTTGTAAATTCCCATGCAATGTAAATTTGTCAGCGGAATAAAATTTATTATTTTGTTATCAAGTTTTTTCCTGTTTAAATTGTAAACTAATTCTGATGGTAAGCGGTCGTAGCTCAGTGGTAGAGCTCTGGGTTATCGCCCAACGGGCCCGGGTTCAATTCCCGGCTCGGGGAAAAAATATCGTTCGGCAGCTTCCGTGGTTCGGAAGTCACGTTGCCAACGTCCACCTGCACAGTAAACAAAAAAGTGCAGACATTTCAGGCGAGGAGAACTATCAGTTAATTGCTGATCTTGCGCCACTAAAAGCCATACAATAATTATTATGACTATAATTCTGATTAAACGAGGTTGAATTTTCGAAGATTCGTTACTGTTAAAACCAACATCTGGATGGCTTGAGACTGTAAACATCCCTTAAAATTCCACTCTGTTCACAGCCACTCAAGTTTTTGTCCGCGTATTCGTCCGTGAAGTATGCCCTCAGTAAACGCAAAGTTAATGAAAACGCATTACGGGGCTATTCAGCGCGGAGTGGGTTGTCTTTTTGTGCGCCGCCGCCGGCATCGTTATTCAGGTGGTGTTCATTTTACAGTTGACCGGCCGCGCGAACACCCGCGTCTGAACATTGACTTATAACAACGCCGCCGCCGCGCCGTGACAACCAGTCAACCTGTGCATTACAACATTGTCAGGACCCTCATCTGGCAACCGAGTTTACACGTTGTCTCTTTGTATCGTAATAGTTGACTTTATTTGTTTAAATCTTGGCTCTGTGTTAAATAAAGGCCGTAAAATTAGATATACTTAATAAAAGGTTCAGTTTAAAATCCACAGAGCCACTATAAAAAGCAAAGTCGCCGCAAAAGTGTCGATTTTCTAATCTAGTTTTGCCAGGCTATCCACCCTTTGAGTGCCGCACTTCCATTCATGTGCCTCAGTCTCGGACACGCTCAGCCGTTATCTCAGTTCCACATGTTACTCGGTCGGTAGTAACCGCGGTGTCGGTGTGTTTTCTCCCATTCATGTGCCTTAGCAGTCTCGGACACGCTCAGCCGTTATCTCGGTTCCACATGTTACTCGGTTGTTGGTAACCGCGGTGTCGGTGTGTTTTCTCCCATTCATGTGCCTTAGCAGTCTCGGACACGCTCAGCCGTTATCTCGGTTCCACATGTTACTCGGTTGTTGGTAACCGCGGTTTCGGTGTGTTTTCTCCCATTCATGTGCCTTAGCAGTCTCGGACACGCTCAGCCGTTATCTCAGTTCCACATGTTACTCGGTCGGTAGTAACCGCGGTGTCGGTGTGTTTTCTCCCATTCATGTGCCTTAGCAGTCTCGGACACGCTCAGCCGTTATCTCGGTTCCACATGTTACTCGGTTGTTGGTAACCGCGGTGTCGGTGTGTTTTCTCCCATTCATGTGCCTTAGCAGTCTCGGACACGCTCAGCCGTTATCTCGGTTCCACATGTTACTCGGTTGTTGGTAACCGCGGTTTCGGTGTGTTTTCTCCCATTCATGTGCCTTAGCAGTCTCGGACACGCTTAGTCTTTATCTCGGTTCCACATACTACTCGGTCGGTAGTAACCGTGGTGTCGGAGAGTGATATCTCCCATTCATGTGCCTCAGTCTCGGACACGCTCAGCCGTTATCTCGGTTCCACATGTTACTCGGTTGTTGGTAACCGCGGTTTCGGTGTGTTTTCTCCCATTCATGTGCCTTAGCAGTCTCGGACACGCTCAGCCGTTATCTCAGTTCCACATGTTACTCGGTCGGTAGTAACCGCGGTGTCGGTGTGTTTTCTCCCATTCATGTGCCTTAGCAGTCTCGGACACGCTCAGCCGTTATCTCGGTTCCACATGTTACTCGGTTGTTGGTAACTGCGGTTTCGGTGTGTTTTCTCCCATTCATGTGCCTTAGCAGTCTCGGACACGCTCAGCCGTTATCTCAGTTCCACATGTTACTCGGTCGGTAGTAACCGCGGTGTCGGTGTGTTTTCTCCCATTCATGTGCCTTAGCAGTCTCGGACACGCTCAGCCGTTATCTCGGTTCCACATGTTACTCGGTTGTTGGTAACCGCGGTGTCGGTGTGTTTTCTCCCATTCATGTGCCTTAGCAGTCTCGGACACGCTCAGCCGTTATCTCGGTTCCACATGTTACTCGGTTGTTGGTAACCGCGGTTTCGGTGTGTTTTCTCCCATTCATGTGCCTTAGCAGTCTCGGACACGCTTAGTCTTTATCTCGGTTCCACATACTACTCGGTCGGTAGTAACCGTGGTGTCGGAGAGTGATATCTCCCATTCATGTGCCTCAGTCTCGGACACGCTCAGCCGTTATCTCGGTTCCACATGTTACTCGGTCGTTAGTAACCGCGGTGTCGGTATGTTTTCTCCCATTCATGTGCCTTAGCAGTCTCGGACACGCTTAGTCTTTATCTCGGTTCCACATGTTACTCGGTCGGTAGTAACCGCGGTGTCGGTGAGTTATCTCCCATTCATGTGCCTCAGTCTCGGACACGCTCAGCCGTTATCTCGGTTCCACATGTTACTCGGTCGGTAGTAACCGCGGTGTCGGTGTGTTTTCTCCCATTCATGTGCCTTAGCAGTCTCGGACACGCTTAGTCTTTATCTCGGTTCCACATACTACTCGGTCGGTAGTAACCGCGGTGTCGGTCAGTGTTATCTCCCATTCATGTGCCTCAGTCTCGCACACGCTTAGTCGTTATCTCGGTTCCCATGTTACTCGGTCGGTAGTAACCGCGGTGTCGGTGTGTTTTCTCCCATTCATGTGCCTCAGTATCGGACACGCTCAGCCGTTATCTCGGTTCCACATGTTACTCGGTTGTTGGTAACCGCGGTGTCGGTGTGTTTTCTCCCATTCATGTGCCTTAGCAGTCTCGGACACGCTCAGCCGTTATCTCGGTTCCACATGTTACTCGGTAGTAACCGCGGTGTCGGTGAGTGTTCCCATTCATGTGCCTCAGTCTCGGATACGCTCAGCCGTTATCTCGGTTCCACATGTTACTCGGTAGTAACCGCGGTGTCGGTGAGTGTTCCCATTCATGTGCCTCAGTCTCGGACACGATCAGCCGTTATCTCGGTTCCCCATGTTACTCGGTCGGTAGTAACCGCGGTGTCGGTGTGTTTTCTCCCATTCATGTGCCTCAGTCTCGGACACGCTTAGTCGTTATCTCGGTTCCACATGTTACTCGGTCCGTAGTAACCGCGGTGTCGGTGTGTTTTCTCCCATTCATGTGCCTTAGCAGTCTCGGACACGCTTAGTCTTTATCTCGGTTCCACATACTACTCGGTCGGTAGTAACCGTGGTGTCGGAGAGTGATATCTCCCATTCATGTGCCTCAGTCTCGGACACGCTCAGCCGTTATCTCGGTTCCACATGTTACTCGGTCGTTAGTAACCGCGGTGTCGGTGAGTTATCTCCCATTCATGTGCCTCAGTCTCGGACACGCTCAGCCGTTATCTCGGTTCCACATGTTACTCGGTCGGTAGTAACCGCGGTGTCGGTATGTTTTCTCCCATTCATGTGCCTTAGCAGTCTCGGACACGCTTAGTCTTTATCTCGGTTCCACATGTTACTCGGTCGGTAGTAACCGCGGTGTCGGTGAGTTATCTCCCATTCATGTGCCTCAGTCTCGGACACGCTCAGCCGTTATCTCGGTTCCACATGTTACTCGGTCGGTAGTAACCGCGGTGTCGGTGTGTTTTCTCCCATTCATGTGCCTTAGCAGTCTCGGACACGCTTAGTCTTTATCTCGGTTCCACATACTACTCGGTCGGTAGTAACCGCGGTGTCGGTCAGTGTTATCTCCCATTCATGTGCCTCAGTCTCGCACACGCTTAGTCGTTATCTCGGTTCCCATGTTACTCGGTCGGTAGTAACCGCGGTGTCGGTGTGTTTTCTCCCATTCATGTGCCTTAGCAGTCTCGGACACGCTTAGTCTTTATCTCGGTTCCACATGTTACTCGGTAGTAACCGCGGTGTCGGTGAGTGTTTTCTCCCATTTATGTGCCTCAGTCTCGGACACGCTCAGCCGTTATCTCGGTTCCACATGTTACTCGGTAGTAACCGCGGTGTCTTTGTGTTTTCTCCTATTCATGTGCCTCATTCTCGGAACGCTCAGCCGTTATCTTGGTTCCACATGTTACTCGGTTGTAACCGCGGTGTCGGTATGTGTGTTACCTCGCGGGGCTCAACATAAGCCCCACTAATGCACTATTGAAAACTGACTTGAACGTAATTCAATCCATAATCTCAACCATAATCTCCACCATCAAGCAAACAAGTGTTATTTTCTAGATTTACTCAATTCTGGAATCGCGATTAGTTTCTACTTTTAATCAATGTTAATGAGGGACAAAATAATTTGACTATTGGCCTACTTCATTGAAGGAGTCAGATCATTAATTATTTTATTTTATATGATATGTTAGATGAACTGTTTGCCTTATAACCTATTTTAGTCGAAATATCTCGGCTGTAAGTGGTCGATAGATAAAATATTCGTTTCAAAGATTATTCCGATTACGCTGTACTTCGAAAAGCCAACCACACAAACCTTAAAGTTTAAATTCTCAGAAAGTGAAAGACAACAACTATTAATTCCCAAAACGTGAAATACAACAACTATAATGAGAGCCATGGAAGCAGTGTTACGGCAGCCATGGTATTATGCCATGTTGCAAAGTAATTAATCTATACTTATTTAATACGCTAGGGGTTTTTTTTGTGTAGAGAACTCCTACAATTAATTCTCAACCGATTTTCAAGTTTTTGGTGTCTTTGGATAGGGCTTGGTCTGTAGCCTAGTTGTTTCCGCCAAAAATTGATGAGAATCGGACTTAAATTAAGGGCGTTATCCACAAATTAAATTTGAAATCTTCACATTAGATTGATAGTACCGGGTTAACCGAGCCTTGCTCGTTGGGTTTTATTCACTTTTGTTATAGTGTCATGGTAATCAAACTATTAAATATACACCAGAATCTTCACAGATAACAGCAACAGCTGTTAAAACTGCTTAAAATGAATGTTCCTTTATTTTTGTTTACTTTTATTTGTTATTTCGTTACCAAAATAGCAACCCATAAGACCAATGTTAAAAATTACGATTTTTAAACTTAAATTTAGACCAAATTCGATTTTTCCTGGGATTGAGGCTGTTACTTAACTTATTTTTGGGTAAAAACACTCATAAATGCAAAGTTTAACTAAAATCTAACCGCTAGATTTCGAGATCGTGGAACACACATCCCTCCAGACATTGCTCGTATTATAGTATAGGATAGGATCAGTGTGAGCATTTTAAACATCTGTTAACGTACAGCTGTATTTTTTGGTGATCACTGATATTCACAATATTGGATTTTTTGGATGTCATTGATTTAGAACTAAATGTAACTTTAGTATTGTACCAAAATAAATTGCTCTATATCAAGCAACACGTGTACTAGTATTTTGTTATTTGGTCTAACCTGATTGCCTCAGTAGAATTTACCATCCATTATGGACGGATGAGTAAATCATGGTAGAGATATGTACAATTTATTTTATAACACGGAATAAAAAAATGTTGCAGCTTTAGGCATAGTTGTTAACATTTTCAACGAGGACCTTAAGTGTAATGAACAAGTGTATCGAAGGGTAAAGGTGTGTGGATAATAAAATCCCGTCCTCTGACAACAGCCCGCGGTGTCAGGCCGCCTTGGTCCATTCAGAGGCTGTATTGTTGTCTGTTTGTGTTGCCGATGGCCCGATCACTGTCGCCGACCTCGCGGCGTCTCACTTCCGCTTCCGACGTGGGCCGTCTTGGTCACTCTGTGATTTACAACCTTGCGCCCGATAGTGTAAGCTAGGAAGCATTGAACCCCATTGTTGGGACCAGGATGCATGCGGGTTGATCAGTTTACACTGGTGTTTTTTTGGGGCTTTTGTTTTATGGTTTTTTGTTTAACTTGTATTAGAATTATTGTTTTGTATGTTCAGGAGAAATTGCTTCCAACATAAGAAGCTTTAAATTAATAAACCTAGAATTGATAAAATTCCAGCGATGTTTGTGAAATTTAGGAAGATTTCTTTATATACTTTCACTTCTTATATGCCAATATTTTTATGCAATTTTTATCAGAAATGAAAAACAAGCGACTGCAACACTCAAAAATATATTTAAAGTTATACTGCAAAGAATACAGACGGTAAACATATGAAAATATGGAAAATGGCAATTGATTTCGACCAGACTCACCGATCAAGGCCCTAAGCTCATGGAATATGATTATCGATGTGCCCGATAAATATATATAAGTGTAAATATATTTTTGAGTGTCGTAGACGTTTGTTTTTCATTTCTGCAAACAAGTGCAATGATAATAAAAGGGGCAATTTTTATACCCATTACTCCTAGAGTTCATCCCAAACGCTATAAAATAAATTGATCAACTCATACTTGAGTATCCCGGGATTCAAACGTATGATATCTGATCCAAATAAAAATATGCTAAACGTTGTTTTTGTACAGGAGCATAATGTTACTTTCGTTTTGAGGCCACCAGAAGCCAAAAACACCAAAAACACCATTTATTGAAATTCATATGTGTGTTTCCATTAACTGATTTTGATTAAATTTGGGATAAAGGTGTAGGTCACCATAAATTTGAATAAGTTTGTGAACCAGAATTATTAGCCCATGGGAAGGGGCTTTTATGAGGTTTCAAAAGGGTAAAGAATGGGATTTGGTTTTTTTTTACCCTTAATTTTCAAAATTAGACAATTTTAACTCAAACCATTCAAGAGTACTTGAAAAACAAACAATAATATTTGCAATAATATTTTGAATCATAAACTTAGCTCAACTGGTTATAGAGAAAATTAAAATTAAGTTTTCCATGCCATTCTTTTGGCAAATGCAAGAAAACCTTAAATAAATTTATTAATTATCAACATATCTCGATAAAAAATTGTATTCACACCTTCACTATAATGTGGGTAACTGATATTTGCCACCATGGTAGCAAACCCACATACTAAAGTCCATGCTCTTCTAATAGAAAATAAGTCAAGTGGATAATTTGAGTGAGAGTAATAAGAGACTTGGTGTTGGTTTCTTAATCAGCTGATCAGCTGTCATCTGAATTTGTAACATTGGTAATGTTTATGTTTTGGAATTTGTAAACAGTACATTTTTAGCGAATTTCCCTGTAGGGAATATACTATTACGGTGGTAGCCATGGTAAGACCTAAGCCCGGGACCACTTTACTTTTTCATTTTGAGGTCCCCAGAAGCCAAAAACACCATTCGTTCATTTTCTTATATATGTATAAGAAAATGTCATATATATATATATATATATATATATATATATATATATATATATATATATATATATATATATATCTATGTGTCAGTTATACTGATAACTTTTAACCTCCTGAATCCCGGTGTGCTTTTAAAAGGACAGTAATATTTAAGTAACAAAGTCCTGAGTAATTAATCACAAGTGTTTTGCTCGTTACCTGGTGACCTTTTAAAAGTACATCTATTCCGTAGTTGTTGAGACCTGAGATCAGGTAAAAAAAAAACCTAGTTAGACCTGATGTCCTTTTAAAAGGACAATTGGGAAAAATAATCATAAGTATAACTCGGAGAAATTTTGTGGTATAAGGTTGGTAGTAATACTGTTTTTTCGTTCTTGGCAACATAGTTCATCGGTTGACCGCCAGATAGCAACACCTACTTAGTATTGGTTGAAATGAAAAAAACATGGCCCCCATTCAGGTCTCAATATACTGTTCCTTTTAAAAGGACACTAGGTTTCAACGTCTTAATGATGGATGTTATATCCAGGTCTTTGTGATGTTTAAGTACTTGTCCTAGTAAAAGGACATCAGGCGTTTCCTAGTTCAAAATTAAATTTTCATCTGGGACTCAGGAGGTTAAAGGTTACCTCCGATTTTGATAAAATTTGGTATGAAGGTGTATGACCAGGTCTTTTTTCATGAGTTCGCGAGCCAGCATTGTCGGGTTATGGGAACCGGGTTTTATGGGGTTTCAAAGGGGTCAAAAATGGGTTTTTGGCATTTTTTGACCTTAATTTTTAAAATTCATCAATTTTAACTAAAACTATTTAAAAGAGCTTAAAAAACAAACAATTTGGTATTTTGAATTTTTATCATAGCATAACTGGTCACGGGAAAAATCCAAAAATGTGTTTTCCATGTTATTTTTATGGGAAATCAAGAAAACCCTATGTCATGCTTACTTATTGACGTAACTTAATCAAATTTGGTATGTATACTATCAAGATAAGGTTTAATTTATACTTGCTTACAAAACCCATATGGCGGCAAACCTACAGACTCACCTCCATGGGGTTTATGGGGAAAATAAAAAATTGCCAGAGCTTGATACAATTTTGTGTTTACATTCACCAATTATTGATTAACTTAGATTTTCTAACAACACCCAATGGCAGCAAACCTACATACTCAATCTTATGGTGTTTTTATGGGGAAAGTAAATAATCTGAAATTCCATTGGAAATTCGCTGAGTACGCAGGTCTGCTGCGACGGGGGTATTTCCACAGTATGGTAGCGTTGGCTATGCAATTTGACTGTTAAAAATAATTGAACACCTTTTGAAAATTCATTAACAGCAAAATAATGAAGATTATTTTATAACATGTTCATACAAATATAATGGTTTAAAATATTTTATTTTTCTTGCGAGGATTATAAATTAGATAATTGAAAAACCTTTTGTGGACTGAACAAAAATATTTAGGCAGGCCTGTTGGAAATTCGCTCAGTACGGCGGCAGGTCTGCTGGGACTGGGTATTATTAATTTTTTAACATGCAGTTGTTCAACCGAATGTTGCTCTCTTGATTTTCATATAATAAATTGGAAATTAACTCCTCCAAATGTTTTAAGAGATTCCAAGATTTTGGTGTTGTCAGACCGACCATGTCTAAAATAAAGTAATATCCGACTCATGACATGCTGTAAAAAATTCCATAAGATAAAAATTTTATAATCTATCTTCTTATTTCTATGAGGGTTTCGTCTGTTATGTCCCTTTTTCTCTCGACCTACCAAACCGATTTTTGAGGTTGGGGTGTCATTTTAAAGCTTAGAATATAGCGCGTGGGGAAATCGTAATTATTTTCGATCTGGTTATATCATTTCGGGCTTCACCCCCCTGGCCATTGATTTATTTCTATAGAGCACTTTAAAATGTTGACCAACTTTTATTACAAGATCTTTAATATGAATTGTAATTTAACAGCTGATTAAACTTGCCTTCAGATGAATTTTAAAGGCAGATAGTAAACAAAAATAGATCTCTGTCACTTCATAGCCAACATACACATGTACTTTAGGTTAGTTTCTCTCATACAAAATCATAAAATGCGCAATTTGCGCACGGGCTACCTCGTTTTTATAAAAGTGTAATTATGAGAACCAATTGGCATATTAACTAATGAGCATTGTTGTTGTCGCAGCAGGTAGAGGGTGTGATGGAGCGGCACAACAAGCCGGTCGTGTCCGCGGAGCTGGCGTTGGCTGCGGACATCTTCGACCAGTTCTGCGCGGCCAACACGCTCAAGACCATCCTCGGACACTTCCGCCACCTCTGCGACGTCCTCCACATCAAGCCCACCAACTTCCCCAACTTCTACCCCAAGCTCAAGGTACTCAACTAGAAACTGTTCGATTGGACCTTCGGAAATCAAAGATTCAGATTGATTTCCATTGGTTACGCCCCACAGGCTTTCAAAGTTCCAATGTTAATCTTATGGAGGAAAGAGAATTGATTGAATCATTTGACAGATGTTAAACAACAACTGCTAGAAAAACAGGAAAGCTGTTTCAGTCATAAATGTTTTTAAACTTCTTGGGTCCAGATCAACTAAAATTTTGGTCGAATTTCGATCAGGAGGCGATCTCAAGTATACTTTATATAGCAATAGTTAAATAGAGTGGTTAAGAGAAGCTATTATAGTTTGGCAGAATTTTTCAACTATAGCCTGAGTGTTATTATGGATTAGCCGGCCGCCATTTTAATTGTAAATAGTTGTAAATATATGTTTATTTAAATGACAAAGTCTATCCAGAAGCCAACGACTGCTGGATGGTAATAGATAATGAATTTCTTTCTTAAATAAAAAAAAAAAAACTTTCAATATCCTTAATTCTATTCCATGATTTATTATACAGCCTTTTCCAAAATATCGAGGCAGTTTTTCAAAGGAACCTAATCTATGAATTGGAAACCTGAATGTCATTTCCATTCCTAGCCACATTGATAAAAAATGTTTCTATTTCATAATCATATTAAAATCATACTTTATACATTAAACATCTAAAAATATTAAGATCCTTTAACAAGCCTTTACAATACGTTCTGGGAGTTTAATTTGTGAGGATTTTCAAGTACTTTTTGTGGATTTTAAAATTGTTCTTGGATGATTTTTAATCAGCCTACAGAGAGTTACAACCGCTTTAATAAGCTTCAAAATGTTCACACCAAAATTAAGAAAGGTGTAAAACCGTTAAAATTAATAAAATTTTTGAGTTTCATGATTTGCGTGTTCATCAAGATAGGCTGTTTTAGTTTTGTTGGAATTTAGAGAAATAACTAAACGGAAGCGGTTGAAAGTATACAGTCACTCATGGCCGCTTGGAACCCAAGCGACTCTTGACTCATACTGGATTTCACTGACCACCATGACACACTAAAACTAATCCAGTCACACTCAATTAAACTGTGTAAATGGTTGGTCTTGATGATTCGTCCCTGGTGTTCCGACTAACTTGTTCTTTGCGTATAAAGGCCTCCGTGTCTTTTTTTTTTTTTTTTTTTTTCGTTTATTTCTAAAAAAATACAAATACAATCGTCAGTGATAAACAATTACAAGGAAATTATTTCCCCGAATAGACGATAAGTCCGTGTTCGGGGAAAGAGTTCATATCCAGTTGATGCTATCACTGGCACATTATATAACATTCTTAAAGAACATTTCACTTTAGAAACTAAACTAAAGTTTAGTTTCTATTAGTACTAATGATGAGTAGTCTATTAGTACTAACAGGGTTAAGAGCATTTTAAAATTTGTATCAAATCCTTAACACCATTCCTTAACACCAAATCACTTGACTAATGATTAACCTCAATCCTCAAAAGCACAATGCTCCTCAACATAGATCTACCAAGACTTGATTTAGATCAACTCACTCAACAGATTGCAATGATGTGTTTTCAGTTGTGAAGTGCCTTCGCATAATTCTCATCAGAAATGTTAGTTCCATCAAAACATTGAAGTACACAGTTTAATGCTTGTTCCAGGCGAAGCTACCATCATGGAAGGCGGAGGCTCTTTGGAACAAGTTTGACAAGCGAGCGGCCCACAAATGTTACAACAGAGGCAAGGCCTGTCCCAACACCAGGGTGAGTACTTGACAAGTTGTAACTACAACTTGGCACCCGGTATGGAACTTTCCAACATGGACGGTTAAACTGTTGATTATTCAAAGAGAAAACCTTCAACGACTGACTGACCGACTGACTGACCGTAACTGTAAAGTTAACTGATTGGTTGTATCATAGTTCATTTTAAAAAGGAGTTGGTTTATGTTTTAGATAGAAAATCGTGAATATACGTCGTAAATTTACCTCCTCTATAATTTTAAGACAAAAATTATTAAAATAATAATAATAAATTTAAATAAATAAAAAAAAAATTAAAAAAATTTAGACACCTTAATTTACTAAATTTATTAATTAATTTAAAATCTGTAAATGAGACTGTCAAATAAACATGATTTAAGACGTCTAAGTTTGTGTTATAATAGTTTTAAGTATTATTTATTTAAAGGAAGGAGCCTTGGTTCATTCTTTGATTAACCCACTGAAAGTATGTAACAATTAATAGTTTAGTCACATGGCTTGCATTAAAATCTTCTTAATGTACTTCAAAATACTTGTAAACAATAGAACAGGTTTGATGGTGAAAACTATTTTTCCTGTTGGTGAGAAATTTATTTTCGTGTCTGATTACTAGCTCAGGAAGACGAGTGACCCTGAACCTGGTTATAAGGAAGGACTGTCATTGATTTTAAGCATTGTCTTGAAACGTCATATCAATAATTTAATTGTTATTCTTTCACTAAGTAAAAAATAACAATTTGTAAAAGAATAGTACTATTTTAACTGTTCATTAAACCGATACGAAACAAATTAAATGTTTTTTTGGCCTATCCAAAGCAGCTTGCAGACTGCCATCGAGTGCCAGCTGCTAGGTGCCAGAGTGGTGGTCGTCAGCTAACACTTACAATATCACTTGTCCGCAGGTGCTGGTGATAGGTGGGGGTCCGTGCGGCTTGCGGGCGGCCATCGAGTGCCAGCTGCTAGCTGCCAGATGGTGGTCGTCAGCTAACACTTACAATATCACTTGTCCGTAGGTGCTGGTGATAGGTGGGGGTCCGTGCGGCTTGCGGGCGGCCATCGAGTGCCAGCTGCTAGGTGCCAAGGTGGTGGTCCTCAGCTAACACTTACAATATCACTTGTCCCCAGGTGCTGGTGATAGGTGGGGGTCCGTGCGGCTTGCGGGCGGCCATCGAGTGCCAGCTGCTAGGTGCCAAGGTGGTGGTCGTCAGCTATTACTTACAATATCACTTGCCTGCAGGTGCTGGTGATAGGTGGGGGTCCATGCGGCTTGCGGGCGGCCATCGAGTGCCAGCTGCTAGGTGCCAAGGTGGTGGTCGTCAGCTTACACTGACAATATCACATGTCCACAGGTGCTGGTGATTGGTGGGGGTCCGTGCGGCTTGCGGGCGGCCATCGAGTGCCAGCTGCTAGGTGCCAAGGTGGTGGTCGTCAGCTTACACTTACAATATCACTTGTCCGCAGGTGCTGGTGATAGGTGGGGGTCCATGCGGCTTGCGGGCGGCCATCGAGTGCCAGCTGCTAGGTGCCAAGGTGGTGGTCGTCAGCTTACACTTACAATATCACATGTCCACAGGTGCTGGTGATTGGTGGGGGTCCGTGCGGCTTGCGGGCGGCCATCGAGTGCCAGCTGCTAGGTGCCAAGGTGGTGGTCGTCAGCTAACACTTACAATATCACTTGTCCGTAGGTGCTGGTGATAGGTGGGGGTCCGTGTGGCTTGCGGGCGGCCATCGAGTGCCAGCTGCTAGGTGCCAAGGTGGTGGTCGTCGAGAAGAGAGACCGGATGTCCCGCAACAACGTCCTTCACTTGTGGCCTTTCGTTATCCAGGACCTCAGGGCTCTCGGTGCTAAAAAGTTCTTCGGCAAATTCTGCGCTGGATCCATCGATCATATTAGTAAGTGGATAGCAACTAACTTGTCCTTCACCCTTCAATTAAAAAAATATTGTAAATTAAAAAAAATATTGTAAATTAAAAATCTAATTTGGGGTTGGAGGAAAGCGGGAGTTTAATTCTCGTACTTAATAACATTTTTTTTTAACTGTGCCCTACTTTTAATGTCACTATCAATACAAAACAGTGTTGTATACTACTCTTTAGTGGTCATGATAATTTTGTAAATTTTTAATAGTTAATTCCAACACTCTAAATGATGCTCCACCTTGTTAACACCATAATAACCATCTCAATTAATGTTTGTCCCCAAAAAACAGATTTTCTACTACCGTCCAAAATTCCCACCCCTACCTTACTGAATTTTCCTACTTTTCTTCATAATTGTTTGTTGGCGCGTGTCCGACGATTATGCAAATTAAAAAAGGCAGTGAAGTCAATTAAAAACGCAGGTATATACAGGTGTATGCACTGAATGTTTATTGATCTAAATGATGAAAATATTAAGTAAATTCAATGTACTGAATGTAAAAATGTGAATTTAAGCCGGCTGAATGTAAATGGTGCTGAGTGCCCCAAAGACATGTATGCCTTGCATGGCCAGACGCTGGGACGCGACTGAAAGGGTTGGTTTTTTGACACCCCCACCACTTAGCCAGCCAAAGAAAAATGGAGGGGCCCAACAAAGACCCTGTTTGCACCACAAAACAATAATTCATCTTTTATTTTATTTTTGCCTCTGAATTTTAAGATATAACAGCACCGATAACATCCAAATTACTAGAGTAAGCACTTTTTTTGCACATCAATCGTGAAAGATAGCATACTTATTAACTAAAAAGCAAAGCAATAGTTAAAAGTAACATAGTGCTGTTACTGTTTTTATAGATATATTAAATGTTAACTACTGTTAGAATTTTAAATTTTCTGGTATTTTAATGTTCCTGTTAAACCATGTTCTAGTAGCTTATTAGTGTTCCGTTCTTTGATGTTACATTTTGTTTTGTCCCAAATATTTCTATAGTTTTCTGTGATATTAAATATAGGCCCTAATTAAACTGTGATATTGTAGTTGGTAAGTGAAAATAAATCATGATATAATGTAAATACTGAAAAGTAAAATAGGTCTGGTTGGGAAGTTCCTATTAGCCTATAAGACGTTGTCTATTACAATATTGTATTGCTTAAGGACAGAATAAATGACTATTCATGAGACATTAAACTTCTTTTTTAAGTGATTGTGATTGGTTGTCCTCCCATAGCCTTCCCTTGGCAATGAGAGGAATAGAAAAAATCGGAGGAATTGTACCCACCCTTTGAGCAAAAATTTAATTGTGAATGGGTCGTAAAGCATGTATTTAGATATCTATTATCATATTTTGTATTTACAATCATATCCTTTATATGTATCAATCAACATTTCATCTGTAGCTTTCCATTTTCGATTGGGATTTATGAAACCTCTCTTAAAGAATCCTCTAAAGCCATATTGTTTTATTATTTTAATACTTTACATTACTTATCCGTGTTGCAGACTATCTTACCTTAGCAATCCCATAGGGTTCAGAATATCTAATAATTTTCAGTTATAAAAAATTAATTGACCAAAAAAATGTTACTTTTCTTCAATATAATTAATTATATTTAATTGTTCCTCTTTTTGTATATTTTATACTAGCAGTTACCCGGCGCGCGTTGCTGTGCTCAAATTAAGTTGTTTACATAAATAAAGCTATTTTAATATAACAAAAAAAGTCAATGGCATAGAAAGTAAGTATATTAATATTACTGTAAGGCCAAAGAATAAACAGGCATTTTGCAAATTTAAACCCAGAATAGTCAAAGTTTGCCTTGTATCTTATTGATCATAATTGCAAATGCAAGAGCACCTATGAGCAAAGAGGCACGTCCATGTCAAATTTCAACCCCGGAAGCCCTAAATTAATTTTAAAGTCCAGTGGAGCACAGCCCTACTAAAAAAATATATTAGCAAAACCATTCTTGGTGAGTACCTATGAGCAAAGAGGCATGTCCAAGTAAAATTTTAACCATGGTGGCCTTAAAGTAATTTAAAGTCCAGTGAGGCGGAGCCCTAAAGAGCTTAAAAATTATATTTGCAAAACCGTTTCCTAGTGAGTAGCTATGAACAAAAAGAATCGTACATCAAATTTCAACCCCTGTGGCCCTAAAGTAAATTTGAAGTCCAGTGGGGTGGAGCCCTAAAGAGCTTAAAAAACTATATTTGCAAAACCGTTTCCTAGTGAGTACCTATGAGCAAAGAGAATCGTCCATGTCAAATTTCAACCCCGGAAGCCCTAAATTAATTTTAAAGTCCAGTGGAGCACAGCCCTGCTAAAAAATATATTTGCAAAACCATTCTTGGTGAGTACCTATGAGCAAAGAGGCATGTCCAAGTAAAATTTTGACCATGGTGGTCCTAAAGTAATTTAAAGTCCAGTGGGGCGGAGCCCTAAAGAGCTTAAACATTATATTTGCAAAACCGTTTCCTAGTGAGTAGCTATGAACAAAAAGAATCGTACATCAAATTTCAACCCCTGTGGCCCTAAAGTAATTTTGAAGTCCAGTGGGGTAGAGCCCTAAAGAGCTTAAAAAACTATATTTGCAAAACCGTTTCCTAGTGAGTACCTATGAGCAAATAGAATCGTCCATGTAAAATTTCAGCTCCGGAGGTCCTAGAGTAATTTCAATGTCCAGTGAGGCGGAGCCCTAAAGTGCTTAAAAACTATATTTGCAAAATTGTTTCTTAGTGAGTACCTTTGGGTAAAGAGCATCGTCCTTTAAATTTCAACCCATGTGGCCCTAAAGTAATTTTGAAGTCCAGTGGGGTGGAGCCCTAAAGAGCTTAAAAAACTATATTTGCAAAACCGTTTCCTAGTGAGTACCTATGAGCAAAGAGAATCGTCCATGTAAAATTTCAGCTCCGGAGGTCCTAGAGTAATTTCAATGTCCAGTGAGGCGGAGCCCTAAAGTGCTTAAAAAACTATATTTGCAAAATCGTTTCTTAGTGAGTACCTATGGGTAAAGAGCATCGTCCATCAAATTTCAACCCCTGTGGCCCTAAAGTAATTTTGAAGTCCAGTGGGGTGGAGCCCTAAAGAGCTTAAAAATTATATTTGCAAAATCGTTTCTTAGTGAGTACCTATGGGTAAAGAGCATCGTCCTTCAAATTTCAACCCCGGTGGCCCTAAAGTAATTTTGAAGTCCAGTGGGGTGGAGCCCTAAAAAGCTAAAAAACTATATTTGCAAAACCGTTTCCTAGTGAGTACCTATGAGCAAAGAGAATCGTCCATGTAAAATTTCAGCTCCGGAGGTCCTAGAGTAATTTCAATGTCCAGTGAGTCGGAGCCCTAAAGTGCTTAAAAAACTATATTTGCAAGATCGTTTCTTAGTGTGTACCTATGGACAAAGAGAATCGTCCATGTCAAATTTCTCCACGTGTAGGCTTTTAGTGTAATTGTGAGCTTCCGTAGGGCGGAGCCATAAAGATAACACAAACATCAACATTATACCTCACACCTGGTTACTTCTATGATTATAAGCATCTGCTTGAATGAAACTTTCAAATTTTTTAATTACAGCAGTTCATTTTGTAAACACTAAATTTCTAAAACCTGACACTGCACCATTGTATGCCCTCTGGGTCAGAGCCCTTTGGACAGATTTGCACTAAACTTCACACAAACCATCCTTGAATAATGCTTAATAATGCCTGAAAGTTTCGTTGCAATCTGTTGAGCGGTTTCGGAGTCTATAGGCAACATACATATATATTTATAAATATATATACATACTTCCTCTTTTATAGATACAGTATATATTGCTCCCCTTGAAAATGTGTGTCTGATGGACTTGTGTGAAAATGTAAATTTACTGATTTGTTAATTTCAGGTATTAGGCAACTCCAGTGTATTTTACTCAAAGTCGCGTTGATATTTGGGGTGGAAATTCATGAAGGTGTTGGGTTTGAGTCACTGAAAGAACCACCAGAAGATCAGACTGAAAGTAAGTAGAATCGTAGAACTATAAAGTATAATTTCATGCTAACAAAGTTGAAATTGGGGAATTTTGCTTCCTTTAAAAAATTACTCTTTTGGTTTGATGTTATTCTGCAAAGAAATTAATTCCATATTTTAGCTATAAATTTTTTCAATCTTTTCTATTAAAAGTTGATTATTTTTTTTTAATTTCAAATTCATTGACTGCCTGTGTTCAGAAGATAGTTAGTCTAGTTTACTAGTCTAAAGTTTGAGAACTTTTTGTCTTGATTGATGCTTTCAAGGAACTAGCCTACCTTGAATACCGTCCTTACTGATTTATCTTCTGATCAACACATAATCAACACTATTGTCATTATTCATACTTCAGAAAATTCGAGAACCATGATCATTCAGTTGGTTTAGTTTAGTTTGATGTGGCTCTTAAAAAGCACACCTCAATATGGTCCACAAAAAACTGCATTTACTGCCTGTTTATGTAGAACAGTACTTTAAAAATATTAATTCTTGTTTAAATAAATGGCATTAAAGATACAATATTTATTTAATTGAAATATCCATGCAATCAAATTTGATTATAAGCAGATTTAGTTATCAAAGAAATTATTTCAATAATTTCTACTAAGGGTCATTTTTTTTAAATTGTGCGCCACTTAGTGTTTTGGTTTGTTTGCTAATGCGTTGTTGTCATGAGCAGGAATAGGATGGCGTGCGTTGACCAGTCCAGCGGATCACCCGGTCTCTCAGTACGAGTTTGATGTTCTCATCGGTGCTGACGGCAGGAGGAACACGCTTGAAGGTGAGACCCAAAAATACTAAAATTGTCATTCACTTTAGACAAATTCATGTATTACCGTTGAAAAATGTAAGATGGTAATTAATGTACTTTTTGATAAACTAGTTTATAAAAAGGAATTGCATCAATAAAATGCTATCAACGGTGAGATAGAGTACAGTACCAGAAATTTAGTCAATGAATCTAGAAGGACTTTATTTTTTATTTGTTGTGACTATTCGTTTCTCTACTCTGAGTTTTGGGTCTTATTACAGCTAACTATACCGGTACTATTAATTGTAAGTTTTGCTTACCATATATACTGCAATTACTACTTTTTTCATCACTTTCATAAAGCTATCCCTTATAAATTTAAGGCCCAAATATTTTGAAAACCGGTTACTATATCTCCTTCCTTTTCCAGCTTTTAGGATAATCACACAGAACTACCTCGGTTTCAGGAAATAAATGTTTCCATCTTCAGATCAAGAATTCCAAAAAGTTATTCTAACAGAAGTTCATTAGAGTAAAAGTTTATTTTCTGAAACTGTGTTAGTGGTATAAACTTTTAATTTTAGATTAAATGTTTTTATTTTCATTATGTATGTGTTGACGATTATCAATGATATATTTAATAACAATAAAGCATTCTTGATCCTAGTGCGGGGGGATAACCTGAAAGATTAAAAAATAGAGGATAAGTAACCTTTTTTTTAAATTTTTTTATAAGCTTAGGAGGCTATTGAACATGAATAAATCTAATATTTTACAGCTTGAGTTCTGTATTTAATGATCATTCTGTTCCAGTGTTTATGAAACAATCTTCACATTACACCAAAACACACGAAAAAAAGTAAATGAATAAAATAAATAAAATAACAACGTAAAGACAATGACCATTAAATTGTTTCCCGTAGTTAATTTAATGTATTCCTTTTTACATACGCATTATTGAAGTGTTTAACCATTCTGGAACATGTGGACCGCTCTCAAATTTCAGCCATTAGGAATATGAAAATTCCCACAATGATTTCATTTGAGGAATGTCTTTGGATTAATTGTGAGGAATCTTTAGGTTCTTCTAATTCTATATCAATTAAAGTTCATTGTGCTTTGTTACAAGATTAAAAATCAATCACATACTAACAACTTAAGAACTGTTTAAATCAGTAGACCACGTTTTGGATATTGCTAATTTGAAAATTAATATTTAATTGATATGTCATACCATAATTATGGTAACACTAAATATTGATTATTAATTAATCATTAGATACACCAGCAGTGGACAAAACTCTTTGTTCCAGAACAAGACTTATTTCAAAGTTGTTTTTACCAACAGGGTTCAAGCGGAAGGAGTTCAGAGGGAAGCTGGCCATAGCGATCACCGCCAACTTCATCAACCGACGGACGGAGGCTGAGGCGAGGGTGGAGGAGATCAGTGGAGTTGCCTTCATCTTCAACCAGAAGTTCTTCAAAGACCTCCGTGCAACGACTGGCATTGATCTCGAAAATATAGTATATTATAAGGTGAACAACTATAGTCATATTACATATTAATTACACTTTAAGATTTGATGAATTTTTAGAATGTTTTTCACCCTGTAAAAACACTTAAACTATGGCTGAACATTCCACTGTTAACAGATCAATTTTGGATTCATAGCCATGTTACCTGATTTATCAGTGAAAATAATTGTATTAGTAATAAAAACCTTTAAAGGTAAGGAAAAACGTGTTACTTTAACTGTTACTGAGAATTATATTTTCACATTTTTTAATTTTTTAGTTTGATTAGTTTGAAAGCTACTATGTAACTATTCAATCACATGATTACCAAGTTTAAGAAAATTGGTTGAAAAACAGCATCTAGAACAAGGTTGAAAACAGGTTAAACCTAGGCCAAAGTAAAACAAGATTATGAAAATTAGTCTAAAGCCATTAAATCCTATGGGCCACGTTTTGCCTAAAATCTATATGGCTGGCATAGCCTTCTGCACCACTAGCCTAAAAGTAGTGATGGCAACATTTCTTGAAAAATCTATTTCTTGATATAGGCTATCGATGTATCAAAAGAGTAAAATCGATTTCGATAAAAAATCGTCAACAGAAAATCAATGTTTTAAGAAAATAGATTTTTTTATCGTAGCTATAAAATTGAATTTAGTAAGTTATACCAGCAAAAATAGATAGCCAACAAACATTTAAATTAATACTATCTATAGTCAATAGTCACACTTTTCATTATATCATTGATTTTGAAGACAAAATCAATGACTGTATATCCTATGCACATGTAATAAACACATGTACGCACACTGAGGCAGCGGCCGTAGCTCAGTGGTAGAGCTCTGGGATATCACCCAGCGGGCCCGGGTTCAATTCCCGGCTCGGGGACAAAAAGATCGTTCGGCCGCTCCCGTGGTTCGGAAGTCACGTTGAGCTGTTGGTCCACCTGCATAGAAAACAAAAAAGTGCAGGCATTTCAGGCGAGGAGAACTATCAGTTAATTGCTGATCTCCCTCCACTAAAAGCCATACAATAATTATTAAACGTTATTCAGTCAGTTCATGGTATCCCTACACCTTCAGTAATATATGTTTTTTTAAGCTCCCGTTTTTTAAAGAAATTATTTGTGTTGTGTGGTTGAGAATGTATTAAAATAGTGTTAAAAAGTTTCCCAAGACATTTTTTTAAGTGAAGAAGCTAACAGTGTTTCTGTAAGTTACTATAAAACACAATAAAATATAAAAATCCTATTGGCAAGTACACAACATAACATTTGGTTGGAATCTTACCTTAATAAGTTTCATTCAAAACACTTATATCCTCAATTTAATCAAGTTTTACAGTAAAAAAAATTGTTTGCACAAAAAGGAATAATGTAAATAGACAGTTTTATTTATATAATAAATTGGAACTACTTTTATAGACAAAGTTTGTCAGATACTGTAAAATTGACAAGAAAACAGATTTAACCTGCAGAACCGTTAGGACACATTGATTACGTACAGACTAAGGAACAAACTCTGCAGCTCAGCCAACATATGTGTAGCCTTGACCACTGACCAGCTCTACTACATGCATGATAACAGATTTCCTTATCTGACGCTAAGGCTCAAATACTGATTAAGTCCTTTCTCAATCCATTGACTTATTTCTTGAAATTTCAAATTAAGAAGGTGAAATATAGTTATTCTGATATTGGAAATGGCTACATATTCATGATTAAAATTCCTTTAAAATAATATTTTAATTAATGGAATAAATGTACATACTTTAATGTACATTCTCTGATTCAAAACTTAAGGCAAATATACAGTGTGTAAATTAAGTATGGAAACAAATCTGTATTTTTTAAACCAAAATAGATAGAAATATTTGGTTTGTGGCATTGACTGTTAACTAAGGTTCCGGAATTTTTTGCATCAGAAAATTTTTTCACCCCCTCAGGGGGGTAGAGGTAGGGGGTAACTTATTTTTTTTAAATAGCAACCCCTATTAAGTGACCCCTGATTTTGAAGGGTTTGTCAAAAGAAATACAATGACGTAAACCCAAGGTCGGTATCTTACCCCTAACCAGAATGGCGGCCATTTTAAATTTCGAGATGGGCAAACGAAATCCAGTGTGGAAACCCATATTTACCTTTTAAATGGGTTACATTGGGTAAGCCGAACTCCAGATACCATTATTAGATTGAAAAGTGGATGTTTTTATCGTATTCAGAATTTTGCCCCAGCCCCCAAAATAGGGGATTTTGGGGGCATCCCCAAATTTTTTAACGCAAACCCCTATTGAGTGACCCCTCGTTTTGAAGGGTTTGTCAAGACAAAAGCAGTGGCACAAATCTTAGGTCGATATGTCATCCCTAGACGAAATGGCAGGCATTCAACATTTTTAATTGGTGAAATGGGCGCTTTTTTACCCAATCAAGTTTTTGAATGCCTGCCATTTCGTCTAGGGATGACATATCGACCTAAGATTTGTGCCACTGCTTTTGTCTTGGAAGAGGGGTTTGCGTTAAAGAATTTGGGGATGCCCCCAAAATCCCCTATTTTGGGGGCTGGGGCAAAATTCTGAATACGATAAAAACATCCACTTTTCAATCTAATAATGGTATCTGGAGTTCGGCTTACCCAATGTAACCCATTTAAAAGGTAAATATGGGTATCCACACTGGATTTCGTTTGCCCATCTCGAAATTTAAAATGGCTGCCATTCTGGTTAGGGGTGAGATACTGACCTCGAGTTTACGGCATTGTATTTCTTTTGACAAACCCTTCAAAATGAGCAGTCACTCAATAGGGGTTGCTATTTAAAAAAAATTAAGTTACCCCCTACCCCTACCCCCCCTGCGGGGGTGAAAAAAATTTTCTGATGCAAAAAATTCCAGAACCTTGGTTAACAGTCAATGCCACAAACCAAATATTTCTATCTATTTTGGTTTAAAAAATACAGATTTGTTTCCATACTTAATTTACACTCTGTATACAAACACATATATTACTGTAAATAAATTGAATAATACCCTTTAGTTGATATTATTTTATGTTTAATGAATGAGCATATTTGCAATATATGAAAAATGGATTCTCCTTCTATCAGCAAGGAATTTACTGAGGGAACTCAGTAAATTTTGGGGTTTTTGCCAAAGTCAGAGGATACCCATATTGGCCTGCTAGAATAACGACTGTAGACACAACCTCTTATAAAAATATCATAAAGTACAAAGTGGAATTTTTTGCCACTAATGAATCAGCAGTTCTCAATAAGAATGATTATGCCTTTACCAAGACAATAAATTTAAGTATCCGGTTGAATCAGTTGCAGCTAAGCATAAAGCAGATTACAAAGAGGCTTTGACAGAGATCCGAAAAGTTTGGGAAACTGAAAACCAATCACACAAAATTATTTTATCTCCTTTCCTAAAAGAGAAAAAGACTCCTAATTCTAGCAAAAGTAAGGAATGCCAAAAAAATGTACGTGAAAAAATAGGTGACTCTGTAAATACTCAAATGGGCCTAGATTTAGACTTAAAATCCCAACTCAGTGCCATGACAGAAAAATGTACATCCTTGGAAAAAGAATTGGCTCAGGAAAAGAATCTTAACATAAACTATCACAACGAAATCTTAAAACAAGAACTAAATAAATATAAGTCAGAAAATCTAAACCTACAAACTGTGATCGCAAACCTTCAAGATGATATTAAGATTTTAGAAAACGAAATCAACCAGTTAAAATCAAAAAGCCAACCAGTGCCTTCATTGTTACCCCTCTCTTAGTGGGTCTACATCCATAAGAAGTTCATGGAGAACAGTGACAACAAAAAGTTTTGGTAATACACTTTCACCTCAGGTCCCTCAAATCGAATGTGTGAACCGATTCAGTTTGCTTTCTTCTGATAGTCAAATATTTTAAAAACCTGCAAAGTTACATCCAAAAACTGTTTTTAATGAGAAAAAAACATTGACCCAAACCAAAAATCAAGTCCACAACTGTAACAATACAGGCTCTAAATTAAATGTAAATAGAAACAATTTCATTTTGTTAGCAGACAGCCACGGTAAACTACTGGGCAATTACATCCAGCAAAGAATCCCAGGCAATGTGTGTTCTTTTATCAGACCAGGGGCAAAGTTTAATAAAGTTGTTGAAGAAGTTAAAAATCACACAAAGGATCTGAAAAAAAATGATAATCTTCTGGTGATAGCTGGTACAAACAACATAGAAAGTATGGGAATAGAACAACTAATTAATAACATCGAGAAGTTAATAGAGGATACTAAATATACAAATCTCTTACTTGCTACCATACCCATGCGACATGACAGACCAGAGCTTGACTTGAAAATCAGCAGGGTAAATACAGAAATTGAAACTGTTGCAAAGAAATACCCCGATATTAAACTTGTACCCTTGCACATGCTTCCACGTCATTATTTTACTTCTCATGGGCTCCATATGAATAAAAAAGGTAAAACTAAAATTGCGGAGATGGTATCCCAGCTGATTTTTCAAGAAAACTATAGAACACAACCAAGGCAAGCCGGAAGAAAAGTCAAGAACCCAAAGCCCATAATAGTTGAGGACGGAATATCTGTTCTGGAAAGGGATATGAGAGATGTCATTACATATTTTAAAGATGACTCTTCAGTTGCACTAGCCCACACGATCTCTGCAGACTTCAGTGACCGCAAACATATGTCCGCCGGAGTCGCAGTAGTGTTTCGACATAGTTTTGGCAGGCCCCAGGAGTCTGACCTTATAAATTGTCGTTTGGCATACCAGAAGGTGGAAAATGGTCCTGCTGTGTATAGCCTTATGACCAAGTACAAATATTATGGGAAGCCAACAAACACACAATATGACGAAGCCTTCAGTCAACTTGAAAAAGATTTCAAGTCAAAGGGGTTGAAAACACTGATATGTTCGGCCATGGGTTGTGTTAGAGATTTAATTGAACTGCCACACTTTGCGAGGAACATTGTAAATTTCCATCGAGCAACAGGAGCATCGGTGTGCATAATCTCCTACAATCAAATGGCAAGGAGGGTTCTTTGGAGGGGTCTCACACATGAAGAGTTTATTAAATCATTAAGGTCTGAAATTGATGCTCAGCTTAACAAGAACAAAGTTAACCAAGAACTTTCAGAATGTGACGTGGCAGCTGGCAGTTCAACCGTCACAACAGAGTCCTGCGAGGATCCCACTGTGCAGATTCCCTCAACCCTGGGAGAGACCAACCGTCATCTTGAAAGTATTCTGTGTGCTGGTGAAGGTGAAAGTCATTATGGTGCCAATGAAATATCAGGTCTCGAAAATAGTGCGGTGGAAGATAGAGACGAAGAAGGATTTGGTGTAGAAGATGAAAACTCATTTGTAAATATTAGTAGAGTAGGTGACAAAGAGAGCAATTTTGTAAATAGTAGTATTAATGACCTTTTTTTAGAGAAGTAGGTTATGTTGGTAACACAGTAGAAGTAGAATTGGCGACCAGTAAAAACATAATTATTGATAATATGTATATATTAAATTTTAATATTCAGGGTTTCTTAAATAACCATGTAGATTTGCTTTTGTTTCTTGAAAATCAAAAATGTGATGTTAATATTATTTCTTTAAATGAACACTGGCTGGATTCTAGAAGCATACAATTTTTAAACCAGTTTGATAAATTTCAATTAGCCAATTTTTATGCAAGAGATGATCAGTCAAGGGGAGGATCTTGCATTTTAATTGAAAAAAATGTTAACTTTAAAATTAGAGAAGATTTGAAATTTTTAAATGAGCCAAATTGTTTTGAAGGATCTTTTATTGAAGTCAAAGAATGGAATTCTATTTATGCTTCAATATATAGAATACCTGGGGATGGTATAGACAAAGTTTTCTTAGAAAAGTTTGAAATTTTGTTGGATAAATTAGCAGTGGAAGCAAGATCTAAAAATATATTCATCTGTTCTGATACAATCAAATTGAATCATCAATGACATTGCCCCCTAAAGGGAGGGAATCCTTGACATAGACCTTCTTAAAGAGAAGGCTAATACTTGTTGCCTTTTGGAAATTTGCAATTGTTTTGGGTTCACTCCTAATGTTTTTAGTCCTACCAGAGTTACTAAACTTTCAAGCACTTGTATTGATAATATTTTTACCAATGTTAGGGCAAAAAATGTTAGTAGAGTTGTTTTAGACATAGGAGCTTCCGACCACAGACTCTTACTTTTATCATTTGAAAAATTGTGTAAGTCTTCTCCAAAGAGCAAAGTAAAATATAAAAAACTAACAAGAAAATTTAGTAAAGAAAATCTTAATCTGTTTGAAATGATACTTAAAACTGCAAATTGACATTTTGATGAAAACTCTACTGCAGATGAAAATTACAATAATTTTCTTTTGACCTTCCTAAATTTGTTTAATGAGGTGTTTCCAAAAACAGCTTCAAAAGGAGATATTGGCACCCAAATAAAAAATAACTGGATCACTAAAGGAATTAAAATTTCAGCAGAGAAAAAAAATATCTTCACCAAAATGCGAAATGGAATAGAAGCCCTGAATTTTTGACGTAGTACCAGGGGAACCGAGCTTATGCTCGGTAAAATTGTTACTTTTGTTCTCACACAAAGCTCGTTCGCTCCGCTCACTCGCCCTCTTCCATTTTAAAGACGAGCTCGTTCGCTTCGCTCACTCGCCAAACCGTACTGCACTTATGTAACACATTGGTTTATATCTACAGTTATCAGCTGATTTTTATTCAATTAAAAAAATCTCCATAAGGATAACATGGAAACTTTGAAGGGCTCTAGCGCGAAAACCGGATTTTTCCCAGCTATGGGACCAGCTCCAATCGATTTCTGGTGGCCAAAACCCCCATATTCAACCAAAAAATCAAAAATCCTTGGAGCGAAAAAAAACTTTGCCCGGACAAACGGAGCTTGTTTTAGAGTATAAGATTTATAACAATTACAGGAAAGTTTTTAAAAAGGTTTTTACATTAGCAAAGCACAAATCAAATGATGACTTCATAAAGAAATCAAACAATAAAACTAAAGCATCATGGATGGTAGGTAGTTAAGCATGAACTTGGACTAAAAAAACAAAATTCGGAAACCCCTATTGAAATAAAAATTACAAATGAAAAAACGAAGCAAAATGACGCTGTTTCTGTAGCAAATAACTTTAATAAATTTTTTGTTAATGTTTCATATCCAGCGAATAAGTTTTCAGATAAAGATAAAGCTATCAGTTTATTTGATAGAAACAGGAAACATACCACACTACCTCATAATGATATCTTCAAATTTAAACCAGTCTGTGTTGTAGAGCTCAGAAAAGTTTTGAACACCCTTAATAACACTAAGTCTTCTGGATGGGATGAAGTCCCCCTTTTTGTAATAAAGCATGTTTTCAGTTCTATAGAGGACTTGTTTTGTAGAATAGTGAACCAGTCCCTTGAGCAGGGTGTTTTTCCAGAAAAACTCAAATATGCAGAGACTTGCATTATTACCTTGCTTCTCAAAAATTATAGAAAAAATAGTCAAAATTCAAATTACAGAATATTTGGAAAAAAAACAAACTAATAAATCCTTCACAGTTCGGATTCAGACCAAATCTAAACACTGAAAAAGCAGTTTATAACATGATAAACAGTATCACTGAGGCCTTGGATGGGGCACAACAAACAGTTGGAGTACTGTGTGACCTATCCAAGGCTTTTGATTGTGTTGATCATGGCATACTTATAGAAAAACTAAGTAAACATGGAATTAAAAACGTAGAATTAAAATGGTTTACTTCTTATTTGAAAAACCGAAAGCAAAGAATAATAATTAATAAATTTCAAAGTAATCACAGATCAGATTGGGAGGATGTCCATTTTGGTGTACCTCAAGGATCTATTCTCAGACCTTGTTTATTCATTATTTATGTAAATGACCTTTGTGATTTATTAACAATGGACAATTTTCAGTATGCAGATGACACAGCCATTATCTGCAAAGAGAAAAAAGATTTTTATATTCAAAACTCCATAATTAGAGAGCTTCAATCTCTTGAGGACTGGTTCACTGTTAATGGTCTCTCTATGAATGTATCCAAAACACAGATAATACAATTTTCAGCATCAACCAAAGAGGGAGGTATTATTTTAAACTCAAACTCAAATATAATCAGGTCACAAAATACGGTAGACTATCTAGGGATAAAGATAGACTCAAAGCTAAACTGGCAATCGCACATTGAAAATTTATCAAAGCGACTTAGCTCAGCTACATTCGTTCTCCGGGTCATTCGAGATACAACAAATTTTGAGACACAAATTTCCATATATCATGCTTATTTTTCTTCAATAATGAACTATGGACTAATTGTATGGGGTCCATCAAGTCAAAGCAAAAAGTTTTTATTCTTCAAAAAAGGGCAATTAGACTGATAGCTAAAGTTCCTCAAAATACTCACTGTAAACAGTTTTTTGTCAAATTTAAAATCCTAACTCTCTACAGTTCTTATATATATCATCTGGCACTGATGGTAAAAAGTAATTTGGATGCTTTCATGGAGGGTCAACCCAGCCACTCCCATAATACAAGATTTAGAAATATGATTAAACCTGTGCAACACAGACTTAAACTCTTCCATCTCTCACCACAATATATGGGCCCAAAAATTTTTAATAAACTGCCATCTTTGTTAAAAGACATTGATAATATTTCCAAATTTAAGAAGTCCTTAAAAAAATGGCTATTGGAGAAGGCATTTTATTCGGTGGAAGAATATTTTGAATTAGAATGATCTGTCTTTATGTGACTTTTATTTATCTCGACTATTTTAGTGTAAGAATGACGAATCACCTGTCAATAATATTGATGTAATGTGATTATTGTAAATAAATAAATAAATAAATTATTACCGTATACGATAATTATTATGTAATAAATACATTATATTATTTGGTTTAAAATAAAATAGAATAGAATCATGATAATAAATCATTATATGTTTATTAAGAAGGTATATTGGATCGTAGAATAACAAAATTATTTAAATTACTTCAAAAGCTTTAATAGCCAAGTTTTGTATATCACAAGATTTGAATGTATTTTAACACAGTTTTTGTTAATTTGGATTATAGAATTAAAAATTTATTGGGTAGCTAGATAACACAAATTCTTATAAGGTCAATGGAGTCGGAAATTTATAGGTACGTGTTTTAACGTCATTCAAGAACTATTAATATTTTATAAAGCAAAAATTATTTTAATAATAATTTTAATTGTTGGTTGGCGATTTTAAACAGAACCGTAATAGTCTAACCTTTGGTAAACAAGCCTTTATGTTTAAATTTCATTTTAATAATATCAGATTCTAACAAAATAAAATAATAAACTGTATTTTTAAACAATTTGTTGTTTAAAACTGTATGATAGATTATGACATATCGTTTACATAATATTTTGGCTGGCTGATGCAAAATGCGTGTAGCGATACTCATAGCAACAATCACGGCAATCTCTTGTAACTTGTCTGTTAATAGAGATGGCCTTGCACCAACGATACAGCGAATACTAATACTAAGTTATGTGGCTGTAATGCAAAAGATTTTGAAAATTTAAATCCAACCAAGGTTAGGATCTTGAAATATACTGTTTTAGAGAAGTAGAAACTGCAATGCTTTATCGTTTACCCAACCGATTTTAAAATAAATATTTTTGGGGGGCGAAATCGATCTCAGAAAAATATCGTTTTGAAGAAATCAATTTAAATAAATCAATGTATCGAATAGTAAAAATTGATTTTTCCGAAAAATCGATTTTATTTTGCCATCACTCCTAAAAGCGAAGAAGACTGTTCACCATATTATTGTACCTTTTTTCAATCTGTTCAGAATAGAGACCTCTCCTTCTTCATAAAGATAATACTTTATTTCAATCATTGCCTTCTGTTTACAGGATGAAACGCACTATTTTGTGATGACAGCGAAAAAAACAAGTCTAATCGAAAAGGGTGTGATTCTAAACGACTATGCAGACGTTGCCAAGCTTTTATCTCCGGATAATGTAAATAAGGCTGCATTAGAAGAATACGCTCGACAGGCGGCCGATTTTTCGACCAACTACAAACTTCCACTGCTGGAGTTTGCGGTGAACCATTGCGGGCAGGCAGACGTGGCCATGTTTGACTTCACGTCGATGTACGCCGCGGAGAATGCCAGCCGAGTGGTGGAGAAGCACGGTCACCGACTGCTGATGACCTTGGTTGGTGACAGTCTGCTGGAGGTAAGTCCTGGTTATAGTCAGACAAAATCACCTTTATTGGCGTGAAGTACAGTACAGTGGTACAGTGGTGTCTATGATTTTCCTTTCTCTTTGCAGTTTTTCTTTAGCCAAGTAGATCTGCCTCTCCAGTAGCCAGTTGAGGCTCTTTAAAGTGCAAGTGGTAAGAGGTTGAGATGATAAGCTCTGATTTGGCAGGGCAGACATAAATTTAGTCAAGGAATATTTTGGTAGTTCTTGATATTGAAATACATTCTTAAAATCTAGATGTTTTGGAGATTCAATTTTTAAAACGGTACAATGACAGATCATACATTATAAAACTATTAAACCTTTTGTTTGAAGAGTATATTTAATGGATTTAATGGGATATGAGATACAAATACAGTTGAATATGTTAATCCTACGCAAGTAGTTTTTGTTTGGAAAAAATTAAATTCTGATCATGCCGTCAAAAACAATCACAGCAAGTTTTAGCATTCATTACTAGGAGAAGAACTATCGTACATGAGCGGTAATTTATCAAATAACAAGAAAAAAATATGGAAATTGTAATATCTCATCTGTGGATTCTTTAGCGAAACCACCTAGTATTTTCATAAATTTTGCTTGATCATAAATTGCCTTGCAAACCAATACTGATATTATGCATATTGTTTGGCTTTATTAGCCAGCGAAGTGCTAAACATTTTTACAAGATTACTCTAATTTAGTTTGATTGCATTACATATCACCGTCCTGTCTGTTGACAGCCCTTCTGGCCGACAGGGTCTGGCTGTGCCCGCGGGTTCCTGTCCTCCATGGACGCCTGCTGGGCCGTGCGCAGCTGGGGCATGGGCAACAACCCTCTCGAGGTACGCCTACACAAACAACCAAACGTTACAATAATTCAAAAATGATACTTTAGTACAGTTTGAAATCATAAATAAGTTTTTTGTAGTAATTTTAAGTATTCATATTGGGAAAACAATATAATTTTTTGTACAAATTTTTGTAAATCATAATATTTATTTTGTTTTTGTCATCTTGGAAATCTTATTTTCACTTAATTTAATGATGCAGAATGTCACCAATGGTTAAACTTCTTGTGTGGATTTAGTTTTCACTTTGTATGGTTTTCAAATTAAGAAAAGCAATTGAAATTGGATTGATTGATTTTGTTTTTCATTTGATTCAGTTAAGCAGTAATGTACAATACCTAATAGGTAAAATGAATAATATGATTATGATACCATAATTTCGTCTTAAGAGGAGTACAGTACACTCTCGTTCATCGGACTCGGCGACATAAAAACTCCGCTTCATCAGAACTGAAAATCTGGATATTATTAATTATTTTTTCTTACGCAATGAATAATTTTTCCGTTTTAGCGCCTTCAATTTCCATTCGTTCTATCCGCACAACAGTGAAGTATCACATTTTGCATCAAAAGTCATCAGGCGTTTTCCATAATCTGTACCCATCGATGTGATTTACGAGGCCGTGGAGTATTCGCACAAAAATAGAAAGAGGAAGAGGGCAGGAAGTGAACATCCGCGACGACCGCTTCCCAAACTGTCATTCAGTCTGTCTCGCGTCGCGACTGCACCTGTGTTACCTGGAAGTCAGTTGACTGCTGGAATATGAATATGGAATATGATTTTGGATCTTTATTTCCCACGTTGTTTTTATTCCTATAGGTTCATTGTTACCATTTTCAAAGTTTGAGTGCCTTATTTTAATAAAATCTCTTGTGTTATCTTAAAAACAAGAGTGAATACAATCACGATAGGTCACAGTACAGGCGGAAATGATGACTCACGACAGACTCCGCTTTATCGGAATTTTTTGACATCCGAACCGGCCGTCCGCCACATTAGTTCGGATGAACGAGAGTGTACTGTAATGGAATATCGGGACAGTCAGGCCTAATTTGTTTTGTTGTAACTTTAGGTTGTATAAATTTTGAAGTATACAGTACAGTAATAAATATGGTCTAAATATGGTATTAAAATTTTTAGTAACACATCAATGAAACATTTGATTTATATTAAATGATGAAGTACTGTAACTAGATTATTTAAAACCTTAACGGCTGATAATTCTTATCATTGGTCATTGAAAATGCTGTTTTTTTTTCTTTGATTGAAATTACGCAAAAGTTAAAAACAACTTAATAAAGCTGTCGGATAAATATTTCCTATATAATGATGACGTCAGATCTGGCACTCATATAAATACATAAATAAAATTTTGACGAAAGTGAAACACAATGATAACAATAATTAGTTTTTTGTACACACCTACTAGACTTAAATAGCTATTAAATTTTACCTACTACATTTGTTGTTTGGAAAACATGTTAAATAGACGATTTTCTAATCAAAAGTGTTTTCATGACTTGTTGCATTTGAGAGTAACTGACCTCACATTGTTAATTCTCTCTAATAGTATATCCTAAAAGATGTTCCATTTAATAAACTACTGTTGTCGGCAGGTGATCGCCGAACGTGAGAGCATTTATCGGATCTTGGCGCAGACAACGCCAGAGAACCTCCAGCGAGATGTTGCATCATATACACTGGACCCGCACACCAGATATCCCAACCTCAACAGCCGCTGTGTCATACCAGTCCAGGTGGGTGCACTCACTCCTCAGGTTAAGCTCGACAAAACATTAAGCCAACACCTGAAGAAGACCTTAATCTTTAATGAACATTTTGTGATGGTACCAACCCAGTAAAAAAACTCGATTTATTATGTTCACTAGCAATTTTTTTGTTTTTATTACCACCCGAAAAATAGGATTAAAATCGGTAACATGGACTTAACTAGGCCTTTTTTTGTTTTGTTGGAGTATTTTACCATCCATCATGGTAAAGCACTTTTATTATTTCTTTTTAATTAGTTACCACTAAACTAAAGCTTAAACAAACATGCTAGTCATTTCAGAAACTTTAAAATTGACTAGGAAAAGTTTATCTGTAACATCATTACACTTTTGATCATCGGGTTTTGCCAAATCCTGATATTAGGAAATTAAGAAAAAATATAAACATGCTTACATTATTATATGTAATACCTCAAATTCTCACATCATTCACTTGCAGTACATAAATGTCAAGCTCACTTTATATTGTCAGGTGGTTCTTTGAAATCTACAGTAGTCTTTGTTATTTATGAGATAGTAGATGTTGCACGGGATAAGTACTGGACAGGACATAAATTTTGCTTCTGAACTCAAAGTCTCTCTCCGCTTAATGCTTGTCAAAGTTGCACATGAATCAGATATTTAAGAAGAGTGAAAAAATTTGATATATCTTTTAATTATTTGTAAAAACAAAATTTTAATTAGGGATGGACGGGAATGGATATTTAGTTCGGGACGGGACGGGATTGCTCTTCTCGACGCTATCGGGAAATATTCGTTTTGACTTTTATCTGAATGTCGTATAAAGACAAATTAATGTTAAATATCAACTGGTTCTGTTTCGAATTTGTTCCACTTGTTTTTGTATAAGTTACAATGAACATCCTTTTGTCGAAAAGATTTAAAATATCTAATTTTTATATTTGCAGGATACAATGAGATAAGGATAAAATATAAATTTTCTTGTAACCAAAAAACTTTAAATCAAATCACTAAACAATATAGATATAAAAAAGTCCATTAAAAATTTTATAAAAGTTTTGTTGAATGAAATATTAAACGTTTTCTATAAAGAATGAAAAAAAATTATGTACATAAAAATATAGATTAAAATAATTGGAAAAATTGTAAAGAAAACAAAACTCTATTACATAAATAGGCCTAAGGCCTGCTCAATTAAAAAAACAAAACAAAAAACAACAAATTGAAATTATAATAAATATTCACACTAAGGAATGAAATGGTTCAACAAACCAATGCCATTTATAACCCCAAGAAATGTTTATTTTTTCATTTTTTTACTTATTGATTTAATGGAGACAGGTTCTTACTTAGAGATATCATAAAAATTGAACTTTGAAAATATACACTATTAGACCTTATTATCTTTTTTTTTTATTTCTATGTATTCATTTAGCTGTTTTTATTTTTTGCTATTTAAAAAAAAGGAGTGAATGATGAAAAAAACAATGAAAGTTTAAAGTTATGAACCTCAAAATCTAATAAATATATTTGTAATGTTTAATAAAAACAAATTTATGGGATTTGAAGTTTTTCATTTAAAAATTATATTAAATTATAATAAGATACTTTTAACATTATAAAACAGTAATTCAATTAAAAATTGATTTATTTAACAATAGGCCTACTTTGCCAATTTCCCTTTGATTGGAAAGTCACAAAACTTTGGTTGACATTTTGTTTAATTTGTAGGAATAAGACGAATCAAACGAGCCATCCCTTAGTTTTCTACGACAATTGGTTCAGAAAGTAGCATTTGGTACTAGGAGCAAAAAACACCCCTCTTGAATAAATTACTGCCAGAGGTCGAACAATAGATAAGCAGAACAATAGATCGTCTCTGGCGTCTGTGGAATGTGGCCGCGTGTATTTGTGCCGTTCCTCGTTAGCGAGACCGCCGGACGCGATCGCCGACCGAGACCGCCGGTGATCGCCGACCGAGACCGCCGGCGATCGCCGACCGAGACCGCCGGCGATCGCCGGCCGCAATCGCAGCCGTCACGCCGTTCGGTCGTTCCCGACCCGATAAATTCCCGAGTAAAAAAAATCCCGCCCGATGATCGGGACAAATTTGCTCCCGAAAAATTTCCCGAAATTTCGGGTCCCGTCCATCCCTAATTTTAATTTAGTCAGTGGAAAGGTGAGTTTTCCCAGAGAGTCATGCTGGTTGATGTTGCAGGTGCGGGGTCTGTTCACTTCGGATGTGCCGGGTGTGGTAGAGGCTTTGCTGGCTGCCCCGACACTGGCAGTTCAGGACCAGCCTAAGAAGCGCAGGAAGAGAGGTCAGTAGAAGAACATCTAAGGCAATGGCAACGGGTAGAAAAATAATGCAAGGATTAGGCAATGTCATGTTTGTTAGGTATGCAGAACCACGGTGGAGAATAGCCACACAAACTGCTCTTGGGCAAAGGCAAATAAAATTTTTTAAATAATAATCCTACTTTTTCCTGATTATTTCTTAAGTTTGTATAAAAATTAAATCACTAGTTATTGCTTTTTAAAAATGAAACATATTTCCAAATTTACTGATGGAAAGTCTGCATGTACATCTATGCTGATTAAAAAATAACACAAGTAATGTTACATAAATGACACCATTACTTCCACAAATGAAAATATACAGTACTTAATTATCCCTTTCAATTCAAAGAATCTTTTTTTCAATTTTTTTCAATGAAGTTTTAGTTTTTAACTTGTGCTTGAATAAAATTGGAAATTTTTAAGTCCTAACTTTCTGTTTAGGTCATGTGTACAGTGAAGAAAATCATGTAAAGAACAATTAAAAAAAAATCTTTTTATGCTTTTCAGAAAGCAGATTCCAGATATTGGTTGAACTTATCGTTATTGTAATTTCAGAAACAGTAAAATAACTAAATAATTCTGGCCATTTGTCAAAATATAGCATGTAGTTTCCATAATTATAAATTTTTGAATGTATGTTTTATTTAAGTTTTAAAAAATTTCTCTGCTTGCAAAATAAACTTTTTTTTATTTGGTGAATTTTATGCTTAAAATTTTAATTTTAATTCAGAGTGTTTATTAGCATAGATAACAAGCTTAGCTATGTTATTAGTCCTACTGATAAGTACAGAGTTAGCAGTATAGTAATAATTTATTGATGTGCTCATTTTTATTAACCTGTGCTTTTTTTCATTCGTGGGGAGGAGCAGCAGTGTACAGAAAGGGTTAGTTTTCGCTTTATAATGGTCCAAAGTGTTCCCTGTCAAGAAAATACCCCCTTCCTGTGCTTTTAATACTTTGTCTGTTATAAAAAATCCTCGTCCTGCTTGCTGGATTGTGTGAAACATTTTTCATTTGATATTATCCTTGATTTACAGTACATCCTAATTTGTGTCAAAACCAGCATGGCTTATATAATTTGACATCAATTGTTCTCCCCCTCGTTAACCGGCATGATTCTCAGTTGGAATTCATCCAGAACAGTGTTTTTATAAGATTTTTCTGGTTTGACAATAATACTGATTCATAAAATTTTTGACTTCTTACCAGAAGAAAATAAAATTCATGCAATGGAAATTTGGAGCAATATTGCTTAAATATAATTTAATAGAGATAGAGATTGTATTGTTTGAATAAATACATCCATTAACACTAAGATGTGAAGTATTAATGTAAATAATTGAAGAAATCAAATATAAATAATGGTTTTTGAAGTAGGAATGTGTTGAAGGAAGTTTGGTGGATGCCTGTCTGATTGCACTGATTGACTGATTGTCTCTGGCATTACAGACACCCAGGTCCACCCGGACACGCTGCTACACTGGCTCAAGAAGCAGGTGGCGCTGTACGACTCTGTGCACATCGAGGACATGAGCTCGTCGTTCAAGGACGGCCTGGCGCTGTGTGCCATCATCCACCGGTACCGGCCGGACCTCCTGGACTTCCACTCCCTGCAGCCGCACGACGTGGCCAAGAAACAACCAGCTGGCGTTTGACATACTGGAGCGAGAGCTGGGCATCCCTCCGGTGAGTAAAGGGAAGTGATTCCCAGAGAAATCACAGACAGAAGGAGAGTTGATTAGTAGAGTCCACTGGCACAGTAGTCACAAAAATATCACGAACTACAGGTGATACATTAAAAAAAAAGATGCTTTCTAATTCAGAAAGTTAAGATAAGAACCAGCTTCTGTAATTCAGTAACAACGCTACACAAGGTGTCACACCATTCTACAACATTCAATATTCACTTGTATTCACCTAAAAATCTGCTTAGATAGACTGGGCGTTTTAAATAGTAATGTGCTAGCTGTTGTGGAAATATTAAAATGTCTACTTGTGATAGGAATCATCGATTTTTAAAATTGGTTTTTAAATTTATCCTAAAAGTTTAGTTTATAAAATTGAATTATATGGGTAATTTTTTTAATTCTTTTTATTTCGTATTAAGGCCAATGCCTTAGAAACCCTAATATTTTCTTAAAACAAAGGCCATTCAGATTACTTCATACGAATAAGAAATATTGTAAAAGTTCCTTTGGTTGTAGTTTTAGCATGGGAAAATACCAGGAAAATATCCCAGGAAGGTGTAAATTACCAAAGCTAAAAACTCTTATCAAGTTCTAAGACTTTGTCTTTAAAAATTAAACTGGATCGTTAACAGTAGCTCATGTCATTTAAACATCTCTTTGCCAATCAGTGATCCAGTGGATAAATTATCATAATTGTAGTTTTCGCAACGATTGTATTTCAGCCATGATGTAAGTTAGTTAACGTGCACATTGAGTGTTCTAAATATCTCACAACAACTTAGATGGTGAGTACGACTTACTTAAATTTGGTAAAGCATCATTGTTGAAATAAAGATACAGCCAAAATCTAACAAATAACTATTTCAACCATTCATAGGTTAGGCGGTCACCCATTCAAAAAATTACATCGCGCAATGCCACTGATGTTAACGCCTTTCCCACTCACATTAGATCACACACTTTTGGGGTTAGGCATCCAAAGAATTTAAAACATAAATCGTAATGGAACAATCAGCTGATCTGTGAATTGTGTAATTTCTATAATGACACTATGTTTGTCAAATACCTAGCTCTAGTTGGTGAAGAAGAACTTTTCACATTATAATAAAGTGAACCTATATAAAAAATGAACTCATTATTCAACTGGTTTTATTTGGTTTAATAATGTACCTTTTTATGATACTAGGGCTATGATACAATGTTCGGTCGTCCACTCTACTGCTCATCAAGAATCATTCAGGTTCGGTCATTTGTAAACTGAATACACAACTTATGCACAGAACTTTCATTCAAGACATTGTTCCCATTTTTTTTTTTTTTTTTTTTTTTTTTTTTTTTGAGGGAGAGGCGGAAAAATGCATTACGCACACAGGTGGCCAGCCTGTAGTGTGGGGCTCCCCTAAAAACGAGTTTACCCACTAAAAAACCTCCTCTACTCTTTAGGAATCTAACCTGGAATTGTTTGTCACATTACGTCAGGCTAGGACTAAATTTGGCTTACGCCCGTGGGGCTCGCTCCTTATCCAGCCGCTCGATCAAGGGATCTGGGCCACTTCACGGTCCAGATCGGTTTTCTTTTCCAGGAGGATGCCCCGGACGAACTGTGACAAACAATCCCAGTTGCCCTCATCCTCCAAAATCTTTTGGCAGACCGAGTCCACCGAAAATGCACCAAAGATTTGTGTGGCCTCCAGGCGGGGCCCTTCCCAACGGGGACAGCGGAAGAATGTGTGTTCCGCATCGTCGGGAACACCCGGGCAATAAATGCAGTCCGTTGAACCGGTCTTTCCCATACGGTTCAGGTACGACCGAAAATAGCCGTGACCTGTCAAAAATTGGGTCAGGTAGTAGTCCACCTCCCCATGCCGCCGTTCCACCCATGGTTGGACCTGCTTGATAAGTCGCGCAGTCCATCGTCCTCGGGTGTCGTGCTCCCAGCTGTGTTGCCACTGCTGGTAGGTTCGGGAGCGCTCTTCTGTTCTTGCCGTGTCATTGCCGATCTCGCCTTGTCTCTGATAAATCGCTTTCCTCTCCCCTGCCAAGAGCTTGACAGGGATGACTCCGGCGACCACCAGGACGGCAGGCTCGGACACTGTCCGGTAGGCGGAACACACCCGGAGCGCAGCTTGACGCTGAACCCGGGCGAGTCGCAACCTGTAGCACTCCTTATCTAGAGCGCCTGCCCACACCTCTGCCCCGTAAAGAAGCACGGACTGGACCGCGGACATCAACAGACGTCTTCTGCTGGATCGGGGACCCCCGACATTGGCCATCAGCCTACTAAGGTAAGTCACTACCTTAGCGGCCTTGTCCGCCGTACGGAAGATCTGATCCCTCCAGCTTAACTTGGTGTCCACCATAACCCCGAGGTATTTGGCGGCACGAGTTGATGTGACCACCTCCCTTCCCACTCGAAACGGGACGACGGTGTCGATCCTCTTCTTCGTAAGAATCACGATCTCCGTCTTACTGAGAGCAAGTGAGAGACCGTGATCGGACATCCAGTTGTTGACCACCCGCATAACTCGGTTCAACTTCAGTTGGGCCAGCTCAACGTTGCGTGCAGCAATGAGAGCTGCGACGTCATCGGCGTACCCAACCAAAGTGGTTTCCTCAGGCATCTCGGACCTCAGGAGGCTGTCATAGGCAACGTTCCAGAGATCCGGGCCGAGTATTGAACCTTGTGCGGCACCAGAAGTGACTTCCATCGTCCGCGTTCCGTCCCTCGTGTCATAAATCAGGCTTCGAGAGCGTAGATAATCCTCGACGAGCCGCAACAGATATGCAGGAATACGAAAGGTGTTGCGAAGCGCATCCAACATATCGACCCACCTCGCCGAGTTGAAGGCATTCTTGACATCAAGCGTAACAAGAAGCACTACTCGGCGGGAGAAATGGTTGTGGCTCTCGGCTCTCTCCACAGCTCTCTGAACTTCGGTGACAGCGTCGATCGTTGACCGTCCCTTTCTGAAGCCGTACTGACGGGGGCATAAGTCCCCGGCAGCTTCCACGGCAGAAGTCAGGCGGGAACGGATCAGCTTCTCGAACAGCTTCCCAGCCGTGTCCAACATGCAGAGAGGCCTGTGGGACGACGGCAGCTCGGGATCACCTTTGCCCTTGCTGATCAGTACAAGCCTGGCTGTTTTCCAGGGAGCCGGAAACACCCCTTCTACCAAACAGGCATTGTACATTCTCAACAACAAGTCAGCGTTGATTAAAAATACTTTCTTTAAAGCCTCACTGGGAATCCCATCCGGGCCAGGAGCCTTGTTGCTCTTCAGGGAGAGAACGGAGGTTTCCAGCTCCTCGAAAGTGAAAAGTGGAACGTCCTCTACCCGTCCGAAGTCAACCGGCGGTCGCTGTGGATGTTCAGGAAACAACGGATCCTCCCCATGGTGGCACCCTCCATGATGGAAGGTGGAGAGCGGGCGCCGAGTTTCTGTGTTACAAGTTTGTAACCCAGGCCCCACGGGTCGGAATCAACGTCGTCACGAAGTCTCCTCCAGCTATTCGCCTTGCTCCTGTTGATCGCCTGGCGGAGAGATTTTCTCGCAGCTTTATAGGCCTCCGACTTACGAACTCTGTCTGCGGGAATTCTCGCTCTAGTGGCGGCTCGTCTAGTTCTTAAACATGTTCTTCTGAGTTCCGCAATCTCTTCAGTCCACCAGTAAACGGGTTGTTTGTCGCGTCGGGGTTTCCTTCGCGGCATAGACTGGTCGCAGGCCGAGACGATAAGTTCCATCGTGGATGTTACTAGTGCCTCGGCTCCAGCCTCACCAGGATTCCCCTGCGCTCCCCGAGAGATGACTTCGGTGAACTTGACCACGTCCAGTTTGTTGGTGTTCCACCGCGTGGCCCTTCCCGAGATGCGGAAACTCGACGATTTGCCTGATCATGCAGGTCAAACACGATGTATTGGTGGTCGCTACCCGTGTAGTCCTCGACAACCCTCCAGCCAGAGATCCTCGGAAGGAGCGACTCAGACGCAAAGGTGACGTCAGGGATCGTGCCTCTCTGCCCGGGGCGCCGAAAAGTAGGTGTGTCGCCCTGGTTGAGGACGACAAGACCGGCCCTGGCGATGAAATCCAGGATGTATTTCCCCCGGGAGCTGGTAGAGGGCATTCCCCACTCGACGGCCCTGGCGTTGAAATCGCCACCAACGACGACATGCCCGGTGGTGCCGAGAACGCACTCCTCTAGGCTATCTATCTTGTCGCGAAAGTCCTGGACGGCCTCGTTGGGTGTGAGGTAGCAACTGAAGATAGTCACGTCCCTACACCGAACCCAGACGAATCCTCGGCCGCGCCCGTGACTCCGCACCAAGACATCCTGTGTATTACGCGCCCAAAATGCAGCAGTACCGAGGCTGTCGGAGATCCAAATGTTTGGGTCTCTGTCCCGATACTGTTCGCTGATAAGGAGCGCGTCAGCACCAAGTTCTCGGGCGAGCTGATCTAGAAGGTTATCAGCTCCCCAGGATCTATGAAGATTGGCCTGGAGGATGCGAATTACCGGCCGCTGCCTTTTGCCTGTTCAAGTGCGGCTCTGAAGGCACCGCACTGACCAGACCCGGGTAAGTGACCGAGGGCACTGGAGCCTGAATCCTTGCAGAGGAAGCAGGATGGGCTCGAGGAACATTCCTTGCGTTTGTGGCCCTGGCCTCCACACTGGAAGCAGTTGGCACTCCTGTCGGGCCCGTTACAGTTTCGGGAGGAGTGGCCGAAACCGAGACAGCGGAAGCATCTCGAAACTACCACCCTCCGTTTGAGCCTGCAACTGACCCAACCGACTCTGAGGTGCTGAAGGCTAAGCAGCTTATTGGCGTGCTTTTCGCCCATCTCAGCAACAGCCATCCTGAGTTGACTTCGGTTAGGCTTTGTCAGCCATACCCTCACTCCATCAGCCGGTATCTCCGGGAGTGCCACCTGGATCGCACGGGTCACCTCATCTTCGGTGGAGAGGGCATCAAGGTCCCGAATCTCGACCGAACATTTCGGTTCTAGGGCCTTGATGGAGCCTTTGTCCCCAAGTGCAGTCTTGAGGGAAGCGGCAAAACCGATCTTGTCACTCGACTTCCCCAGTTCGAGGAGGACATCCCCGTTCTGGGTTCGCCGAATAGACTTGATAACGGTGTCGGTCTCTTCCGGTTTGGCCTGCGATCTAATCTGACCCAGAACATCAGCAAAAGATCGCCCCCCTAAGGGCTTGATCAAGATTGCCTCCGTCCTGGGCTTCTTAGGCCTGGGTTGTTTAGGCTTTCTGACAGACTTGCCAGAGGCCTCCCCCACCGGGTTTGAGACTTGCGTCCGCTCCACCCTCGACGCACTTTTCGAAGCTGCCTCCACTTGCTTCTGCCTCCTCCTTTCTTTCTTAGACAGGCGCGTCTTCCAGCCCCCCAAAGGTGTTGAGGCAGAGTTTGCTGCCAAGGCAGGATTAGCCGCCGGAGCAGGAACCTCTGCAGGAGTAGCCGCTGGAATCGCGACAGCGCCCGGGGCGGATTGAGTAGCCTGGACAGGAGATGTCTGCGATGCCGCAGTGACAAAAACCGGTCTCGGCACTGAGTCCACCTCAACAAGCTCAGGGCTTTCCGGCGAAGAACCGCTCTGCCTCTTCTTTCGCTTTCTGGCTTGAGTCTGGGACTCAGCCAGATGAGCTTGAGGCGAAGCAGACATAACTCGGTTCATAACGTCGCGCTCCTGCTTCACTGCCTTCAGCCTGATCTTCCGGCATTCCTCGATTTCGCCAAGGAAATCCTCGAGTTTTGGAATTCCGTCCTTAATCGCCTTGTTGACGTTCTTCTGAATAAGGAGAGCCTTGGCCATCTCCTTCAAAAGATCGTTCATTTTCTTCAGACATGAGTCTTCCTCCTCGTTGGCATCGTCCTGCTGCTGACGAAGCATTTGCATCTCGAATGCCGGACGAAGAGGACTCTTCCTGGGAGGAATTCCTTGCATCCCGGCTAGAGGTGTTACCGGCTCAGTCACCCCCATACCCAGCTTAACCTCATCCTTCTCCTTTCCGGTTACGGCCGACGATCCGGCGACACCAGCAGCCTTGAACGGGATCGGCGGAGGGGAGGCTTTAATTCCCCCCGTCGGCGTCCCAGTCTTCGAGGTCGGAGACCTCTGCAGTTTTGAGCTGCGCTTAAAGGCGGCCTGCTCATTCTCCTTTAATTTCGTGTTTTGGTTTTGAAAATCCATACTTTTGTTTCACCAGCGCATCGTGCGGCAAGAGGCGGCCCTTCATTGGCCGGGAGCGGGTACACCCTCGGAGGTCTACCCCCCGTAGGAGATAAGACACCCCTACCCCAGGACTCTGGGGCCCGAAACCTCCGTTTGCCCAGCACCGATACACAAAATGTGCCGGACGTGCTGGGGGTCGCACCGTGGCAATGCAGAGTCCGATCTCTGCATCCATGCCGCACTTCCTGACTAAGGTCCGAAGCGGCTGGCTTCTGACGACACACTGGAGGAGACCATCGGCAGTGCGAGGCACACATCAGTCCCTGCAACACAACAGGGACACTCCCAGGACCCCCCAGCGTGCGCCGGTCGAAAGAAGGTGGAAAGACACCCTTGATTCGGGGTCGAAAACAAGAAGGTGAGCAAGGTTAGCTCAGGAAAGAATAAAGACGGTGAGCTAAGACCTGAAAGATGAGAAGAAAGGCCCTAGCTCGGGAAGAACTGTGAGGAGGGTCTCACAGCTTGGCTCAGGTACCCCGGGGTCGCCAAGAAACACCCGTACAGTGGAAAGCCCACTGCCCCTGAGGGCCTCGCACACTTTTCAATAAATCTTTATCGGTTTCAAGTATTTTGCCAACAAAAATTGTGTTACCGATCGCACTTCGCAACTGCCGTGATTTTTTACAGGAGCGGCCATTTTGAATATAAAAATAAAGAAAACTGGCAGCGCTACAATGCTCCAATTGTCACGGCTGGATAGCCACTGAGGCCCGAGTGCTCTCATACCCTAATGTAGGCGATTCGCACGCACCTCACGGCGTAAGACAGAAACGTTCCTTACTTTCTGAATAGCCCTCGTATTATAGTGGTCATCAGAATTAGAGAGACTGGAGGCAGGTAGTCCCGACCCGTCCTAATCCTTTGTTGACAAAACACCCCCTATTGTAGCGCGGCCGGCCGGTTCGGCACCGGAAGGACGCCCGGGTCTCGGGGAATTCTCAGAATTTTGGCCACTGCCTCAATTTTCCAATAATTGAACCAATGCACGTACAATAAAAATTCATGGATTATGTGTTGCGTGTTGATTAGACGATTATAACAAAATTTGAATCATAGTGCTACGATGTTTAATAACTATTTTAAAAAGGGATAAACCTCAGACAAAAGAGTAGTTACAACTAGATGCTCTCTGCAGCTTTCCCGATTAGTCATAACCGAGTTATTTCAATATCGGCCATTGAACTTGCTTCGGGACGCACCGGAAATCGAGACCGAGGGGTTCATTCTGACATTCAGTCTCTCGTGGGTGTTGACGGTGTTATAGTTGCAGGCATTTATATAGGATGTTGAGAGAGCTTGGCTTTAAGTTTTTAAAAGTAGATCGAAGATAATATATGAAGTAGAACAGTCTGTTTTATATGAAAGCTGATTTTATCAGAATTTCATCTTCGTCGTGGGAAATTCAATCGGACAGTTCTCTTAAAGTTAAGGTATTAAAATGTGTAACTACTCTTTAGTCTGAGGTTTATCCCTTTTTAAAATAGTTATTAAACATCGTAGAACTATGATTCAAATTTTGTTGTAATCGTCTAAACAACACACAACACATAATCCATGAATTTTTATTGTACGTGCATTGGTTCGATTATTGGATAATTGAGGCAGTGGCCAAAATTCTGAGAATTCCCCGAGACCCCGGGCGGCCCTCCGGTGCCGAACCGGCCGGCCGCGCTACAATAGGGGGTGTTTTGTCAACAAAGGATTAGGACGGGTCGGGACTACCTGCCTCCAGTCTCTCTAATTCTGGCGACCACTATACTTGTAATATCATTATTGTTGCAATGAAAAACTTAAAGGCTGTTTCTGGGTTAAATTTAGTTTGAAATCGCAAAAAGTTGTCATGAAGAGTTAATTATACTAGTGGAGTCTAGGGGCAAAGGCCCCTAAAAATCAAAATGGCGATGTCTCCCAAAATAAGTTTCAATTTATCCAATAATTGAACCAATGCACGTACAATAAAAATTCATGGATTATGTGTTGCGTGTTGATTAGACGATTATAACAAAATTTGAATCATAGTTCTACGATGTTTAATAACTATTTTAAAAAGGGATTTCAATTTTTCAATTTATATTTTCAATTTATCACTTCCTTGCAGTATTAGGCCAACTGTATTTTTCTTAAGCTGTAGTATGAATTTATACGTTTGGGTTTTCTAATAAAATATTTCCCAATCTTGACAAAACTTTTTGGTGGTATCAAATCTGTAATTTAATAATAATTCCTCCTGTATTGAAAAAACAGTAGTCTATTTTGTGGAAAAAAGGAAAAAATATTGCACTATTATACTACCAAACGCAGTAAAAATAATTTTAACTTTAAAAATTTTCATGATGAGTTTGTTACTCTAATAAACAAAATAGTTCAATACAACATAAGCCAACCAATACTGTACACTCCTTCACCCTGGACCCCTGTGCCCCAATCCCCCCACACTCGCCGTGACCCCATGCTTTCCCCGTGCTCCCGTTCACCTCTTCTGACCCATGTTTACCGTATCTCCTATGCCCCCGGGGCCCAAGTACCCCCCCATGCCCCTGTACCCTCTTGTCCCCTCATAACCCTGTGCCCTTCATTCTCTCTTGCCCATATGCCCGCAGTTCTTCCCTATGGCCCCCGTGCCCTCTATGTTCCTCATTCCTCCCGAATGCCCCACCCCAACTTCCGTGCCCCCGACGTCTCTAGTAGTCCCCACCCCTTGTGCCCCCATTCCCATGGCCCCCATACCCCCGTGCCCACCATTCCTCCTCATGCAACCTATATCCCCATGCCCCCTAACCCCAGTACCCCCTACAACCCTTGTGCCCCCATCCCTCCGCACCCAGGTACTCGCATGCCCACTTACCACCGTTCTTCTCCGTAGTCCCCATGACCTATATGGCCCCATGACCTGACCATGTCCAGCTGCCCCCCGTACCTTGTGCCTCCGACGCCCCAAGTGCCCATTGTGCCTTCCAACCCTCCCTCCGCCACATGCCCAGGGCACCTTATGTTTCCGTACCCCCATGCCCGACGTTGCTCCCCGTGGCAACCATATTCCCCATGCCTATCTACCCCTTTTGCCATCGACGCCCCTAATGCTCATTGTACCCAATCACCCCCTCCGCCACGTGTAGTACATCCCCATACCTCCCCAGAGTGCCCCCTATGCCCGAATGATGATGAAATCTTCTGTGGATCCGTAATCCTTTCATGACTATTAGTGTTCTCCATTTTTATAGTACATTACCAATTTTATATAAAAAGTTATAACTTTGGGGTTATCTTAACTCAAAATATCTGCTTATTAACCAGCTGGGTTTATGATAAAAAAACTGGAACATCTGCTTGAACACACGTTGAGATCTAAAAATCGTCTTCCCATTAGTTTAACATTGAAACTTCAAGGTCCAATGGGGCAAAGCCCAGGTAACTTTTGATAATTCTGGTATTTTTCCTTCCGTCCTTGGCCCTCAAGCTTTAAAATGAGCCATCATACGTTACCCTATCTTTATTCTAACTCCAGATATTTCGTGGGGACCGATTCGATTACGGAATTATATATATAGATAACCAAATTTTAAATGAGATGTCATTCATACATATATACCCATTTTTCACCTTCCCAGATGTAAAAAAAAATTAGCAGCAGTTAGCTTGTAGTTTTGGGGAGACCTTTGTTTTCACTTATATTTAGTTTAGATAGCTGTTTTGGAAAATTTGTTTTCTGTAGGTATCATGTATAATCATGTACAATAAATTAATAAAAGTGATGTTCAAAAGCAAGAACATTTTTTTTTCTATGAGTGTCAATTATTTAGTTGGGGGAAAACGTGTGATTTTAAATTCAATTTTGATTAAATGAGATGTTTGAGTGGCTGCCCAGTCTGTCAATGACGAGGTGTGGAGCTTTGGATAATAGTTAAAACACCTTTTTGTTGCCTTGTTTGTTGTTTGTTTTTATCAAACCTGTTGTATTGCTGCAGGTGATGACTGGACTGGAGATGGAACAGTGCGAAGTGCCCGACACGCTGGCCATGCTATCCTACCTGTCCCAGATATACGACACGTTCCGCGGCGAGATACCTCACATCAAACACCCCAAGCTGGTGAGACTCATACGACACGTTGTAAACGGTCAATGGATCTAATCTAAGAATATCTTAAAAAAAACCAAAAAACTTTAATCAAGTAAAACATACTGGTTGAATTCTGATAAAATACATCTTAAATTGACTAAACAATCAATTTAAGGAGACAGTGTGTTATGTGAAATTGCAGTCTAATTTGTACAGATGTAAATCATTTTACAAAGTATTAAATTTTTTTCATTGTAGTTAGAGACAAAATAAGTTTTATTTATTTGAGAGTTTAGCAGGCCTCCTTTGTGCCTCACTATGCCCAGTCAACATTGACTATTGATCTGTGCATGGATTGTATTAGACAAAGTAAGGTGGTGAGCCACTACAGTATAGATGGATGGCACTGATAAAAACATAATGGCAGAACCTGGATTCAGACTCTGACATCGCTGCCATGGTCTTAAATTCCTGTACGCTAACCTCTACACCACCATACTCATCCATATCATTCTCAACTTCCTTTTATTTTTAAATAGGTTTCTTTCATTTTATCATCAAGAATGACAACAAGCTGTTTAGATTTGTTTGGTTATTTAACATGGAGGATCTATTAGGATCTAGAATCTTCAAGAAAAATATTTTCTCTTTCTGCTAACAATATAGAATTGGAAAAGGTAAATGTTAGTGAGGCATTTTTACTATCCTAAATGCAATTTTATAGTTGTTGGTTTATAAGAAATAATTTGTACAAATAAATGATTATAGTAAAATAAATTTTAAAAAAATTATTTGAATGTTAGGGTTTGAATCCACGAAAGGTTTTTTGTTCTAAAGAGTTGATAACAGTTAATTGTTAATTGCGATACAATAATCACAATCAATCGTATTTCTCAGGATGAGAGCGAACTGTTGAAAGAACAGAACAACGTTGGAACAATGAACACAAAGCTGCGTACCCTGGGCCAGCATTCGACAGCGCACCAGCGGCCGTCACAGCTGGCACGACTGAGCTCTCCGCGCGATCGTCGCCACGCACGACACTCCGACGCAGTGCCACGCCGTGCACGCAAACGACGCAGCGACAAGGCCTCCCCGTCCATGGTGAGGATAAAATTTTTTCATTTTATAAATTTACTCTAACTGTCGAGTAAAATGTTCAACCAATTATATTTATTTATACTACCATTTTTATTTTTTTTTCAATTTCAGTGCATATAGACAAAATCAAAGATTTTGTAATAGATCAAATATAAGCAATCTTTCAAGATACCTATCCTTTTAAAAATTAATTATTAAAAGTTGATTTTTCTGTTGTGCTGACAATCACATTCAAATCCACTGAATTGGATGATTGAAAATAAATGCATGGATTTAAACTCATTGAGATAAAGTTATTGAATTAGAGTTTTCTTGAAATTCTTTTCACTTAACTCAAAATACATTAGTCAAATTTATGTTAGTGATTCGGCACCTCAAGTAAATTCTCGGTACCACCAGTTCTTGGCAATAATTCCAAATTTTGAAAAGTTTAATTTTTTTAATCTTTGAATATTGACTCTGGGGCGATTGTAGCGAAGGAGACTGCCCCGCAACATCCCCATCAATGAAGATATCCCGGGAGGGTGTCTAGAGCGTCAGCTAGAGCGAGCCTCTTTGGCTGTAAGTGTGTCCTCCCCCCTACCCCCACCCCATACCACTAACAGCCTCTCCTTATCTCCTTTCATGTTTTTAAGGAGATGTTTTTGGTATTTTTCCTGGAGACTTGGATTATGATTTTTTACAGTCCTTAATACACCATAGCGTCTGATTCCTGATTTATTCCAACTCATGTGACTAATGTTTAGTAACTACCATATGGATATAAAATGCTCATTATGAATTTCATAGTTTCATCATAGAATTTTATAGTTCGTAGTTTTACTAATAAATCAGTTTTATTGAAAAACTTTAATGTGTATTTTAGTTTTTGTATGTATTGTTATCGTAGGAAATTAATTTCAGAATATTAGTCTAAACATGTCCTTAGACCTTTTTTCTATAGTTAATTCCAGTTGTTTTCCAGGAATCCATTAATCATTCCAGGAATCATTCGAGTTGCTGGTTGATTCCTCTTTACATTGTTTAAAACATTTCAAAACTTTTCTAATGCATGTTCTTACTCATTCTCCTTTGGATACTCATTCCTCTTACTCATAGATCGTGTGAAGAAAATTGCACATAAAAGCTCATAGTTCCTTACGTACATCTGAAAGTCTATCATTCTAACTTTCTCATGTTTATGAATGTGCATTTAGGTCATTAGCTTTCTTCTGTTAAAATTTATGTTAAAATAAGATCTTGTCTTGTCACTATAATTTATATTAAAATTTTTTATTGTACATGACATTAGAACAATATGAATACAATTGATTACATACATTCTTTACACAAACTGACCTTTTGGAATGTATTTTCAATCTCATTTTACTGTTAAATTATGAATTTCAATAACTTAAAATTTTGTTAGTAGCCATGTAAAATATTATAAAGAGTGTTTTAGTTTTATGTCATTTTGTTGATCACTTACTATTTTTGCACATATATTTTTGTTTGATGTCTAAAAGTACAGTTTTTGATTGTTGTTTGTTGCTAAAATAGGGACTTGGACACCACAGGAAATAAGCTTATCAAGTGAGCCAGACTGATAATAGAACTATAAAGTGATAGTCACTAGTATTACTGCACTGGCCAGTTAATTTCCTAAAAATTAGGTTTTGTGAAGTAATAGAATAAATACAGCACTTATTTATTCATTCATTCATCCACTCCTTTTTTTGCAGGTTTGGAGATTCAAGCTTTTTCAGTAATTTTTTTCAAAAATAATTGAAAACTAGTTTTTAAACTTATTTATTATACTTGCGCAATCAATCCTTCCTCCTTTAGCTAGATACGTGTTTCGGCACTAGGCCTTCAGTACCCTTTTTCCTGTTTGTTCACAAGTCCTACTTTCTCCACTCTGATCGAGTTGCGTTAGTTCGATAAAAAGTAACTGCCTACATACATTAATACATTTAACACCCACAACACGAGGGAAAAAAAGACTGTCAAGTGGAGTATGTAGGAATTGTGATCAGGAATAAGGATACTGAAGATGGCCTAAACCCCGAAACACGGATATCCAGCCAAAGGAGGAAGGATTTATTAACGTGAGAAAAACATATAGGTTTATACCACATCAATCGAAAGCTACACACTAATTTTGGTAATTCATTTTCACTTTTAAGCAAAAGGGATGCTTTAACATTTTATATTCTGTTAAAAAAAAAAAAATAGATGGTTAAATTACTTTAATAATGGATAATTGAACAGGATATTTTTGTTTAGTCATCAGCATCTATGAGTTTCATTTCTGAAACCATTTTTTATCCCTAGCCAAGCAAACTGCTCAACAATTTGATAAAAATTATTTTTACCAGATGCCGGAAGACCTTGTTAAATTTCCTTGACTAACAAAATAAAATGAAGCGTAAAATATTTATTTATCAATGAAGTTAAAACTTCTGATATAATACGATATAGCCCCTTAAGTTTTTTTATACTGATATGATTTGAATTCAATCAGGAATATTTTGAAAAATTATTACTTAGAGAATTTTTCTGAAAGTTTAATGCCTTAAATTTTTACTCATTCATAATAATTTCAAATTTTAATCTCTAATAAATTATGTCTATCATTTGTATAAAAACCTTTTAATATGAAATTATTGTTGAATTTGAATAAGATGAGCATTACAGAATGACATCCATTCATAATTATAACCAGTGCTCGATTTCAGGGGGAACGCGGTGGAACGCCGTTCCCGTAACTTTAAAAAATAATAATAATAAAAAAATAATAAAAAAATTTAAAAAACAAAAAAAAATTATTTTTGAAACTACAAAAAAAACTTTTTAACATAATTTTGTATGTTATTTTTTGTCACAGTGAATTAATTTTGAGAAATGGTAATAAATTTTTAATTAACAAGAATATAATATTGCTAGAAGTTTAAAGTACCGTTTCTAGGCCTCGACTTGTCTTTTATAAGTGGCATGAGCGCGATGCGCTGGACGGCAGCGCAGTAGGCCGGTTCTTAAGGCTGCTTACACACTGGAGTCGTCTTCACGATGTCGCCGTCATATTTCGTGCTGGCGACATCAGGGCCAAACACCAACTTATGTTATCTTATGGGAGCTTACATACTGGAGTCGCCGTGCCCGCGACACGTGTCGCCACATGCCTGCTCCCGAAAGGCTTAATGATTTTTATTAAATTTTTAAAACTGTATTTTGAGTGTCATTAAAAAGCTGCAAAAATATTCTCAGGTACATTAAAAACGCTGCAACTTAGGAGTAATTTTAAAAAATCTTCCGGGGGAGGGCCCGTGCTGAGCCAGTTTCTTTACACTTCCCTTACCTCTTTTTTTAGAAAAAGAGCACTGATTATAACCATAGCAGATATTTACTGGATTTGCAAACAACACTTAAAACATATTATTAATACCGCACAGCTCCCTATTCTATAATACTTTTGAAACTTACTTTATATTTTGACCTTTGGTACGTCACATTGTAGTTTGTCAAGTAGTTATAAAGATAAAATTTTAAAAACATTAATTCAAACAAATATTTGATTTATAATTTTTTTATGAAAAATTAATTTTGAACAGGCTATTTCTCTTCAAAAGAAAAACGTTGAAGACGAAGAAAAAAAATTTTACAGCCCAACCCTTCACGAATACCATTTGAAAAGAACGCCTTTCCAAACAAGAATTAAGAAAGCCGAGTTAATGTATTGTAAAGTAAGCATTTTCAAAGAATTCTTTGTTTGTAGGTGGACTCTTTGTGTTGGTAAACCTAGATGTTGGTTAGACACCATTAGCGACAATATGTAATAAACTTACAGGACCGTGGAATCAATTTACTTGGAATGTCTAATGTATTTTTGTAGGGGAGATAATTTTTTTATCCGGAAGTAATTTTTATTTTTGAAGTAAATGGTTTTGGTTCTTCTTTGTGGTCTGTCCTACCTGTTTTTGTTTTTTTTTATTTAGTGTGATTTCAAAACAATAAAGTGTATTGTTTTTATTTAGTGTGAATTTTGTTGCTGTAGGAAAAAATTAAATAGTAGTTAGTGATCCCTATTAATAGATGTTAGTATTTTCAAAATATTGCATTTTAAATCATACTTGTTTTTATAAACTTTGACTTTCTAAGTTCAATAAGCATCCAAATGAACTTAATTGGTCTTCTCACAATTTTAAAGTGTGACTGTAATTAATTGACATATTGCTGAGTCACAGCAGCAACACCCAGTTAGTGCTGATATCTGGGGATATATTTTAACACTATTTTACTCAGGGTTGACATTTTACTTACATATTCTTACTAATTTTTCCATGTGTTTGCAAAAAAAAAAAAAAAAATCATGTGGAATTTAATTGTATTGCATTGTATTTTATTCCAAATCAAAAATAAACAGATTATTATATCTATCATTCAAGTATAAACTTAAACGTTCTACAACATTTTAAATGGTTGAAACAGTCAAAACAATTTGAAAAGTCTCATGATCTAAATTGCATAATTCATTATTGTACAAGTCCAAATTGGCATTTAAAAAAAATTGTTTTGGGATTATTTCTATGAATTTAGATTTGAGTAAATGAAAAATTATTCAGTTCGTGGTATCTAAAATAAACAAATATATTTTCTATGCTTATTGACATACATATCATAAAATTTCATAGTTTTAGAAGGTTAGTTTACGCTGTAGGACCGAGAAGCCTGTAGGAAGGAGTTGGAGAAGCTCAAAATGGAGCGCATCATGCGGCGGCAATACTTGCGGCACAAGGCGACGCAGCAGTTCCACAAGAGCATGCAGATGCTCAGCGGCAACGCCAAGTCCGACGACGACGACGACAAAACGCCTTTCGAAGATTACTCAATCTTCGTTTATCGACAAACGGCCCCCGACTTTCGTGACCGAGTGAAAGAGCTCGAAATGAAGATATTATATCCCGTAAGAGAGGTGTTCTGACGGTTGCGCCTGAATGCTGCTAATACCACACAAAATTAACTAATGATTTTTCCAGCGGACATGTCGCTAACATCACAGAACAATTTTAATTTAGTGTTTGTAATTCATAGGTGTGTTTTAACATTTTATGTGTTGTTTTGCAGAGTCTTAATAATTGTGGATACCTTGTGGATGAGAGTTTTTCTTCTGTTTTCTATTTTGTTTTAACATGTGTGGATCATTAATTATGTAGTAGTAAGTTGTGCATTCGTGCAACATCAGAATAATTGTACAAATTTCTTCAAGTTAGTATTATTTTTTAAATATTTTTTCGAGACATTTCTATTTGTTGTTTTGCTCTGCTATTTTCTTAGCGACTTTTCTAATCTTATTAAATCCAGCTTTACAAGTATTTTTCTATAGTTTCAAAATAAATCATCGAACTATTTTCTGTCAACTCCCTTAAAGATCCAGAAATGTTCAGTTTTACAAACCAAAATACAAAGGTAAATAAATAGAACCAAAACTTTGTTTCAATCTAAAGTTATTATTGCAAGTAATTGAGAGAGATATCTAAGTATTAAGTTAGCAAAAAAATTAGTGAAAGAAAAGCCATTGTTCCTGTTGATAGTTTGATGAAATAATAAATGCAAATTAAATATTTTATTCGCTTTAAAATATTTCTGTTGGTTTCAGCATAGCTTGCGAAACAGCTGGTTAAATTTAGAAATCTGCAATAAAACATAACTTGTCTTTTGCACAACTAAAGCGCAAAATATCACTTGGTAGACAAATGCTTGTAATATTGATATTTTAATGAGACGGCAGGCCTAAAAGTAGTCATTTTTAGTAAACCAGATGGAAGACCAAAGGATTATTTACTATTAACTTTAATAATCATCAATGTAGGCTGTTACAAATAAGTTATAATTTCTGAATCCCAAAATTTTAACTTGAGACCTAGACCTTCATAAAAATAAAAATTAAAAAATTAAAAAGTAAATAGGTAAAAACATGTGATTTATGATTCTTAAATAATTATTCTCATAAACAGTAACAACATTTAGTATACAAATTATCAAACTGTGAATTTTTTCACATTTTAGCGAATTTTCCATAGGGAATAAGCTATTACCGTAGGTCTCATGGTAAGACCTAAGCCCGGGACCATGTTACTTTTTCCTTTTTAGGTGCTCAGAGAACAAAAATAATAGTCACTAAAATTTATATATATATATCAAATAAATTCTCATCTTGTTCAAACAAAATTTATTAATTTTGTTTGAAACTTGTAACAAGATGAGAATTTATTTGATATGTATAGCCATTTGGCATAAAATACTGGATATATATGTATATATATATATATATATATATATATATATATATATATATGTATGTATGTATGTGTCCCTAGACACGATAACTCTGGTAAAAACGGTCCGATCGACACCAAATTTGGTAGAGATGTGTAATCCTACGTTTATTCGGATGAGTTCGTAAACCAGACATATAGACCTATCGGAAGGGGTAGTTTTGGGGGGTTTTGTACCCCAAAAATGGGTTTTTTGCATTTTTCATTTGTAATTTTTTTTTAATTTTGAATTTTTATTTTGACCATTGGATTTAGCTCAAAAAAAACACACAATTTAGTATTTTGAAGCTTTGCTCTATCTCCATTGGTTACCGAGATATTAAAAGTTCTAAATACAGTACATTGTATTTTAAGGCTCCAATGTTAATCTTATGGAGAATAAGGATGTGTTATTATTTCAATTATTAACCAATATTTTTGGATGAAACTTGGTATTTAGCTTCATTTGGTTGAGATTCAACCATTTATGTACAAAAATCTTTGTTTTTGTACTTATCATGGCAGAAAACCTGCATACTCTTTTCCCATATGTTTATTATATGGAGAATAGGCAAACTCTTTTAATTATGGACAGATATTGATGAAACTTGGTATACAGCTTCATATGGTCCAAATAAATTTTTTTATGCTTAAAATCTACTTTTTGTGCCCCATGGCAGCATACCTGCATACGCTTTCCCTATATGTATCATTAGGAGAATAGACAATATTTTCCTATTTATGAGCACGTAATGAAATTTTGTTTACAAGTTCTTCTGGTAAAAATTAATATTACTAATTTGGAAATTCGCTGAGTACGCAGGTCTGCTGCAACGGGGGGTATTAAATATATTTGATTAAATTTTGTTTAAATTTGTAATTTTTGGAGGTTAAATTCTCATTGTGACTTTTGTTACCCTCATATATTATGGATATGTTACTTAACAATAAATATCTTGTTTTGAGGGGGGTTATGACCGCAGCCTATGAAAAGTAACGTGGCTGCATACATTTTTTATTCACATGACCATATGCGGCAGGATTTCAGTTGTCAACCCCATTTCAAAGTATCACAATAGACATCGGCAGTTTTTACACTTAGTTTACAATATAAATCTATGAAGTTATAAATGTTGCAGAGAACTCTAACCCACAAGACATTACGAATTGAGTTACACTAACAAAATTTTCATTTACAAAACTTAAACTCACTTTTTAGGTAAAACAAAAACTAGCATTTTTTTACTGTAAAACTTTTTTACATTGACTTTTTCATAAACAGTTTTCTTTTGATGTTCTGGAAGAGATTTCTAGGAATAATAAATTAAATAATCGTCTTAAATAAAATCACATACCTTGCCTAATAACCTTTTCATTTTTAAAACAATTTAATTTGACATTTTTGCTACTAATGATTTATTTGCAATTAAATATCATTTTACTTAAATAACTGATAAAAAAAGCAAACAACCACAAATTGAATAGAGATTTGATTTTACCTCGTGAAAAATATTGCTTCAATGGATTTGTGTTTTACAGTGATGTTATCATTTTATTCCTAATTTTATTATTAGTACATTTAAGTCTTGTTGAATAATTTATGCTCTAATTTCTATGATATGGAAATTAAGTGAGAGACGTTACGTTTTCCCGATGTTATCTTATGGAAACTTGTGCTGCCAGTTGTCTTGTGACTTTGGTGGTGGGGGAAGTATGCAGGCCCGTTAGTTTTTGTAGGCCGTGGGGTAAGCCTCAAGTATAACTTATGGGAGTCTATTCACACAAGTCTCTGCATCTCTGCTGGTGGTAGACTTTAGAGAAGTTCATTTAAATATATGCCTTATCCAGGAGTGAGTTTTATGACACATTTGAAATACTTCAATGATAATAATTTAATTGTGTGTGTGTGTATGTATATAGAATAGACAATAAGTGTAATTTAGGCATGTTTTATGTTTTTTTAAAAAAGAAACTAACTACAAGGTCAGTTTATATTTTAAGTTTAACTCTATTATTCTTTCAAAAAAATTGTCATGTTTATTTTAGGCTCCAGCATAATTTAGGGGTATGAGTACACAAACTTTTTCAAAAGTAATTGATTAAACAACTTTTCAAATTTTTTGTCAACTATGTTTTTTTTTTTTTTCTTATTTGGTGATATTATGATGGTCTTTAAGTAAGTAAAGAATTATTGCACATCACACACACCGTGCCGATCCCTTACCACTATAACTGCGCTCAAGTTAGCTCTGTCTATGAGGTCCGAGCCAAGTCTCGTTATTATGCGATGAGGCAACTTTGTAACATTACAAAAAGGCGGTGCCCATTGAATACCTTAATAAATTATAGTCCAAAATTCAAACACATAAATTAAAACATACTAAATAAAAGTTATTATAATTTTTTTAATAGAGTATGGAAGTATTTTGTTTCATTAAACTTTAAATTTATATTTTTCTTTACTTGTGATGAAAAGTGTAAGCTCTGTTAAATATTATTCAATTCTTAACTTTTTTATCACTTTATTTTTCAGGATAAGGAACAAAGATTATTAGCAGAAGTAAAACGAGGTGCTATGGACCAAGATTTCTCTGGAAGAGTGAAAAATATAGAGGATAAGCTGAAGGGGATGGCATACGACAAAAAGCCTAAAGACCTTAATCGAGCTATTGGTAAGATGATTTTACTGCATTTAATATAATTGTAATGGAACTCACACTCAAATTTGTCTTCTTTTTTGTAGTCAATCACATATTAATATTACCGTTAAAACCCAACTGTAAAATAGTAGTTTTCATCACTAGGAGCAAAAGTCAATCTTTTTGGTGCGCAATCATGTTTTTAAAATTAAGCTTCAAAAAGACACTTTAGCTCCGAGTGACAAATAATGTTTTTTAGTATATTGCGGAATTTGACTTTTAATCATTTTAAACACTAACTATAAAGTTGTATTTTCGGGGTTATATTTACAAAGTAAGTAATATGCAGTGTTTACATTTCTGTTATTTACAAACAATGCCCTTTATAAAGTTTTAATTTCAAAATTCTGCATCTCAAAATTAAAAAAAAAAAATTAATAATAATGTACTTACAGCTGACTATTTAGTCATAGGACCTAAAAAATAATCCAACTGATTTTTCAGTCCTAAGAGAAAAAAGAAACTTTTATGGTACTATTGAGAGAACAAAAACCAGGCTGATTTCGTTCAGGATAATAAATATGTATTTATTTATGAATTCAATTCCAGGCAAAATTGAAAAATCAGATTGGAATGTGAAAGAAATTGAGAAGAAGATAACGGAAAACAAATTTGGAAGAAGTTCGAAGGGAAGAACTGAACCCAAAGTCCCAAAATGGAGTAGAGAGCAGTATGAAGATAAGGTAAAATATGCCAAATATTTTATGCTTGAGTTTTAAAATAATTGATAATCAAATTTGTTCCAGAAACCTTGATAGTAATATTTAGTCATGTTATATGCTTATCCATTAATCATGCCAATTTGAACTAATTGAAGTTAATTCCTGTTTGTGTTCAAAATATTGTATTTGGTCAATTTGATTCTTTGAAATACCGTAACAAGTTTCATTCAATGTTTTTACTATATCAGCGGGCGTCCCAGACCACCCTACACCCCTTTTAAAATTTACAGAACTAATTTTTGACAAAAACCAATTGTGCCACTATAGTTTAACTGGTTACGCTCTATTGATTGGCAGTAGTTTCAACGTACAGGGTGTTCCAGAAGGTGCCTTTCCAGATTGGAAGCCACTAACTTTAATACAAACCCCCATGTTTTATGACATAAGAATGGCAAAATTTAAATTTCAACCACCAATATCAGCTAAACCGTTAGGATTATGGGTTCAAATTAAATTGCAAATTTGTCTTAAAGTTACGAGTAGAATCCAAAAGTGTCATAATAAGTGGGGGTTTTATTTAAAATTAGCGACTTCCGGTCTGGATTAGTTACTTTTGGTACACCCTGCACATTGAAATTAATATCAGTCGATAGAGCGTAACCGTTTTACCTATAATGGCATAATTCGTTTTTAGGAAAATTAATTATTTGAATTTTAAAAGGGGTGTACGGGTGGTCCGGGACACCCGGTATTTAAATTTGTAAGTAAAATGGCTAAATAACTTATTAACATTACAATTATACCTAATTTTTTTTATTTCTTTTTATGTTGGATAATATTTTTAGGACTTGTTCATCGTCAATAACTTGTAGAAAAATGTCTCGTTTCGGTTGGGGTGAAGCGAGTCTTCTACTACTTTTTGATCAAGAATCCAGTTAATGTGAAATTTTGAAATTTGTTTATTATATATCAGGAGTGCCCTTTACAGACATGCCATTCTAGCCGCAAAACTAAAATAAAGTCAGTACCCTAATTAAGTCTTTAAGATCACGTCCTTTTTGTTTTCAGGTCCATGGAAGCCAAAACCATTTGTTCATATTTTTTTGGCCTTTAGTTTTTACCTTTACTAGCTGAACACGATAACTTTTGAATGGAATTTCAGGTTGTGATTTAATTTGGATCTGGGATATAGGAAATCATTTATTTCAATGAGTTCACAACTCAGGAACATCGTACTATGGGAAGTGGCTTTCAAAATAGTTCAAATTAAAATTGGGTTTTTAAAATTTTTGCTTAATTATTTTTTTAAGTCTTCAATTTAAACATACATGGTTTGTCTCTTGTATTTATTAAGATACGTAGATCTCTACATACTCCCGGTTGATTCCTATTACCTTCAACAGGTTGAGATCAACATTTGCTTTCAACACACCCATGGTAGCAGACCTACATACTCATTTCCATGGTATTAATGGGGAAAATAACAAAGTATTATGCCAAATTATTAGTCAGATGTCATTGGTCATTTGTTGTAAATTGGATTCAATTTGGTTTATTGATATAAGGGTACTTTTAGTTATACTGTTGAATTCTTTTTAACAGGCTTCCAAGTTTATGAATTAATTAAACAAACATTAGACTACCATTATCACTATTCTTATACAATTAATTCAATTTGCTTCTCTGTTGTCGTCTGCAGGTGCGTAGGCTAATGAAGGACGAAGACAGAAACAGCAAGTTGGCCGAGATTGAAGATAGCTTGAAGAAGATTGAGAGGAAGATGAAGGAGGGCAGTGTGCCGGAGCCTGGGAAGGTGTCGGCGATGGCGGCTCACCTGGCCAACATGAACCAGGAGCCTGAGAAACCTGTCCTGCAGAAGTCGGTGGGTCATTACTGAGTAGTTGTAGAAAGAGTCTCCCAGTTAAACTACAGTTATCTTTAAAATCCATTGTTTAGCCCCTGAACTGTGAATTTAAGACAATCAATCATAATCAGAATCAGAATCAGAATAGTTTATTTGGTCATTAAACATAATAATACATAATAGACCACGTCACATTTCATAGGCTTTACATAGGCTACGGTCAAGGATAATAGAATATGGGGAGGTTGTCTCATTCACAAATTCAACACATTTGTGCTACGTCATCGGCCGACCCATCAGCTGGCTGTTTTAAATCAGATGTAAACTTTCTTTGTTTACATTTCCTTTGTTTTTGTTTCCCTTGTTTACTGTTAGTATTGTGGTTAGGTTATAACGATAAAGAAAGTAATACAGATTAAATTTATTAAAATTAATATCAAAACTTTGTTGTGTGAAATGTGTAGGCTGTTTTAATTATTACAAATCCTAAAAGAAGAACAGGTCTCAAATTGTTATCATTAAGATTATTGAATTTAATTTTACAGTATATTTTATTCTGTTTCGGCGTCCCGATAGTCCACTGTAATGAAGGCCATTAAACACGATAATGAGCTACTGCGGCCGCTTTTTTCATTACCACAGTATCACAGTTTTGGACAGAAGAAATTATACAATCTTTAGTCCGAGTTTTAGGCCATTTAACGATGCTTAATCGGTACTGTAGCGATCGCCTTCGTGCGGTCCGATCTTGCTTTGAACCCATGTTTCACGGTCTGGATCGAGTATAGGCCTACGGCAGATTAGTGTAAGCTCCGCAAAACTTACATCAAACTCGACTAGTCTATATTGAGTCGTCTTTGTGGAGTTTTACTGCAATAAATTAAAGCGCTACGATTGTAAGTGGTGCAAAGGGCTAAAAAATAAATGTACAGGGAGACCCAAAAATCAATCACGGAAAATCAATCCGGAATAGTGTATTTTATTTCATGCATATTTTATTTCATTTCTGGTAAACTATCTTCACACAAATGACACAATGTATAATAAAAAAGAAATCCATACCCAATATCCCCATAACGACCTGATTTTTGCAACAAACATCAATGTTATGAAATTTTTAATTAAAATACCGATAAAATTCATTTAGACAAACAAATATTGTTCAAAAATTGCCTGAGTTAACCGTAAGTGCACCGAACTCCTAGATTTTTTGGATGATGCTTTTTATCTAGGCCTACTGCAATGAGTTGTAATAAACTAAAGAAATGATTATTGTTGGATAAAATAATCTAGCTTTTAAACCTTAAAATGTAACATATTAGGATTTAATGATGAGTAGTTTTTCCCTGCAAATATTTTGGCGACGTCTCACTTCCAGATTGGCCCCGTCCAGATACTAATCAGACTAAGACTAAGACCTAAATTCACCCATGTAAACTCGTGTAAGTTTGAAGAATCTGAAAGAAATTGTACGGTAATCAAAGTAAACAATCTTGAAAATATGATTTAAAACCTTTTAAAATCATAACTTAAAGATATAATAAAATGCGACGGATAAAATATGGCATTATTATTAAATTTGTGGTCCCCGATAGAATTGCGCGTCTGTAGCAATTAATTCCTGCTGATTAGTTCCATTTTTTCTCACTAGTATCGCTAGGGCGGGCAGGGTCGGCCGGTGACGTAACGATTCCAGCTGTTACTGTCTACATAGGCCTTATGGGAATGAGACAACCTCTTCTGTTTCTTATTTAATAGCCTTGGGCTACGGTAAGTTTGCTTAAAAATGTTACATTACAGGAAATTGGCTAAGTGAAATATAAAAATGACTAGATTTTGATGACTGAATTATTAATTAGGCTATAACAATAAACATTTACTGACAACACTTGACACTGGGGGCAAGAAAACAAACAAAACTAACATAATAGACTAACATAATGTATAAACAACTTAAGCCTAAACTACTTTAACAGAAAACTGATTTAAATTCAGTTGAAGGCAGCTCAAAAAATTCTTGAATGCTGTAAAAGGGCCTAGTTACCAAAAACCTGTAAAGCACACTCTTATAACGACTAAAACTCATATGGCGAGCATTTTCTGGTAGCCTATTAAACATTTTTACACTAATGCTATCAAACCAACTTTTGGTCAAGGTTAGCCTATTAAAGGATTCCTCTATCTGCCACTTGTGTCTAGTATTGTGGTGGTGGCTATCACTTCTAAGTTTAAAATCATTAAAATTGTTCTTAACTCTACAGAGACAAACATAAATATATACATTTACTACAGTTAAAATTTCCTCAGCAACAAATAGAGGTCTACAATAAGCATTGAATGGTGATCTGTTCATAACTCTAATGGCCTTTTTTTGCAATTTTAGGACACATGAAACTTGACTACTGCTACCCCATAAACTAATGCCATAAAACAAAATGCTGTGAAAAAAAGCAAAGTAGGCACTTTTAAGAAAGATTTTAGGTAACAAATTTCGTAAATGCCTCAACAGGAAAATCACTCTACTTAGCCTAATACAGAAAGATTGGATGTGTGGGCTCCAGTTTAACATATAGTCAAGAACAATGCCTAAAAGTTTAGCATGGCCTATGTGACAATGTTCAAGGTTGGGGGTGTCTTTAGACAGAGTGAAAAGCACACTTTGTGTTTTGTCGTTGTTAAGTGACAAACCATTTGCATTAAACCAGTCAGTGCTTTCAACCAGAGCATTAGACATTGTTAGACTAAGTTCCTCTAACTTGCTATTAGGCCTACTACTGTACAGAGTGGTGTCATCTGCAAATATGACAGAATTACAACTTAAACTATTAGGCAGATCATTAATTAAAATTAGGAACAATGTCGGACCAAGCACTGATCCTTGTGGCACGCCACTCTCAACCACTGTGGTGTCAGAAAACTGATTATTAAAACTAACTTTTTGAAGCCGGTTGAACAAATATGATTCAAAAAACCTGAGCTCCACACCACTTAGGCCATAGAATTTCAATTTTGCAATAGGTTACATACCTCGTCTAACAGTTCATAATAATCGCATCCACGACATGTTTCGCTGCTACAGCAGCATCCTCAGGTGTCAAATACAAAGATGTTTCATCCGGAAAGGAATCGTTGTAATGATAAAATTGACAACACAGTCACAATAAATAAATTAAACATATACAACACGGACACAGTAAACATTCCGGGTAGGCCTACCACGTACACGCACATCGCACCACGACCGGAACGGAGAGCAGACTGGAGTTTTTCATGATACCCCTCCCACCCCTTTCCTGTTATCAGCTGGACAACTGTCGAATTGCGTTTGGGCCGTTCTATTGTATGAAAATATGGCATTGAAGATAGAGTGGGATTTAAAATTCAACTGTTCATTCAAAATTAGATCTTTTAAGTCTTTATTTTTGTAACTGCTATAAATCTCATACTGTTCTATGGAATCTAGCCTACTCCCTTTATTACAAATATGCAATATTTCTAGTCCTTTGTTTATATCATGCATATTATGGTTTTTGTCAACAAGGTGTTGAGCGAATTTAGATTTCTGTCTGTCTGCTCTAGGGTCGGGGCGGTGTTCTTTGTATCGTTGAGCAAAAGAGCGACCTGTTTGGCCTATATAAAAATTAGGACAGTCAAGACAATTTATCTTATAAACACCAGACTTCTCGATATTGTCATTATCATGGGACTTCTGAGATAAGTTACTCTTTAATCTGTTGGTTGTTCTGAGAGCTAAAGATATATCATGTTTATTTAAACTTTTATTTATGAAATTCTGGGTTAAATGGCTGTATTCTATGCAGACATATTTCTTTTGTGTCGAAGTGGTTTTATCAGTCCCAGACATCACAGATTTGTTGTTTTGTTTATAAATAAGTTTGTCAATTAAACCAGGGTTATAACCATTAGACTTTGCTATTTGTTTGATTATGTTTGTTTCAGTATTGCGGTTCTCGGGTGACAGTGGGAAGTTGAGCATTCTATATACTAGGCTATTGTAAGCTGCGTGTTTGTGTGATATGGGATGATAAGACGAGGCGTGAATAGTTTGGCTGGTTGTTGTGGGTTTCCGGTATATGTTGAAATCGAATTTTCCATCTCTCTTTTCTATTGTCATGTCTAGGTAATTTATTTTATTATCTTTTTCGATGTCTAGAGTGAATTTTAGTTTTGGAGTGAGACTATTGAGATAGTTAAGCAGTAAATTGCTTAATTGCTTGTTCGAATTATTAGGAACAAAAAGAACACATTGAGAAAGAAATTGTCATGCCTAATAAATAAACAACATCCTAAAGAAACTGCTATTCTCCTTGATTTTGAATTTTACCCAAGAATAGTGAATAAAACCAAGATAATATTTAGTAATGATGAACTGGCACTGCTAGAGAAAGGATTAAATTATAATCTTCCCAGGAGAGGTAAAAATTCGTTCTTCAATGAACTAATTAATGCGGAATGTGCCATCAAAACTATTCCCGATGAAGAAGACAGAAACTTTGCCAGACTGACAATGTCTAAGAAATTAAAACGCCATTTTAATTGGATGTGTGTAATGACACAACATCCAGGAGACCTAATATTTCACAATTACATAATAATGAATTAAAGACCCTAAAAGGAATTAAAGATAAGCTAGAACTAAATGACGCCATGTTGTGCAAGGCAGATAAAGGTAACATAACTGTAATATTAAATAAAAACGACTACACAAACAAAGTGATAGATTTTTTAGAAGCTAACGACATAACCCCAATCAACAAGGACCCCACAAAACTCTACCAACGTAAAATAAAGAAACTGATAAATGAATCTAAAATAATATTTTCTGAAGAAGAAATTAAGTCATTAAAAGTTATGAATCCCTCAGCACCTACTTTTAAAGGACTGCCCAAAGTTCATAAAGATGGAACACCCACTAGGCCCTTAGTCGACTATACTTCTGCCCCTACTTACAAAGTAGCAAAAAAACTGGAAAAAGTACTACGAGATGAAATCAAACTCACACATAGTTATAGCCTAAGAAACTCTTACGATTTCATTCAGAAAACAAAGGATTTAAATTTTCAAATGCATCAAACTATGGCTTCTTTTGATGTGGTTAACTTATACACCAACGTCCCAATAGATAAAACACTGCAGATTGTACAACAGAATCTAACTGACAACTCCACCCTACTCCCAGAAGGCATTCAAGAAATAATGAATTTACTCACTGAAACATTAAAACAAAACTATTTTACTTTCAATGGAAAATTATACACACAGTCAGACGGATTAGCGATGGGATCACCCTTATCAGGTATCTTATCAGACATCTACCTTAACTACATAGAAAATGAGTTTATATTTTCCGAGGCTAACAAATATAGGAATAAAATATCCCTGTACAATAGATATGTGGATGACACCATTGTGTTATTCAGTGGCAATGAACGACAACTCAATTTACTGCTTAACTATCTCAATAGTCTCACTCCAAAACTAAAATTCACTCTAGACATCGAAAAAGATAATAAAATAAATTTCCTAGACATGACAATAGAAAAGAGAGATGGAAAATTCGATTTCAACGTATACCGGAAACCCACGACAACCAGCCAAACTATTCACGCCTCGTCTTATCATCCCATATCACACAAACACACAGCTTACAATAGCCTAGTATATAGAATGCTCAACTTCCCACTGTCACCCGAGAACCGCAATACTGAAACAAACATAATCAAACAAATAGCAAAGTCTAATGGTTATAACCCTGGTTTAATTGACAAACTTATTTATAAACAAAACAACAAATCTGTGACGTCTGGGACTGATAAAACCACTTCGACACAAAAGAAATTGTCTGCATAGAATACAGCCATTTAACCCAGAATTTCATAAATAAAAGTTTAAATAAACATGATATATCTTTAGCTCTCAGAACAACCAACAGATTAAAGAGTAACTTATCTCAGAAGTCCCATGATAATGACAATATCGAGAAGTCTGGTGTTTATAAGATAAATTGTGTTGACTGTCCTAATTTTTATATAGGCCAAACAGGTCGCTCTTTTGCTCAACGATACAAAGAACACCGCCCCGACCCTAGAGCAGACAGACAGAAATCTAAATTTCCTCAACACCTTGTTGAGAAAAACCATAATATGCATGATATAAACAAAGGACTAGAAATATTGCATATTTGTAATAAAGGGAGTAGGCTAGATTCCATAGAACAGTATGAGATTTATAGCAGTTACAAAAATAAAGACTTAAAAGATCTAATTTTGAATGAACAGTTGAATTTTAAATCCCACTCTATCTTCAATGCCATATTTTCATACAATAGAACGGCCCAAACGCAATTCGACAGTTGTCCAGCTGATAACAGGAAAGGGGTGGGAGGGGTATCATGAAAAACTCCAGTCTGCTCTCCGTTCCGGTCGTGGTGCGATGTGCGTGTACGTGGTAGGCCTACCCGGAATGTTAACTGTGTCCGTGTTGTATATGTTTAATTTATTTATTGTGACTGTGTTGTGTTCGTCAATTTTGTCATTACAACAATTCCTTTCCGGATGAAACATCTTTGTATTTGACACCTGAGGATGCTGCTGTAGCAGCGAAACATGTCGTGGATGCGATTATTATGAACTGTTAGACGAGGTATGTAACCTATTGATTGTCTACAGTTATCTACTGTAATCTACTGAATTGTTATGTGTCTTTGACTAGATATTCTCTTGTATTCTTTTAATTGTGCAATTCTCATGCTAAATTTTTTGTTTTGTTATTGTCTCTGTGCCCATGTCATTGTATGTTAATTAATTTTAATCTGTTGTAATCCATATACAATTGTTTTGTATTATGTTTACTGCATTGACGTTGTCAATACAATTGTTAAATGTTTTACGACAATAAACATCTTGAATCTTGAATCTTGAATCTTGTTATTTTTAAATTATTTACTTTGCTCAAGTGAATTCTGTGTGGAATTAATGTGTCATATTGTTTTCTGATAATTAAATTTTTACTCTTCAAAAATAACAAAACTTAACCGGTTGCTGGGATTGGCTACGCCTGGAGGCCACACGATATCCTGGAGTGCTGTCGGTGAACTTACTCTGCATGAACATCTTGGAGGGTGAGGATAACTGGGGTTGCGTGTCGCATTTTGTCCAGAAATTCCTCCGATCCAAGAAGACCGATTTAGACAGGATGTCTTTGGAAAAATGAACGGCTGGATTCGGAGTGAGCCCTAAAGGGTGAAAGCCAAAGTAGGTCTAGTTCTTTGTAATGTGATAAGCGGACCCAGGCTAATAACCAAAAGTAAAGAGGAAGTTTTTAGTGGGTAATCTACTGAATTTTTTGTAGGAGTCCTACACTATAGGTTAGCCACCTGTGTGCCTAAAAGAATTATTTCTCCTCTCCCTAAAAAAGAACTCCCCTACAATGTTTTCCCGGTTTTTAAGTTTTTTATGTTTCTAGAAAAGACCAAAGTTGTTCTCTCTGAAGTTCATAAAGCCTTTACCTCAGGGTTCTGCTCCCCGGCCTTTTAAAGTTCATAAGCAAATTTTTTCTAGAGGTTAGGGTCGCATGTTTATTTTTAAACAGATGTTTATTTTTAAACAGGTGTTTATTTATCATAAGTTATTCAGGCTAAATAAGTTTTTCATACTTAATTAGCAAAATGTTTACCTTATTCACAAACTGAATCCATTCCCTTATAGTTGAGTACTGTTGCAATGTTGTTTCCCCAAGAGTAAATGTGTAACCAGAATCTGATTGTCTGGAATAGAGAAACCCTCTTTATTCTTCATTTGTGAACATCTGGTCCTGTTTCTAGAACTCGAAAGCTGCCCTGAACCTGCCCACCTCCGGTGGTTCCGAGATATGCCACTTCTGTGCTAAGAGGGTCTACGTGATGGAGAGGGTCAGTGCCGAAGGGAAGTTCTTCCACCGCGGCTGCTTCAGATGTGAATACTGCAAAAACATCTTGAGGCTAGGTTAGTTATTTGTACTTTATTAGTGTGACGGCTGTCGCTATTTCCATAATTCTTTATTCAAAATTATGTATGAATAAAAGTATAACATTTGGAATTGGGGTTGAAGAATTCACACACCCCAAAATTATTAGCAAAATGTGTATGTTTTTTTAACAAAAGCATAATTAATTTTATATTCAAATAATAGTATGTATTAAACTTATCAAATAATAGTTATGATCATAGCTCATTTTTAACATATTTAAGTTAAGGTATTATTTTTAAGTTCAGAATTTTCAAAGCATATTAAATACAGGTATTTTGTCTCAGTAGATTCACAGTGATGTCCTAGACAGCTGAAAAATGTAATATGGAACTTACTTTCAAAAATGGTATGCACTCTTAACGAAATACTGTATTACTTTATTTATTTAGTATGAGCAGGTGCACTTGGAAAAATAAAAACCTTCAGGAAGGTTAAAAAAATGAATATATCCATATCTAATAAACTTCAAACCTTAAAATTGGCATTCTTTGAAAAATAAATAACTTTCAGTTGTTATTTTTACTTTTCAGGCAATTACTCATATGACAGATACGGGAAGTTCGGGAATCAATTTTTCTGTGTGCACCATTACGGCATGACTCGAACAAGACGGGAAGAGCAAGTCAACAACAAAGAAAATATCCCAAGTCGCCCAACACCTAAAACCCCAGTCATGGTGAATAAATGATAAAATATAATCCACTAAATGTGTTGCTGCAAAGTTACAAGTTCAATGAAAAATTATTTCATTACATAATTTTTTATAATTTATTTTTAGCTTCACATTCTTGTAATCATTATCATTCATATTTCCAAACTAAGCAATGTTCGTAATAATTGCTAAGTGTTAACTATTTTTGTCATTGGTGATGTAATTAAGTACATCTATATCTCTGTAGGCTGCAGTATCCCAGGTGATGTGATAATAATGTTTTAACTGTGTTTACCGCTTTTATTGGAAGGAAAGGCCTGTGATTAATAATTCATCATCAATTCTCTTAAGGGGTCCACACACTATCGAACATGTCCGTCGAGCTGTCGGTTCCGACGTCGGGACCGATGTCGGGCCCAACGTCGGACCCAACAGCTCGGCGGATATGTCGGATGCTCGGTCGGGTGGTGTGTCGGCACCGTCGAGCGGCTCATCTGACTAGACCACCGTTTCCTTATAAATAGTGTCAAAAAGATATTGATCGGAAAATAATAATGTAAATTTCTTTGTTGAATTGCTATTATTATTGATTTGCATTATTAGTTTATAAAAATAATGTGGGATTTAAAACCTGAAAGATTATTCGGGAACTACCGAACAATAGATGTTTACCGGCGGCCGGCGATCTCGCAAACGAGGTAAACGCGACACAAAAACATGGCACATTCCGTGGGAGACGATCTATTGTTCAGCTTATCTATTGACGTCCGGCAGTAATTTATTCAAGAGGGGTGTTTTTTGCTCCAAGTACCAATTGCTACTTTTTGAACCAATTGCCCTAGAAAGCTAAGAGATGCCTCATTTGATTCGTCTAATCCTCACAAATTAAATAAAACGTCAACTAAAGTTGTGTGACTTTTCATTCCAATTTAAATTAGAGAAGCATTGTTAAGTAAATCATTCATTTAGTACAATTACTGTTTTATAATATTATAAGAACCTTAATATAATTTAATAAAATTTTTTGATTTAAAACTTGAAACCCCATTAAAAATATATTTTAAAATTAAACAAAACAAATACATTTATTAGTCAACTAATTTAATCAACTAAGTTTATTAAAACAGATAGTAGTTGAAGAATTAACAATGCAGAATAAAAATACTTTTCAGCCTAACTCGTTTTTGGTCGGATACCTAAGGGTAATGATTTTTACTAGGCCCGACCCGAAGTGTGAGTGTTAAAAGTTGGCCTGTGGACTCCTAGATCTGTTATTGTGTATAAAAAAATATGCTAAAACAAACATTTTACTATTTTTTATTATTTTTAGTAAAATCTCCTTTTGATGAACGTTTTCCAATAGACATCCCCAACACTGTCCTTCGTTAATTGTCACTCAATCCTAATTCTTTGACTTTCATGTGTTGGTTAATTTAATTCCTTAATTCTCACTACTTTTGAAATATCACTTCAATGTACAAATATTTTTCATATTTCCTGTTATATTAACCTCATTAAAAAGTGAGTACTTGGTACCGGTACCGAGAACCGAGAACCGATCCTTTAAAAGAACCGGTACCGGTACCGACTTTGAAATTTTGGTACCGACCCATCACTAGATTTTATATTTAATTTTATGGAAACCAAGCATGTATCAAATATAGGTTTGCCATAATTTTATACAGACTCTAAACGGGACGTAGGCCTATAGGGTTTTTAATCCCCCCCCCCCTTCACCCGGGTCGCTAATACAGAAGAAAAAGTATTTGTATACCTACATTTATACGGTTACAAATTGTAAATTCAAGATTAAAATGTAGGCCTACCTAACTACATTGCTTTACATAGGAGCTTTTATACTCCGCGCTCGAGACGGTATCATTGAAACTTATCATTGAAATTGAAGGTCTCAACATAGTATTCTTTTTTCCAATACGTTCAGAAATTTGTCCCAAGATATCCTCAAAATGTTCATCACTCATCATTTAATTTAATTTAATTTATTTAATTTAAAATAAAAATGCCACCAAGAATAGCAACATTTTTCTCAAAATCCATTTTGCAACTGACGTGCTCGACCGCAAAGCATCCAACCTGACTTGTCCGCCAAACCAACTGACATGACGCCGGGCCCGCCGTCGGGCCGGACATCAGTCCCGACATCGGTCCCGACGTCGGAACCGACAGCTCGACGGACATGTTCGATAGTGTGTGGACCCCTTTTCTGCATCCAATTGTTTGAAATCAGATTTAATATGTAGTTTATTCATTGCTTTTAATAATTTAATATCATGAGTAAAATTTAACCTTCTACATAAAATCAAGGAAATTTTGTCCTAAACTACAAATGTTGAAGAAATATATTTTTTGCTGTGTGCAAACAAATTATAAGTTTAATCTAAAATTAGGTGGTATAAAGATATAACAAGTAGAAAACATATCCTACTGGTGGGAAAAAGTAAGCTACGTGCCAGTTTCCACATGAAAACAGTAGGTTGTGTGCCAGTATTTTACAAAACCATCCTTATGTTAGTTTTTCACCCACTGTATTGCACAGGTGACACACGATGAGGACATGCATGACCAGGGCACGACGCCAGAGAGGATTGAGTTTGAGAACCTTTCGGGCGTCGGAGAGACTGCATCAGACCACGAGGATGCTGAGATATCCGAGATGGATGAGGAGGAGTGGACTGACCGCAACTTCGGGGCCTCGGCTGCGGAGGCGTCCAGCGATGAAGCATCCGATCTCAGGTGAGACCTAGCATGAGTTTGAGAACCTGTCGGACGTTGCGGAAATGGCGTTAGACCAGGAGGTCACCGATATATCCTAGATGTATGAAGTAATCTGTAATCAATCTCTTAACCCTATACCAGTCGTCTAAAAAGAACTCTCCAACCTAATGGGGAATGTGATAATGACCACTGCTCCCTGTATGCATATCCTGTTTCCTATTCATCTTAAAATTGAGTTTAAAAATTTAATTTGTAAAATATAAGTTTCAATTTATTAGTAATGAAAGCATTGAACTCTTAAATCTTTTTCCCCCAAATCGTTATGTATAATCAAATAGCTTTGTTATGATGAAGATTAAGATAGTGAAAGTAAAATGCAAGTGTCCGGGCTGATATTAGGCTGAAGTGTAAACCCAGACAACTGTTTTAAAAGTTTTTAGTTATTTTTTATGAAAAAATAAAAATGTAGTATACTTAATTATACTTTTTTTGTGAACACACATTAATCGTCGCAAATCTCATAATAATCTATGTGCATATAGAACCAAGCTAGTGTTAATCATAAAATATGATTCCAAAATAATAATGTTTTTAGGCTTAAGATACCTCTGGAAATGGGAGAGCAAGGGGTTAAGAGTCAATCCCTTCAAATTCAAATTCTTTATTCAGCCATTCAATCAATTGACAATAGGCCATGTCACTAAAGGTATGGTGAATAATCTTGGTAAAAATGGTGAAAACACACACAATTTAGTATATTGAATCTTTAATAATATTTGATTTTTTACCTGTACAAATGTAGCACCAGATGTTTATTTTTAATGACTTAAGTTAGTCAAACTATACCACTTTCCTGAAATTCTTGTGGATCCTCCTGATATTTTGTTATTCTTCCACAGTGATAGTGACGAGGAGGAGGCATATGCGGAAGCTCTTGACGTTGACGTTGGAGTTGGCATGACCAAGGACGAGACTCTGCGACTGGCGGAGACTTGGACGCGGCGTCACGGCAACAACACGGCGGCAGACGACGATGAGAGTGGCTCTTGTCACGACTCGGACGACTCACGCGACCGCTTCAGCTACCAGGAGTACGACAGTGAGGGTGAGTCGAGGCGATTGTTGTAGCTGCTACCTAGAGGTGTACTAAACTAGTTCCGGGAGAGGAGCCGCTCCATCCACTCTGGTTCCAGCCATGCAGCTGGCTTTGCAAAACATTCTTAAGTAATAAAGTGAAACTCAAACATTCTTAAGAGTAAGAATACAAATCACTTTATTGTCTATAAATTCATTCTTACAAAGCTATAGTCATTAACTTTTTTTCATTAATGATAATGTTAAGAAGATTCCTCTCATGAAAAAATAATAGTTTATCATAATTTTCAATGTTGTGTAAAATATATATTTTTAAAATTATATTTGTATACTGAAAGGATCAAAATAAATTTTTACACCATATCTTATGACTTATGAAAATTCTTATTTGATTTCCATATTTTTTTAGATGACGAGAGTGATACAGCTACTGAAGGTGAGGAAGATGCTAAGGCGAGAGAGTTACGAAGACAAGAAGTCCATCTAGAAGCTCCGGACATTGAGACAGACTCAGACACTGAGGTGAATAAACGTGAAAACAATACAGATCCAACCACAGACCCCGGTGTCACCCCCTCCCAACCTCCCGATGTGGTCACCGACTCTACTTTCTCCCCTGAACTTATATTTGACACCACCCGTTCACCCAGTCCTCCCATCCCTACCCCGAGGAAAAAAGCCAACAGTTTCAGAATTACCAGCTCTAACATACCTCTGTCCAAGCCAAAAATAGTCATAGTCTCAAAAAGCGATGTTGACTCAGAAACTCCATCACCAATTTTGCCTTTCAGAAAATCAAAAAGTTCTAAAACCGACGATACTTCACAAATAGGAAATGTTAAGTCAACATGTACAATACCAGTTGTTCCTTTGAGAAAAGTGAAGCCGACTAAAGTTCTCAATTCAGAATCCGATTCTACTAATACCCCAAGTGCTACACCTGTTTTGACTTCAAGGAAATTTCAATCCTCTGTGAAAAGTAGTCCTGAGATGGGAAGGAATATGAAATCTTTCTCTAAAAAGCTGTCAAAATTGAAGATTGAGGAAGATATTAATAATACACCTGAATGTGATGCGCCTCGTAGTGTATTATACGATAAGAATTTGAACTTTTCTAATACCTCAGTTTACGAAACACCTAGAAGCTCCCCTGTGACTCCTATCCCCACTGATCCTGCAAAGAAATTATCTTTAATCAAAGAAAAGGTCACAACTAGTCCGGATTCAGAGAAATGTATCAAATCAATTCTTGTCACTAAACTTGTGAAAGGCAAAGAAAAACCATCACATAACTCAAAAGAATGCATAGTCATGTGAATTGAATCAAATGATTCTCTAACTACAATAGTTTGTTAATTTGCCTTCTGATGGTTTTTTTCAAAATGAGAGCCATCATTAACTACATAGTGTGACCTTGAATTTAAAAATTCGAGATGTGAGTGAAATAATAATAAAGGGCAAATACATAGTCAATCCATGTTATTGTCATTTGGTCTATCCAATCAAAAATTCATCTCAGTGGAGGTAGCTTAATTGAACGGTTTCATCTTTGCTTTGGAAATAATTAACCTTAAATGCTTTGTGATAGTTTTCTAGTCATTTGTTGAATATGAAAGAGTAGTCAGTCACTTTCACTTACAGTTAAACTTTTTAAAGGTTGGAAGAGATTTTTTAAATTTGTATTTATCAATTAATTGTTGACTGCATAATTGTTGTGCTACTTAAAAAATGTATCCGATAATTTTTAGTAAACATTGGTGTAATTCAATGTGAATATTAAAGCTTTATTTTCTTGAACTTTTGACTTATTTCTTTGGAGTTATTTCTAATAAATATGTTTTTCAAGGTAGTATATTAAAGTTGCTCAATAAAAAAAGCAAAAGAATCATAATTTATTTTTATTATTAAGACACTGTGTTATCATTTAGTTATGTACTATTTTTTGTTATTCTTTTAAACATTATTGATATAACCTCATACAAATTATGGTTTTATTTAATAGTAAATTAAAATTTAATCTTTTGATATAATCATTACTATTGGTTTAATATACTGTATTACAATATAATAAAAAATATAATTTTTTAAATGACAATTTTGGGTTAAATCAATATTTTAGCTTTAATTATTTAGTTTCTGACCTTAAATTATTATATTTTAAATAATTCATTATTGATACCGAAATCATATTTTAGTAATACACATATGTTAACTGCCGACATAGACATTTATTTCAAAGTCTTATGTAAAATCAGCATTATTGAGGCAAAATGCATAGTAAAATTTAAAGACTGTGGTAAAAATTAAAAGACCTATCAAATTTATTTTTTTTATCTTCAATTATAATTATGCTGCACAGTTCAATGACGGTGTTCAGTCCATGAAGAACTGTACTTTTGAAGGGAATGTTATTCACATTTATCTTTTTTATGTTTAATAATTTTTTGTTAGTTATTGAATTTAAAATATGTAAACAACTGGAAAATCTTGTTTCAATTTGTTTCTTTGCTCTTGTTTTGTACATGAATAAGTTGCATGACAAGTAATAAAAATCTTAAATTTTGTTTGAGTTAAAATAGAAGGTATCTAATTTGGAAAATTGCAAGTTATCCACAGATCAGTTTTCTCTACTTGCACTCTCACATTATCAGGTACTTAGTGTTTGTGAATTGATTTGGTTTACCACACTAACAAAAACATACCAGCAGGTTTAGGTTTAAAGTCTAGGGCCACAGCCTAAAATTTGAGTTACCACTATTTTAAAGTGAAATACTGTAATAATTTGCTATTGAATTTTTTCAAGAGAATCTATTTCATAGGATTTGTTTTGCTTTCACTAAAAAAAAGATTCTGCTAAAGATTTAGATGAAGTAATCCTAGAATAATTTTGATTAAATCTAATCTCAAAACAATTTGTATTAAAATAATATAACTTTTTAATTAAATAATATACTTTAAGATAATAGTATAGCTGCCTTTTTAAAACCAATATTAAACTTACTCTTTATAACAAGTAATCTCTAATCAACTAGCCACACAAAATCATAAACTGTTCTTTTTGCATCGATCTATGGCAAATAAAAAATGAACGTTTATGTTCAGCTTAAAATAATAAGATAGGTTTTTATAATTAAGTAGCAAAACGTCGTGGAGCACAACTCAATATGGCTACATGATAGGCAAGGAATGAAATTTTATCTGGATACTAATGGGAGCACAAAGGAGGAAAGATCATGACTGCAATATAATATTTTAGAGTGATGGAAATATGTTTTTAGGCCTTGGTTTTGACAGGGGTAATTAAAAAAAATTAATTGTATTGAAATTTATATTAGTTTCCTCTATTTCCTTCACTTTCCTGCCAATCTTTGTCCATCTTCATAAAAAATTTGTATGTTAATTTTTACAATTTTTCATCAAGTATCATTATGCTTGCTTTGTTTACTATTGTTCCCAAGTTGTGGTAATTTGTTTGAAGTTTTTTTTCCACGTAAAACTAAATACTGTGCTTAACAAATGAATCATAAAATGTATTGTGTGCAGCATCATCATTTTAATCAAAACTAGACAAAATGATTCCCTCAAAATTTGTTAGATAAAATTATGTAGCCTACTGGTAATACGTTTTATTTTTATATAACCTAATTTTTCAGGCTTTTAATCTGGTGCAACATAAATTAAACAAATTACTAATCAACATATATACAAGTAGTAGAAAAGGGAATGTAATATACAATGAACAAGACGATTTACATGACTTGTTACCATACGTAAACCTGCTGGTGGGTTTTGCTTTCAATGTTTTCTCTAACAAAAATGTATGTTCAATGGCGTCTTAAAAAATATTTAGTTAAACTTTTGTGCTAAAAAACCCCAAAGGCCTATTAATATTAATTAAATGAGTGCTTTTCATGGTTGAAAATTGTACCATGAATTATAAGTTTTATGTTCTTTTAAAAATAACAAAATTAGTTGATCAACAATTACGCATATCTCAAAAACTAGCAGTCTAATACATAATATCTCATAAATGTAAATATCCGCCTACATTGTCTATTTTCTTATTCCTTAATAAATTTGTTTTATATAAAATATGCCTAATAATTTGTTTGTGATAATTAATTTATTGACAAGAGATAAATGTAACTCTTAAAATATTGGCTTAGGTTGGCAAAACAACTCTACCTCATTTTTATAACTAATATCTGGTGTGTATTAATAATAGTCTGATTCAACCCTCTTAAATTTACATCTTCCAGTTTATGAAAGTAATATCCTTGAATCATAGTAACTAACAAAATCATCACTAAACTAAATGCATTTTCAGATGTGCATGACACTGTAATAACACAACCACTCTTATGCCTGTATGAATAAATATGTGTGTGTTTGTATATATTTAGATACTCAAACTGAGTTTCTCTAGACAATAGTTGTAATAACTGTTCCAAATATTCTTTGACACCAAACAAATTCTGTCATTTTTCAATTTTATATTTTAATATATTACTTTAAAAATTAAAACTTTGTAATTGTTTTATTTTATGAACATAGCCTCTGAAAAATACAACCAATAGTAAAATTGAAAAATTTGTGTACAAAAAATGTTGGTTTCTCTTCACTTGTAAAGGAACAGTGAAGGAATTATCTCCTTTTTACTTGGTAATCTGACCACAAACTTTCAACATCCCTTAAAAGTCAGGCAAGACTTGTATTTTCTAATTACTACTTCCTTGTTCAAAAAATCTAAATCCTTATTCCATGCTCTTCATGTTTACTATTTTCACTAATTGTCATCCTTCATGTCAGGTTGCGTCAGACGAGTACACAAGTTCCTCCGAGAGTGAAGAGTCGTCCAGTGAGGAGGAGGTTGAAAACTCGGCCACCGAAATATCAACGGACTCTGAATTTGAACATGACGGAACAACTCCAACCCAGCAAAACATCCCCGACATAGTCATCAGTGAAAGTGTTCATGTCAAGCGAGGTATTAAATTTATTCTGGTTTTTATTTCATTTTTTTTTTTTTTTTTTTTTTTTTTTTTTTTTTTTGAAGATATAATCTGGAGTTGACAAATTGTTCTGAATCACACGGCTGTAAATTTTGGCGAGCTCTTAAATATCCCACACCAAACCATGATCTAATTGTAAATAATATATATTGAGCTGCGGAATAACAATCGTATTTATAATTATGTTCTAAATAACAATAACTTTTTTAGTTCTCTAAAATGAATTTTAGGACGCCTCGTTAAATTTTACTGACTGGTAATTAGTTATAATTGGATGCTGCTACCAATTCAGATGACTACCACTAGATTCATTTGTTAAATGTGATATCTTTAAACTTTCTTGCCCAACTTAACTCATTGTAGTTGAGATACATATGTATCATATCTATGAAATTTATTAGTTTGGCAGTTAACTGTTTATCCATTTGGTCTCACAGGATCTCTCAAATTGATTTTATAGAAGCAGCCACAGATTTTTTTTTTTCGTTTTATGAAACCATGTATTTGGTGTTCATTGTGATATTCTGACATTCATTATGTTTCTTTTTTTTAGGTCGCCTTGAAGAACCAAGAAAAGTCCAAATGCTAAACAAACCGATAAATGGGAAGATTCCAGATGCGAAAAAAGATGTACAACTTGAATTCACACCTTTGGTTCCGGACAGACCTAGTTTAAATAATATTAATAATAACAATGGACCTTCACCTTTGATTAATCCTCGTAGAGGGGATTATCTTCTCAACAGAACTCATTCTACAGAGGGCATAGCATCAAAAATATCTCTAGAGCTTAAAAAGCGTTATTTATTAGGACCATCCGGTCTATCAGGGAATGTTAAAAAATCAGGTTCAGCATCTACTTTGGATTCAAGGTTCAAGAGTTTTGTAGATCAAATATCAGAACACCAAAAACTGTTGAATCCTGCTCCAGAGCCTAGCCCAACAATGCAAGCTTTTCTTCAGGGGGCAGACAAAATTCATGTTTCTCCATCAATAACACAGTTGGCAAGAAAAGAGAAAGAGCTTCCCGGAGTTGCAAATTTCAGTCATATTTGTCAGCTCAAAGACAAAGAACCTTCAGTGCCTAATAGTGATCATGCCTCTTTAGAAATAAGTAAAGAACCCGTACAACAAGCAGAGATTCCTTCCAAAGAAATTATTGAGAATGAATCAAACAATGTTAATAATGCAGTTGATCAAGGGGAAAGCAGACCAAGAAGCCCTGTTCATGAAACTTCTATTGTTGTACCAGATTTGCCTCAGACCAAGAAAGAAGAAGAGGAAGATGAAGAAGATATTGACAGTGATTCTCTTTCTTCAGATAACGATAGTTCTCTTGATGATGAGTCTGACCACAAGAGCCAGGGGCAGGTAAATATTCCACCCAAAGTTGAAATTCACAATTCTCGTGGGGAGTTGATGGAAGATGGAGATGAAAATGAAGGTGTTGCACCAGTGGTGGAGAACAAGCCTGATGTCGCTGATACTGAAGAACCAGCAGCTTTAGACAGCCTCAACATGGTGGTACCTGACATTTGTCAACATACGAGACCCACGGACTTCCTACCAAATGTCCTCTTTTCCAACAGAAGTCAGGTAGACCTCGTTCCTTCAAAAGAAAAAGAGGCCAATACATTTCAGAAAATTATTTCTGTTCCTAGTACTAGTGAAAAGGTATCTGAAAGAGGTCAGATTTTGAAACAAGTTCCTACCACAGCAGAGCTGTACGTGTCTGAAGATAAATCGACAGATGGTAAAGGCAGTGGAAAAAGTAGCCCATCATCCCCGATTTCCGTTGGTGATGACGACAAAAGCTTTCAAAATGAGTCTCTTATGGCTGCCTTAACCGAAACTGAACTGTCTGACTGGGCAAGAGACGAGGATGTTGGTGTATCAGAAAACTTAGAAGACTTAGAGTTTAACATTAACCCTCAATATATTACTTTCAGAAAGCATCAGAAGCCAAGAAATAAACGCAACTCGAGAGGAGCCGCAGCTAAAATAGCAAGGACTGAAGACTTTGATGATGAATTTGGTCATGTATGTGGTAGAGTCGATAAAGTGCCTCAGACTTCAAACCTTTTAGTTAATACAGACAATATTGAATTCATGGACACCGGTGGAGAGGAAGAAAGTAGCACTGATGAATACCTAAAGAATAGTGGTTATGTACAATTTGTTAATCCCGCAACTGATGATGATGATGATCTTATCACTCCAACAGCCGAAACACCAATAAATTGTTTACCTGATGGAGACTACAAAGAGAATGCTGAAGACGGAGGAGACACGACAACGAGCAACAGTGAAGCAGTCACCATCATGGAGAGTCCTCTCGATGCCCACAAGGATTTTGAAGTTAACCCTGTAATAGAATCCCCTGTCATAGAATCCACACCAACACCTGATTTAAGTAACAAAACATATGAGGAATATGTCAGAAGGCAGGTCCTACAGGGTAGAATATCCCCTTTCAGTAATGTAAGGGATTCTATTGATATTAGAAAATCAAGAAAACATAGTGCCAGTAAAAATTCCCTGTCACTTTTATCTCCTGAAAAAACACTTAAAGAAGACAAGGAAGAGAAAAAGCCATTAATAATTGAAAAAGAAGTACCTCAGACTATGTCACAAAAATTAGAAGAAATTTCTAAAGAAAGGTCAAAACAAAAAGATTTAATCCATGAAATGGTTTTAGAAAAGTTACTTGTGCAAGGGAAGTCCCCTCAAGATCGAAAAATGAGGAGAAATGCTAGAAACACACCTAGTCCTCGATTGGGATCACAAAACTCAATTATTAGTTTACCAAGTGATAAAACAGAATCATTACACGAAGTTGATAACTCTAGTACAAAACTGAATGCACCCCTTATACCAAATGCTACTTCAATAGACAATAAGGGGCCCAAAGAAGAAAATCATAATGAAGTAACTCCCAAATATACCCCTGAAGTGTTTGAGACACCAAATATGAATTCAACAGAAAAGTATTTTACTCCAATGACATCTTTCAAAGAACAAGCAGCCAAAAGTAGACCTCTTTCAATGAACTTTTCCTTCCGTTTACAAAACAGTACTAACAAAAATAAAGCACTTCCAGTCACTCCCTTAACTAATCCGGAAGCTTATTCACTCCCTGACATTAGAAAAGCTTTGTATGAGTCTGAAAACAATTTTAAAACTCCCATTCCACCTCCAAGATTAAAAGCTTTAGATAGAGAACAGGTTCGAGCATCCGCCAGAGCGAGAGCGAAAATGCTAACTGATGAAGAACTCGGATTGAGCCCTGAAGAAAGAATAAAAAGATTGAAGGAGAAGGTATCAAGAAAGTTTGAGAGAAGCGAGTCATCCCCGGCCTCTAGCCATGTTGAACCACCATCATTGGACAACATACAGATCTCACTGTCCCGCTCAAATGAGTCCCTCACTGTCATCAACTCCCGAGTTCCTGAACATACTTGCGAGGAGAAAGGTGTTGACCCGGCCAGAAGCTGTGATCCAGCAAGAAGCTCACCTTCAGTCAGCCCACAACCTGTTGAATCACCAATACTACCTCCAACAAATAAAGTAAGTCTAGAATTGTTATTAAGAAGATAATAATTTTTATAATTGTGTTCCTCATAGATTAAAGAAAACTAAATATTTTCAATAATCAATTAACATATGAACATGTTGACTGCAGAAAATCAGCACCATTGCAGACTTATAGAGGTCTGCGGGTACCCGAAAATTCGGGTAACTCCGGGTATTAGCGTGAACCCGAGTGGTTCACACTGACACGAGTGGTTCACTGGAGCGGGTTTGACACGTCACGGGCTTTATTCGGGCGGGCTTTTATTTTAAGCCGGGTCGGGCGGGTACCTAATGCCCAAATTAAATCGGGTTGTAGGTACCCGACAGGACATTAAAAACAAACCCGGGTTTTTAAAACTATTTTACAGCCAATATTTGTGAATTACAACGTTCACAGAATAAATGGGCATCGTTCCACACACTATTTTAGACTAGTGGTCATAACTGTCAGTCTACTGAGGTGGATGTGGATGAACTGGAAATACCTTAGCTTACTAGTCGCGACACTCACACATGAAAATGTGGCTTCTGAAAGAAGCTAGCGGTCTCTGGTGCCTAGAAACGTAAGCAATTTTGTTTTGTTGATAATTTCATTAATTTGGTACGCCATATTTCATGTTCCATTTAAAACAAATAACATTTTGATCATGAAAGATTGTATTTGACGTAGGAACATTTGTATTCTTTAGTACAGTATTATTTTATGCCCAAAAATGGGTTAAAACAGCATTAAATCATTTGTTGCAAGCCTAGACACCAGTAGCGCTAGCATACTTTTCTCACTCTAACCTAAAGGAACTGCTCAGTCAAGGAGACTATAGGCCAGGGCCAGGAGAGCCGCATCCCATAAGAGCAATGGTGTCACTTTCTGCGACATCCATGGATGTCGCCTACCGGCAAGTGTTGCCAACGCAACAGCAAACAACAATCGTTCTCGTTTGCGTTGGGAATTTTTTGTCTCAAAAATTACTAAAATAAGGAATTTCAAAGCAAAATAGGGTAGAATTTATGGTTTTAGATTTACCTTGATTGATAATTTGTAATTTGGTCATTACCTAATGGTTTGTTATCAACTAATAATCCAAATTTAAAATAGAGTAATATGGCGTCGTTACAATAAATATCTGCTTCATTCTCTTTCTTAATCAGCTGTGTAATGGTAAATATTATAACGTAACTTGACTTCCGTTTTAGTTTAGACGCTTCATATCCGAACACAAAAAAAAGCTATACGGCTGACCTTGGAAGAAGTTATGCTTCTTCCTTTACAGACCTTGCTGCTCAGTGTCGTGACTGACTCACACTCTTAGGCCAGAAAGATAAACTGTGGCTGTGGCGTAGCCAATACCGTCACCATCTGTACAAACCGAAATCAAGGTAGCAGTGGCATTGGTACTATTTACACGATAACCGGTAAATAGCAAGAGCAAAATGTTTTCAAAAGTAAATAATCTCTACAGATTAGTGTTTGCATTATTTTTACAATACAAAATTCATCAGTGTATACATTTTTACGAAATATAATCAATGTATGACTATTGGGTATAATTGGTTTTATTGCAGATTTATTTCTCATTCCATCTTGCAAATTGTCAAAACATTTAAGATTTCTTGATAACCAATGAAAACAATTTCTTGGATGATGTAACAGTTGGATATCCATAGTCAATGGTTGGCTACTTCATAGAGAGATTTCTTCATTCTCTATGTAGTTTTATAGTTACAGTACTCCATGTTTGTCATATGGTATGGCGCGAATCGTCGTCTGCATTGATGATTTGATAGATGGTGTTCCTCTCGTTCACTCGTTCTTGTTTATTCAATTCACATTTGTGTTACTTAAGTGATGTTCGATTTTTCCTGATATGAAAAATAAATATTAAAAAGCCACGGAATTGAGTGAATATAAGTGTATCCACTAACAGTCCTATTAGTGAAACCAAAGATTTAGGAAGAGTAAAATGTCGGGGATGGGCATTCATCTGTTATTTGGAATCACTCAAGCAAAGAAACAAATTTGCCGAAAGTAATCCAACAGAAATGAAATGCAATTATTTTAAGTCTGTTTTGAAAATAGAATATGGCAATATTGATTGAAAGGCCAAGTTTGAGTATAATCACATCATAATCTTTCCATAATAAAATAACTTTGTGTATTAGGCCTACAGAACAATAGGCTACGGTATGAAAATTCGCATCTAGGGTATTTTGACATTTATAAAAGTGGTTTTTGTTTAGTTTCAACAGTGTACAATATAATTTTTATATTTGTCATGTTTTTTGAAAAAGTTAACATTGGGTAATGTAACTTAGGACTAAAGGAATCCTTAGCTTGATAGGTTATTGGCTCAGGATAATAGTTTTTAACTTTTTATACTAGAATAAAATACATTATAGTTTTTTAACTTTTGTTAGGCCTAGGCCTAACTTAGTAGGTGGAAGGTTTTTGCCTTGTATTTATCAATACTATACTTAAGCTTAGTAGGCACATCAACAATTATTTTAAAATGAAATAACTTAGGCCTAGACTTTTTTTTACTAATAATAGCGAAGCCGACCCAAAGTTTTATTCAACTTACAATACCCGTGCCCGACCCGAGTTTTTTTTAACATACATAGGCTACCCGAACCCGGCCCGAGATTTTTTTAACTCAAACACCCGAACCCGAACCTGACCCGAATTTTTCTTTAACTTATAATGTTCAAACCCGACCCGACCCGAAAATTGATGTTAATCTACTACCCGACCCGAAACCGACCCGACTTGAAATATCACTACCCGCAGACCTCTACAGACTTACATTGCAAAAATATTCCATTAGCTGTTTACCAAGTAAATTACGTCAGTGCACTTAAAACCATATCAGACTATGGCCACACATCCGTGTTTCGCTGTATCAGTGATTTCATTCTAAATTCTCTGTTAACATATTTTGCCATCGGCAGTAGTTTTCATTTCTTGACTCTTTGTAACAAAACAATTTTTTTCTTACAGGTGTTACCAGCGACCGGTTACATTTTTTTCTTGCTAACAAATCTATCGCTACTAAAGCATACATAAACTCTTTTTAAAGGTATTTAACTTTCCTTTAACTAAATAACAATAATGATATTTTTTTCTCTGTCCAAATTTTAGGAAAATGTCCCTTATCAAGTAATTTTCACTGTATCATCCAGAAAAATTAACTCCCGTTGTTGTAACAAAGAAGAGCTACCTAATTTCCTCAAAATCAATGGTGGATATATAAACTAAACACACCCACATATACACTAAGTCTGGCAAAACAAGCATTGCTGAGCTCACCTTGAAACGATGTATTGAAATTGGGAACTTTATGGTTTTTAAATGCCTAATTTCTTACCAAGTTCATTACGGTAGCTTGCAATCACTGTGTTACTATGGAATTCGTGTTTTCTAGGTTGAGTTGAGACTTGATGGTCATGGGAAGAAGTCAAAGAACCGTGATGGTAGGAAAAGTATTATTCAGGTAGTGTCTTCGATCTTCCAAAAGAAGTCGCCGACTTCATTATCGCCCCCGAAGTCTGCTCCTGCCGCATCTTCTAGTCACTCCAAGTTTAGCAAGTTCAAATTGAGCAGGAACAAGGAAAAATCAAAGGTAGCATAATTTGAATTACAATCAATTAGAAATAAAAATGTTTGTTTTACAGTAGTGCCGCAAACCCGGACTTTGATAACCTGCAATTCTGGATAACTCAGAAGGCTTCCAGAGCAGTAAAGTGCATTTGTTTGCTTTTTATAAGTGCTTCTGTATGAAACTTTTTCTCTAATATATTTTGTTTATAAAAGGGTAAAGATTCTTGCCTTGTATCCAGAAAAAAACCTTTGTTTTGGGTCCAATGTGATTTCTTGAAGATGAGATAGTAACTTTAAACACAAGGAGTTCTGTGACCAGTTATATTTAAACTACTACATCTATCTTGTTTTCAATAAAAAGCTGTCATAATAAGGCTGTCATTCAAGTATGATTAAAATTACTTCAAATTATTATACTTTTGTCATACATGTTTGTTCAAAGTAGATCTACTATATTTTTTTGTGTATTTTAGTGATGGGTCGGTTGCAAAGTTTATCGGTTTGGTTTCGGTTCGGTTTTTCACTGGCACCGGTTATCTGTTGTCGGGTTTCGGTTTCTATTAGATAAACATAAAACAATTCAAAATTACCATCTAAAATCAGGCTGATGCCTATTTTCTGTCTTTTACACAGTTATGCTTTTTTAATTAGACCAGTTAGTTATTGCAAGAAAATATATACATATCAAATATTTATCCTACTATATAACTGGCCTTATATTTTATCTGAAAGTAGTCAAACAGCAATACAAACAGTGGGCAAATTTACAATTTTAATAAAAAACTTTGACTATTGTATTTTTGTAAGAATTGTTTAAGTATGTGGGAATAGAATTAAATCCAAGCATTGAAAAACGTTTAGAAACACCCTCAAATTATGGCTTAAGAAATGTTTTGTTATTCCTTGTCTAACTTTTTTTAAGAATTATTAGCTATTATGTTTTATAGAAATGCATTTTGTTAAGATAATTTTTTAGTTTTAATTCAGTAAAAAAATAGTTTTATATATTAAAAAAAATAAGTTCAATATTGAAAACAACATAATAATAATATTAATTCACCTATACAAGTTGAACCATAGGTCGTACAACTTTGATTAGAGTTTTATTCAGTTTGATGAAAAAATGCGCTATAATTTGTTTTTCTACAACAATTAGCTCAGAAGCCAAATACAATGTACTAGGGAACTGATTAGGATGTAAATCAGATAAGCAATCGCCGGCCAGCCGGATGCAAAACAATTGAGCTCTTATCGGCAGGTGTTTCGCATTCTATCTATGTCTCATATTACAATTGTATCATTATCTTCCTAGAACTATGACATCATTTCCTTTATAATTGGTTTCTGTTCAACTTTATATCCATAGTTAGTAAAAAACCCGATAAACCGAAAACTGACATGTGTTATCAATTCTTGGTTATCGGTTTTTCAGTAAAACAACTGATAAAAGCGACAACCAACATTAACAATCAACCCATCCCTAGTATATTTAAACCTTTCCATTTTAGATGGTTCAAATATAATCTGACTAAGCAGTCCCTAACAAAAGGAACAAGTATATAAATTTTTAACAAATTATTATTTATTAAAAGATTTGCTATTAATTAGCGCTAAGTTAGTTATGATTCCTAAAACCGTGGTTTCATTTGAGAGTTTTCCACCTTAATATACAATTAAAATGTGTTTGATAATCATGTAATGTAATAATCTACGCCCCTCTTACCCCCATTATGCCCCCATTATATCCTCTATTTCACTGGTTTTTATGAAGTTAATTTTATCTATATATTAGGATCAAACGTATTTTCCTGAATCAGATCCTGGGTCTCCTAAAATAAATGAACTTCCTAGGTTTTATGGTTAACCTACTAGTATTTTAGAGCTTACTAGCAATCCCTTTATAAGTATAAAGGGGATAATTTTAGACTAAAAGTATAGTCTAAAATGTCAAGGCTTCGTAATATATACCGTACCATATTTTAAGAAAAAAAAGAAGTATGAAGACGTCGTTGAGGTTGGTGCGCCGTTGTTCAACAACTCAGAGAGTTCGTTGTCTGTCGGGCTGCACTTATTTTTGGAGTCACAGTAGTTTTACGTGTAGCAGTTGCCAATAGCAAACCGATGAAAGCGCTTCTGCAACTCCAAAAACCAGTCCAGCATGACAGACAACAAACTCTCCGACTTTTAGAAAAGGAGCTTTGAATTCAATTATTATTGTAGTACTTTTGTATATATGTGCATACCTTGGATTTTTTTAAGTATGCAAACTCAAAAACTTGACATTTATATTTCAAAGGTTGATTGTAGCAGCTTATGGCTGGCCAACGTAATTTTTCTTTACCATATTTGTTCTTTTGTTACAGTCGGCCAACAATTCAGACGTTGAGGATTATGATGTAAGGAACTCCTAAATTCAACTCTAAGTGCTTTATTTTACTCTTTATTCTTTTTCTTTTTAAGCACTTATGTCTGCAAAATATGTTAATATTTTGTCTTTCTTTGTTTCATTTTCATCTATCATTCTTCTTTTAAAATTTTCTTAATTTTAGCACTCTGTCCTATTGTTTGTTTGTTTGTACTAATTTTAAAGTCTCTTGTATTATGCCTATGTATTTTGTTTTCTTTGCACCTTTATTGAATATTTCAAAATTATCTTCTGAAAAAGGTGGTGGATATATTTAACTCAAAACTATTTTTTTTATATTGAAGCCCTAAAAGAATTATTAATAATTTACTAAAAATTGTGTTATAATTTTTTTAGTAATTGAGGCTTCTTCAAAATTATCAAAGTTAATCTGCGAGTGTCTAGTATGCATTTCTTTAAACTGTTAAATAGTTCTTTTTCATCACTATTGGGTAGAAATTTTACCTATTTCCTCAATTCAATGGCAGATGTAGGTAAAGGTACTTAATCCACTTAATTAACTTGGCTAACTGGGATTTCGAGCTCGAATGAGGCTCATTTGAATTAAACATTGTTAACCTTAAGCATTCTTATTTATTTATTTATTTTTACTGAAAAAAAGTTTTGTTTTCTGTTTTCTATGACATTGGCTTTTTTATTGAGATATCCCAATTTCAGAAATTTAATCAAAAGTTTTAAGTAAAATTACCAGAATGTTATCCACTTTCTAATATTTCTGCTGAGTAATATTAATTAACTTGATGTAATACTGTTTTACGAATAAATGGGATTGGGAATAGCTCAAAGTATGCAAATTTCAAACAATAGTATGATTTAATTTAAATTTATTGTCTGGCAGACATGTGGTTATTGTTAGAAGGATTGTGAATTTAATGATAGAGTAACTTGTTTTGAAAATTTGAAACACAAATAAATACGACATTTATTTACAACGGCTTAAATTTAGATAGGAGGCCATCTTAGATTTTCCATGTACAGAGTTTTATGGGGTTTCAAATGGATTTTTCACATTTTTCACCATTAATTTGTTTAATGACATAATTTTGAGTTACAAATCTTGCAAGGGTGAAAAAAAATTTGGTATTTTCAACTGTTAAATACTCTTGAGTGGTTGCAAAGAAAAATCAAAAAGAAAATCTGGTCTGTTGCATTATATATAGTAATTTTTATTTATTTTTTTTTTAATTTTTTTCAGATTTTATTTTTGAATTTTCTCTGAAACCACTCAAGATAATTTAGCAGTTGAAAATGCTAAACTGTTCATGTTTTGAGCTCTTAGGGGCCGTCCATAAATTACGTCATCTGAAAATAGGTGGGGAGGGTGTAGATTGAAAATGACGGTAGGGTCATGTTCCAAGGGGGGTGGGGTTGGCTTTGATGTGTCGTAATTTTAAAAATGATGTTTTATATCTAATTTGGTCAGTAAAACAATGATATATTTGTATACAATTCAACTATTATAAAATAATTATCAGAAAACACATTAGACTATTTTTAGGCGTTGTTTTATAGTTTGCTTTACTTTGTTTTTTCATTGAGAAAATCATTTTGGCTTTATTTCTGAAGGTAAATTCAGATTTGATTGGTTAATGATTTTAGTTTATCAGGTAGCGTTCATTAGACCAAGGTAAGTAGAATAAAGTTCTTTTAGAAACTTCTTCTAGGTAGTTCTTTCAACAAACTACTGCCAAAATTTGGTTCAAAAGTTAATTGATAGTCTTAATAAATTAATAAATAACAGAACTTAAGTAGCTTTGACGAAAAAAAAAACCATTATTTTTATTTAAAACTGATATTTGTTAAAAATGACGTCATTTTTCTGAGAGGGGGGTCAGACCAATTATGATGGTAGGATGATTTTAGGGAGGGGGGTCTAAAAATGGCCAAAAAGTGATGACATAATTTCTGGACGGCCCCTAACAATATTTGTAAAATTATGTAACACTTTTAAATTATGTGAAAATGAAAACCTAATTTGAAACCCCATAAAAACCCATACATGAAAATCTAAGATAACCTCCAATCTAAATTTAAGCCTTTTTATATATAGTCTTGTGTTCCAAATTTTATATCTCTATCATCAAACGCACAATCTTTCAACATATCTGCCAGACTATTAGAATTGTTTTATCACAGAGGTTTTTTTTTTTAATTTTATTGAAATAGCCTATTTTAAATTCATTGTGAATTTTTGTATTGTTACATTTTTGTCAATTAGTAAATTTATATTTTTCTTAAAATAATAATCACCTAACACAAATCCAAATTTGATGTAGTACAGTAAGATGTTTTTATAAGTGTTCACCAGTAAAAGTCCTTCCATAAAAATTCAAAATAATCACCTTTTTCATGATCACTAAAACAATCATCTCATACGCCCACTCATTGCCTCACAGGTTTATTGAGGTGTGCAACCGAATCTACCTTTGATCCAGCATAATTGTTGTAAACACTAAACAAAGCTGACTGTAACACCAAGATTTGTTTTCTAGGAACAAAAACTACCAGCAGGGTTGAGTAAAAGTATGAGCGAATCTGAGGCAAGGCGAAAGCTAATTGACGAGTCAAGAGCTCCTCCCATCCCCCCTCCACCTCTCAACTACCCCTCCTCGCGCCAACACTCAGGTAAGACGTTTCACCCAACAATCAGCTGATTTTAGCACCGTGACCGGGTATTTCCTTAAAGACTGCATGATTGGAACCATACACTTTGTTTTATGTATCATCATCTTGTATTTCTCATGTGATAAATGATAGTCTGATTCAGAAATTCTCCTCAGTCTCCAGCTCTTTAGTTTTTAAATATCGGTTTTCCTGTGCCCTAGAAATACATTGTACAAATACCTCCTCTTAGTTTTCAAATATACCTAAAAGTCCGCTGCATGGATGGTTATTTTTTCAATATCCCTTCTCCAACTCTTAATTATTTAATCTCTCAAATAAACATAAATGTGGAACAATGAGAAAAATTCATTGAATTGACATTGGAAACACAATTACCAAGTTAAGACTATTTGGCCCTTTATTAAAATTTTAAATAGACCTAACCAGAACAATACATGTTTGATACAGGTCCTTAACGAGACCTTCAAACATAACTCACTTTTGCACCTCTCATTTCACAGTTCACACCTTTTGTTATTTGTAAATTTTACAAACCGCGATGCACAAATACGTTTATTCCCCCATGCCTGACAAATGCATGACACTTTTATTATACTGTATATAAAGATCACTTTCTGCACTTTTCCCCAGTTCTCTACAGCTTTCTATTAGGCTGAAGCATGATTATATAATTTTCTCTTTATGATATATTTTAGTATCCAATTTTGGGACACATACTTTAAAATAATGATTCCCTTGAGTAAAAGCAGACCTAAATTGTGTATATGTATGAGAAACATGTTTACCATTTTATAGCTACATGATTTTGGTGAAAGGACCAGCTCATTAGTTGTACTGATTGAAATGGGAATAGAATATGAAATGACATAAATGAATTTTCATCACACAATGTTTTTTCAAGAGAACCCACTTTTTTAGATTATTACACTGTACGTTATATTTAATTTGTTATAATTTTTATTAAAACTGGTTTATGTTTTAAATTATGACCGCTTTAATATTTGTTATTAAAGTTAAATCTGACATATTGATAGCAAACATTTACATCCTCCTTCCTGAAAATGCTTCACTTAACAATAGAGAAAATCTCTGTTGATGTTCAAAAACTAAAATTTTCAACCATTTTCATTGCTAATGTAAATTTATATAACTGAAAAAAAATTGTATCATCAAAAAGTGTGCTGCCAGTGTTACATTTTCTTCCCCTACTGTACAGTATCCATTAGCGACTAGCCAAATGGAACATATCTAGTGTTAGTGTAAATCATCACTTGGTTTCATCATAATCATAACCTGACCACCGCTAGTGGCTAGTGTGTACCTAACAGTCTGTGTTGCTAGAGAGGCATGTATAGGTTAGGTTTGTTGTTAGAAGACAGCTTGTCGGAGGCGGATGACGGAGAGTCTCACGCTAGTGTGACGGTTGACGCCAACTCCTCCCGCAAACGCAACCGCATCTCGCAAAAACTGGAGAGGCAAGCCCATCTCAAGAGGTATGTCAATATTTATTTGTTATGTAGTTGGGTTTTGTGTGTGTTGCATTTACAATACATTTGTGGTGAAATTTTCAGTGATTTAAAGACTTGACCCTTGGCTAAGTCCTGTACTAATGTTTACCATAGTAAAGTGTTGAAAAGGGTCTCATTATGTAAATATTCTAATTATAAAGATGTTAATTAATACTTTTTTCTAATATTCCTTTTATATTTTTCTTATTGTTAAATTGCTTATCCTATTTGATAATAATTATTTTACCCTTGATAATAATTAAGTACACATTCATGGCTTAAGTAAATACATATATGATTTTAATTTTTTATACTTAAGTAAAATTGACAATAATATTTACAATTTGATTCTTTATTGGTTATAAATTATTAACAATTCCTGTAATAATGAAGTCTTTGCTGTATTTATTTATTTTTATCACAGTTTGTCAATCTATAGATTAATATGTTTACTTATTTTATTTATGCTTAGAAGTGTATTAGTTCTTTTATATTATGGATCAAACATAGACCAGCCAAACATAGACGAAACATGTTTCGTTATCTGAAATCCATTTTCAATAGACGGTACAGTAGCCTGTGAACATGTTACATTGTTAAAAAGCAAATGATATATGTTACTAAAATTTACACAAAATTAATACGTCAGTTGGCAACTGTATTTTTTTTTTTTTTTTTTTATATGGGAGAACTCTGACGTAACCCTTGTTGGTTTTTCACAAACAGTCAGTATTTTCAAATCCAAGTACTTTTCAATCTAGGGAGAATCATTTGGTCTATAAAAAATTATTTTTTTGTGTAACATTAAAAAATTGTCGATAAATAAAATATTAACTCTAAAACACAGCAAAATTAAATCTGAAAATTATTAGGTCAGACAGTTGTAGATTCCAATTCTACCCATTAAGTTTCTTTTGAGACTTCAATGCATAAAATATATATTACCAGCTTAGTGCACGGTTCTTAAGCAAACTGATTCCGAATAATTTACAATACTTAAGATAAAGGGAAAATGTTTTCTAGATTCATGTCTAGTGTCATTTAGAATTTTTTTATGTTTTTACTGTGATGTTGATATTGTGACTTAGTAAAAACCAACAATACTCTACAGAACTATAAAATTTCTGAAATTTTCTTACATTTTAATTTTACAAACTTTTTAGCTTTCTTATAACATTAATTTATAAACCTTAAGTATTTATGCCATCTGTACTCATCCAAAAACTTTGTGCATAAATTTTGAAATTTTTATTTCCTTTATAATTTTGTCCATAGAAGGTTTCCGATGCAATTTTGCTCACAAACTGCAATAATTTATTTTTAATAGGCACACACAAGAGACCTGCATTTTTCATCATTGTTTTGCATCAATTTGCACAGATTACGGATGGCGCAAGAGATTCAGCGTCAGCTGGAAGAGTTGGAGGTCAAACAACGGGAGCTAGAGACTCGAGGAGTCGAACTGGAGAAGGGGATCCGAGCGGAGAACAGCAGTGAGTCTTGAAATATTATATATTAATCCATCCAATTTATAATCGAGAATTGAATGGCATTATGGTGGAACTTGGATAGTTCGCAGCTCATGAAACCAAGAGTAAATGCTTTTAACTATTAATATAATTTACAATTATCCAATATACTTAACAATGTATTGATTGGACTATGTACCAAAAGACACAGTCTAATTCAAATTATAAAAACAATTTTGGATTGAAAAAGTTTGATTTATTCAGATTCTAGTGTACCGGTTAGAGTGTTGTAGTAATGATTAAGGCCAAACTCTTTTTTAAGCAGATAAGCTGACAGTACAAAATTGATATCAATAGAAAATTATATGCAATTTATTCGTATCACAGTGTTTTCCATAATGCTCTCAAACTGTCAGTCAGTATTATACAGCAAAATTGCTATTTATGGTATACTGTACCTAAATCAATTTTACACTTATCTAGAAACACATTGCAACTTTATAAATAAAGGCATTTTTATTTATTTGTTTTTCAGTGGTTTTTTTTTTTATTGAGTAGCATGTAATCGATTATTATGTATTTGCATTGACTATATACACTGACGTGAACAGACTTCTCGTAGCATAGATGTAGGTGTATTTGAAACCTATTTACAGTGGTGCGATCTTCTGCAGCGAACATGAATTACAAGATACATTATAGAAAAATCAGTACCACCACTCTTCTTAATCAAAGATGAACCATTTTATAACTGATTGATATGTTTATGTTGTGATCAAATGTTTGTTCAGCACTGTAAATTCAGCTGAATAATTACAACATTTCATTTCAGCAGCGCCTCTGGCAGGACGATCACCAACCTTCCAATTTTCAATATCAAATAAAGTACATTGTATGAGAAGCCTATTCTTGTTAGTGTATATAGTCAATGGTGTTTGCATACCCTCTAGTTTCAATGCAAAGTATTACAGTCCAATAATTTACTATCCTAAAAACTCTATTTAATTATTAGTTTATTCTTAAAATGCTGATGCTACAATAGTCAAAATTTGGAAAAAATTTAAATAAAGGATGATAATCATTTAATAATCATCATTATTAATATTTTTAATCAAATAATTATAATTTTTATGATTAAAAGGACTAAACTTCACCGGTTTTAATCTTGATGTTGATTTGTGCAACACTCTCCAACTCCGATGATTTAAAAATTGCTACTAAATGCCATCTAGACTACTCTTGATGCCCATTGGCACAACCAGACATGTGGCCTAACGACAATTGTGAACAACGTGGTTTAAACTACATTATATAGAATGATAAACACATGTTAATATAGTGTTCCATTTGATTGCCACATTTTAACCACCATTCCCTCGTTTCCTTGGTGATCATCCCACACTTTCTTCTTTTCTTAGTTACCTTTTAGCTATTCTGATTGGTCGCAACAAGCTTCAAAAGTCACAAGACTATACTTGTACAACATCTGACCTTTTGTTTCTTTGAAATTGGTTGCCATAAAAATTTCTGACAGGAATGGGTGGAATGGCAGATAGCAGATGGGAAAGTTGTAAACAAAGACCTGTGGGTAAAATGGTTGCAGTAAAAAAGAAACAAATATGCCTATCTTTGTAGCCCTTCAAATGTAGTTAATCATTGTTGTATTGAACCATCAAGTGTTGGCAGGTGGGGGAGGGGAGAACTCGAAGCTGTTGAAGGAGTGGTTTGAGCTGATGCGGGAACGGTGCGAGCTGCGACGTTACGAGAAGGAACTGCTGGTGCGGCGGCAAGAGATGGAACTGGAGGACAGACACGCGCGGCTGCAACAGGAGCTGCGGCTCAGCCTGGCCAAGGATGGTGAGTGAAACAGCCTTGACACCAATGTATAAACTATTTCAGATTCACTTACAGTACACTCTCGTTCATCGGAACTAATGTGGCGGACGGCCGGTTCGGATGTCAAAAAATTCCGATGAAGCGGAGTCTGTCGTGAGTCATCATTTCCGCCCACACGGTGAACTATCGTGATTGTATTCACTCTTGTTTTTAAGATAACACAAGAGGTTTTATGAAAATAAGGCACTCAAACTTTGAACATGGTAACAATGAACCTATAGGAATAAAAACAACGCAGGAAATAAAGATCCAAAATCTTTATTATCATATTCATATTCCAGCAGTCAACTGACTCCCACGTAACACAGGTGCAGTCGCGACGCGAGACAGACTGAATGACAGTTTGGGAAGCGGTCGACACTGATGTTCACTTCCTGCCCACTTCCTCTTCTATTTTTGTGCGACTCCACGGCCTCGTAAATCACATCGATGGGTGTAGATTACGGAAAACGCCTGATGACTTTTGATGCAAAATGTGATGCTTCACTGTTGTGCGGATAGAACGAATGGAAATTGAAGGCGCTAAAACGGAAAAATGATTTATTTTGTAAGAAAAAAAATTAATAATATCCAGATTTTCAGTTCCGATGAAGCGGAGTTCGGATGTCGCCGAGTCCGATGAACGAGAGTGTACTGTACTTACGTAAATGGCCCGAGGTGTCAAAAGTCAAACAATCACGCTTTTTCAAAAACTCAAATGTTTTTTAACTTCGACGCTGCTGAAGCTGTTGACCAGAGATCTTCAGCCTCAGGTAACTTTTCCTTGAACCCACCTAACCTCAACACATGGCAGCTTTAGGTCTAGAAATGGTCTTATAAGAATGAATATTCACTCTTGAATAATTTGCCACAAGAAAGAAATTTGACAAATTTCTTTAGAGATTTTAATTTGGAAGATGCGGAACGCGGAAGAGAATGTCCTCTGTCTTGTTACAAATCGCCTCTAAACTTTTGAACCGTGTAAAAAAAGAACAAAATAACACACAAGTCAATTAAGCCTAACTCAAGCGTACATAATACACAATCTACAATACTTGATCTACAATAAGTTTGGCAACAATAACAAAATTGAACAACAACAAAATGACTTAATCATAAAGCTTCACAAGACTAAATCCAAACGTCATCAACAACTATGACAACTCACAAAGAGTATCGCAGCCTTTGTACAAAATCAAATTGAAGCCCTCACCTACAACACATGCTTCACATGAGAGGCTCTCTTACAACAGGCTTCGGAAAGTGTTTCTTACTGACAAAATACTGATTAACTTAATTTACTCAAATTTACAAACACTTAGTCTAATCAGATCTTGTGTGTTGTCACCAGCTGAAAACATGCACAAGCTATCAATTTGCAAAATATACTCGAATAAGCAAACAATCATTATGTACTATCAAAATGCTACTGTAATGAAGTGTCAGTTAATCTGATTAATGCGGCTCATTTATAACCTGCACTATTACAGTTGTGGTCCAAAAATTTTGGATCCTATTGAGACCAAAACTGTGACAGTTCATTGAACTTTTTTGTAAGAGGATACCTGTGATAATTACCTAAATAAAATCAGAATAAACAAATTTTTAACACAGTTTTGTATCTTAACATAAAATAAAATGGAGGTAATGTCCTTAATTTATGGATTAAAACACCTAAAGTGCACACTGTACATTTTGTTCCCAAGAAGAAAAGTAGTTTGAATCTTTAAAAAATAGATTGATGAACAATATCTCAATCATGTTAATTACATATTACTCAAACTAAATTTTACCTTGTGTTTCAGATAAGACAAAGACAAGCGAGGAGGTTGCATCCGAAGGCCGTATTCTGCGTGAAATGTTGGAAATCGTAGAGAGACGAGACTCGCTCATCACGCAGCTGGAAGAAGATCGCCAAAGGTGCGGGCGCATCAGGCTCCCAGCCGCTCCCCTCCCCCAGCCCCTCTCCTCCCTCCTCCCTCTCCCCCACCCGCTGGCCATCCTACTGGTCTCTGTGGTCGTATGGACTTGTGCCAATTATGTTGTTTCTACCTTCTTGTAATAATGCATGAAACATTGCTTGTTATTCTGCAGGGAGGTGTTGTGATAGTAGGCATAATAATGTTAGGACTTGAATGTTATTCTGGTTGGAAATTTATATTTTATCATCTGTTGTTGTATGGGAAATGTTACGAGATGTTGATGTGGTGTAAATATTTATATAGAATAATTTATGGTGATTATCCGGTTAATAAAATGTTTTTAAAGCGCCTTAATTACTAATGCTTTAATTTAATCCTTAGTTTTTTAAATGTGAAGCTTAAAAACTACTTAGATCTTCTTAAAAATGAAATTAATACCTTTTTTTATATGCTAAAAATGGCATTACAAAAGTATTGCAGATATTTTGGGGTAACCAAAGATTAGTTTTGTTATGTTTCTTTGTTGTTGTTGTTGTCAGCAATGTCAGGATGCAGGTGCAAATTTGGGACATGCTTAAATTTTTATGTGGTATAACATTTTCTTAAATATTCAAAACCGAAAAGTATAAGAGTACAAAAAAGGTTTCTTAAATGAAGATTTAAGTTTCTTATTAGTTTGTATGACAGAATTCAGATATAGGTAATCACTGAAGCTTTTATGGCATTTAGTAGGGGTGTGGTATGCATTGAGAATGCTTCAAAATTTCAATTTGATTCAATATTAATATTAATTCCTTCAAAAATTTTTTGTTAGTTATTGAACAGTTTAAAACCAAGAGGGAGGGTGGGTTGAGAAAAAGCACATAAACATATACAGTAGACTCCCTCTTAACCGGCCACCTCGGGACCAGGCCGCGGCCGGATAATGAATTGGCCGGTTAAACCGATGTTCATTTAAGAACGCCAACCCACAATTTTATATGGCCTAAATATAATTATTACTTGAAAAACAACCTTAAATGCATTACTGTGTATGATTTATATCTAACATCCACCACCCATGAAATCCACAACAAACCTACACTTATAATAATTTGTTTCTTTATTGTGGTCTACTGGATGGATAGTAGGTCCAAACGCATTGACTTCCAATGGCAGTCACTTTCGTCCAGTACGTTACAGTTTAATTAGTTTGAGAACGTCAATATGAAATAAAGTTGAATTGAATGATACTTGGATAAGAAAACTATGTTTCAGGCGAAACACGGCTGATTAAAGCGAAGTTGAGATCAAAAATGGCCGGTTAAAAAGATGTTATTTTGTGTCAAGGTTGGCCGGTTAAGAGGGAGTCTTCTGTAGTTGTCATAAAATAATTATATTTAGCACAAATGAAAGTTATATTACGTCACTTAATAACTTAGGTAGACAACTATTGCTAACTATGACTGACTATTTGTAATGTTATTGTTTGGTTTTAATTTGCTTGGTAAAAATCCACTAAGTTGATAAAAACAGAGAGTAGCTGAAGAATTACTATCTTATTAAAATTAATACCTTTATGAAAGTCTCGTTTTTTGTCTGAGACCCTGGGTCGTGATTTTATACCTGACCCAACCTGGGGCCCAATTTTTGAATCAAATGAGTCGTGAGTTAAATCTCACCAGTTTGTTCCGTACTGGCTGGCTCGAGATGGTAAAATTGAAGTTAGTGTTAGCATCCGGTCTCAACTGTCAAAACAATAACATCATTAAATATTGCCAGTTCTATTAATTCTATTAATTAAAGAGTCTAAATGACTTAAATTTTTATATTTAGGGCATAATTACAACCTTATTTTATTTTAAATGTTTAATAACACAATTATAAATATCAATATACATTTTAGGCTATTTAACTAAAGTAAACATAACCTAGATGAATTGAAAAGTATAAAAGTTGTTATTGAGAAATCAAATTATTTCCTGTTGAGATCGAGATGAAGGAGAAGAATTTTCAAACTCATATGAGATTATCTCACCAAAACCACTCACCACCGATTTGTTAGGTGAGTGGAAACGGGTAATTTGGTGAGATTTTCTGCACAAAATACATTGTTATACATATATGCGACAAGGATGAATACAACTATCCCTTGAAATATTGATGAAAATATTAATTACTGGATGCTCAAGATTTAAAAGACCTTAAAAATTACATTAGTTCTCATTTGCCTTTTAAGGGTGGATGAAAATTTTTGGCTAATAAGCCGACTCACCAACTCACTACCCACTTGATTGAAAAAATTGGGCCCCTGAAGTGTGAGGGTTAAAAACTGCCCTGCAGACCCCTAGATTTGGTTCTTAAAAAGTTATTATAAAAGCATTTCACTTAATCATTTTTATTTTGTAAAATTATTATTATGAGTTAGATCTCTCAATTCATCCTAATGGATTAGACTGAATGTAAATTTTAAAAAAATTATGCCTTCTGAATGTAAATTTTAAAAAAATTATGCCTTGTTGCATCAAATCAAATCTCATGGAATCAAATCAAAATCCTTTGAATCGTATCAACACATCGAATCGAAAAAAATCCTGCTTTGCACACCCAGTATTTAGCATTGCTGTTTAAAAAAGGTGTTAACATGGAAATTGAGGAAACCTAGCAAATATTTGGTAAAGTGAATCTTCATGCTTAACTGCGGGAATTGTATATAATATTTGTTGTTATTAAAAAATTATGAGTGTACTTTGACTTGCTCCGAACTTTCTGTAGTTGATTGCCTGTTCTGTAGATGCATCTGTGACTTTCTTCTAACATTCCTGTATATTGACACTAACACAGGCACTCCACGTATTGTATGTCAAGCTCAGTAGTTCAAAAAATTAATACATTAGTTGTTTGTGGATAGATAATGTCACATAACACTCTTTGTTTTATATTTATAAAAATGTAAAATTTTAGAAAATGACCTAAGTAATAGATCAGAACTTAAAATTGAAAAAAGTTTAATTCAGTAACTAAATGAGAACATTATAATTAGTTTTACCTCTTATAGAATAAAATAAAACTAAAGTATATCTTATACAAATTTGTTTAAGATAATTAGATAAAACTACATGTGAATGTCTAAAAGTTAATAACATAAACACTAGAAAAATTATTCAATTTTATTTCTGTTTTCATTATTTTGTCTATTATTACATGAATCAACTTGCTACCATATATTTATTTATAATTAAAATACTTCTTAAGTTTAACTCATTGCTTGGAACTAAATATTGAATATCCTAACAACAAGCTTGTACTATCAGCGTTGAAAATTTATATATATCTGGTTTCAGTGTAATCTATGGGTCTAACATGTAAGATGCTAATCTTTAATAACTTGTTGGCAGTAAAATGTAAATAACAGAACATCAAATGGTAAGCTTGCTAAAAGATTTGTCGGTCAGTTTGAGCTTTATCACAAACATTTAGTAACCATTCATGTTTCGCTTGCGTAGTGGTTGGCCAAAGCATGTAATCCCTTCCTTCTCCTGTCATAAGCACTGTAGTGGCATGCCGCACATAAGCTAGCTTAGGTAAGCTCATTAACTAGTCTAGCCTGTTTTGTCTAAGTAACTTATGTTCTATAAACCTTATTAAAATAATTACCGTAATTTAAAAGTTTTATTGTAAGATGTACTTTCAGAGTTTCACATTTAAACACCACTTATTTGCAAGTTGTTTTAAGATATACTCAATTTGATATTACTTTACCGTTAGGCTACTTTAATTGTATTCTCCATAGTAAAATTTCACAACCTACATTTTTGCTGTTTAATTGGCAACAGTGATTGGGTAAGATAAAAATAATTAGCGACTAGTAAATTATAAGTTCCAGAACTAGCAATTGTGTTGATTGTTGTGACTAATAATAACCTTTGATCACTCTGAACCGTTTTAACCATTTTAAAGTTTTATACGGGGTGACAATAATTAAGAAGGCAATTGTAACACTCTTGCCTAATTACTAAATCCTTTGTTTTTACTTGTACGACAACTCGTGAAGGATTTTAAAATTAGATGAGTGTGTTTAATAATAATATAATATAAACACCAAATCCCACTCAAAACATCCTATCCTAATAAATTATTTAATGTAGAAGTGCTCTTCAGTGCCCGGTCCTTTTTCCATTTTTAGAGGTATTTTAATAAAATAAAAGTAAATTGTTTTTTATCCAAAGTTGTTGAACTATTTTACAACGATTTTCATCATTTATCATTAATAATTTATTAACGTTTTTGTTATTTATCAAAAATGTAAAAATGAAAAAAAAGGTGGAGAATTTTTCAAAAGTAGATAGATACCTGACAGGGCTATTTTTCAATGCAAAAATCCAGAATATACATAATGTTTCAAATTAAGTTCCAATTCAAAAAGAGGTTGAAAATGTAAAAAATTATCTTAAATAAAACTCACAAATGGGGCTACCTACCTATGGAAGAACCGCACTGACAGAAGATATTGCCGCCAAGGCATTGTCAGATCATAGACCATGTCGGACCAAACAATCTCAGACACGAGAGTAACTAACATCAGTACAAAAGTATTTCACCCTAAGGATCACTCCTTGGCTTAAAGTTTTACCTACATATATTAAGGTTTTCTTTGTTATGTTATATATTTAACATTTCTTACTACAAGTTATATTACACTTCTTTAACAAGCTGTTTCCTTGATGTGTTCAAATCACCATTCAATACTGAATTGAAGTGAATCTAATTTAGGGGAGGCAGAAAGAGAAGTGTATTCAGAGGGCTTATCATTATCATTACCAATAGTGCATTGTCCCAAAATCATTTATAACTCCCTTGTCAAAAGATCATCACCATTTAGAGAATGGCAAAAAGAGTAAAATTCAATAATACATTAAAAATACATCGTAACTAAACCTATGTTTTGCCTGCATCAGTCATTTTCCAGGGCCCTGATCCACCTCTCAGAAGACCTGCTAAGGAGTGAAATTCATTATTAAACTTGTTAATACGATCAAAGTTTTCACACAAGTGTTTTTCACAGGTATCAGGAAGAGGATAAAGATTTGGAAGCAGAAATGTTATCCAAAGGTCTCCGTCTCACATCGCTGAGGAGAAAAGAATCAGCAATTTAGCTTAAAGCTAATGTATAAATTTTCCCTACACCAAAATATGTTTAATATTTCTTTGAGATTTAATATATATCCTAATGCTTTAACCTAAACTAGACATAAAAATTTTAAGTGCAGGTTCAATTTTACATGCTCAATTTATTTATATTCTCTTGTAATCAAAGAACAAACATCGTATTGTTGTTTCTTTGTCGTATTGTTTTATTGTGATGACATAAGCTCAAAGCATCCAGGTATTATTGTTGAATGATTAATTGTTGTATTTTTCACTTTGCGTTCAAGTTTTTTCAGTTTTCAATCAACTTTTTCCAGTATTTTTTTTTTATAAAATGTGGTAGTGAAGTAGATGTAGTTTCACTTTAATTTTGATGATGCTGATTGTGGACTTTAAAACACTCTTTGTCCAGGATTGTTCCGAATCCTTAGGGATATGTGTTTTGTTTTGTGTATTGAATGAACATGACACTCTCTAGTTATTTATGTTCAATATTTGGAAAACTTAATCATTTGTATATTTTGAAAAGCCCAATGTCTTTTTCTAGTGAGTCATTTTAATGAGTGGACATCAATGATTCATAGATAAGTTTTTGTAAAATCAATTGTTAATTAATAAAATTTTACCTTATTATTACCTTATTACCATCCAGCGGTCGTTGGCCAGAAACTTCTGGATAGACTTTGTCACTTAAATAAACAAACATATATTTACAACTATTTACATTCAGACTTTAAAAATGGCGGCCGGCTAATCCATAATACCACTCAGGCTATCGTTGAAAAATTCTGCCAAACTGTAGTAGCTTCTCTTAACCAGCCACTTATCTAACTTGTTCCTGAAGGACTTCAGATCCAGATTTCTCAAGTCTAGTGGAAGCCTATTGAACATCTTATTTCCATGAGTGCCTCTGTTCAGTCTTTTACCAAGCATAACGTATTAATTCCATGCAAGTATTAGGCATTCTCAGCCTATTATAAAATCTGGTTTAATTTATTCAAAGATTTATTATGCTCACATTTCTTTTTGTAACTGTGTGAACTGTCTGTATTTTAAATATGTGGATTTTAAAATTTTCTACATTCTTTCATCATTGAATAACTAACATTTAATATTCTATTTGTTTAATATCTATTATGTTCATCTTAATTTCATAATTTAGTAAATATATTTTTCATCACACTACATCGATATCACCTGTTTTCGACCCTCGCTTCTACCGACGAAACACCTGTTTTGCTTGCCTAGGCTGGCAAAATTTTCCGGCCTAGGGCGGTAATGGAAACGGTAACAGAGAAATCTAGAATATAGGAAGATAGGTGACAACAACAAATAACAGATCAGTGACGTAGTTGGTAGTTCAGCTGATAGCAACTGTTAAATATATATGACGTAGATGAGAAAATAGTACTTTTCCTTGGAATCAGCTGTAGTTGTCACCTACCGTTTGAGTGTTCTAGATTCGGTGGCCTTAGCTGATGTGAAGTGGTTGCTTAGCAACCAGAAACACTAGTAGTACAACTCGCTAGGTTAGTTGAAGTTATGTTTTGATTGTTATGAACAAAAAAGTAATTTTTTCTCTTGTTTAGAATTTATTTAATTGTGTAGTGTGATGAAAAATATCGTTCGTAACTCGGGCCGAAAGCGTTTTGCCAACCCTCGATCGTTTCAAGTTCTCGACTTCGTTTTGAACTTGAAACACAATCTCGGGGCCGGCAAAACGCCACTTTCGGCCCTTGTGATGAAATATACTATTTAGTTTAACAGTCATAATTCTTGATTGTATTTAATTTATATGGTGTGAACTTTAAAAGTATTAAATTAAATGTAAACACTTTAAAAATAATCCTTATTTTTTCTAATACTTAAGTAGTCGTTTCAGAGTATAATTTGTGTGTGTCAAATGACAATACCATAAATTACATTACTCAAGAAGAGTTATAAAATTTACCTCCGGCTAAAATTTGTTTTTTGGTGACATTCCGCTGTTAAATTAGCAAAAATGTTATCATACATGAGCATTCTTATTATTTTGGAGCCTATAGCATCTGAAAAAATCTAGGAACATAAATACAACCAAAACTATTAACCTCAATCAACTAATAACATTGTTACTCGAAGCATAACTTATTAAAGCATTGTAGTTATGTGAACCAATAATGCAGCCTAATTTTTGTAAAGTGTACATATAAGTAGTATATTTTTTAAAGTTGTTTTCGGTAGTCTAGTGTTGTAAGTGGAGTCGTGTAAGCACTAAGGCCTGACTGTGATAAAAACCTCGAAATGCACGCCTGCTCCTCATTATTATAACCAAATAAATATACTTGAGCTCTATATTATACATAAAGTATATATTGATTACTTCCTGGTTTCCTTTATATATTTCAATGAATACACAATTTAAGTTGTGTATTGTACATTTTTGTCTATAATTATTGAAATACATGCTTTTATACTGTTCCGTGATTAATTTATTTACCTTGTGTTGACTATAGGGTTTAATTTCCTCCCATGTAGTTTGTATTTTATATAATGTCGTATTAAACAGGATTTAGTGATGAATATGCACAACATATCCTATTTAGCCAAAATCAATTGCCATCTTATACTATACAGTTGTATCAAGTTTTTTGGATGAGATAACCCACAAATCTACCATTACTTAACTTTTTTGAACATTCTAATCACAATTCAAATTTTAGTCACAAACAAATTCATTAAAGATGCTAACAAATTGTGACGTGAAGCTGTGTTGAATCAATTCAATTTTGTCCAGTAGCTGGCATATCTGAGAGATCACGTGCGAGATAGTTCAACTGCCAAAGTTGTTGTTCGTTTAGCATCACCCAGGGAGTACGTGCAGCTTAATGGTATGCTGCGAACGCGAACAACATCACCCCCCACTGTCCTCAATCAGCTGTTTTCAATCTATTCTCAATCGTTTCCGCACTGGAGTGGGAAGATGTAATTGGAAGTACAAATGGGGAATGACACAAGAAAAGTCATGCGACTGCAGAGCGGAACATCAAACTATGGAGCCTATAGTCGCAGAGTGCCCACTAGTGCTATCCCTGAAGGATTGATCAATCTGCGTAGCTCAAGTGAAGCTGGGATGTAATGGCTTAGCGCCCTGGATTTAGCTCTACAAGGAGAGATCAATATTTGTATTTTAGAGATTAGTTTTTACATACACTGACTCAGATGCTCTGCACCGCAGAATTAATATTCTTAGTGAAGCATTTTTTGTGCATCTGTCCTCAATTGTGGGTAAATTAAATATTGTAAGTGACCAACGAACAATCGACAGTTTAATAATTTTTTGTGAATACTAACAATTCTTAATAAAGTTCAAGAGTTATTGCAATATTAATATTCTAATGCATTTCTTGCTTATTGCAATATAGCTTTTCTCTTCATACTAATTCTCTGAGATAAGAAGGAAGACAGGCAGTTTTTAAGGCAAAGGTCATTTTATGGTTTCTGTAGACCTCTGTTAGTAACTGATTAGGGTACGACCAGGTTCATGTCAGAGAACCTTAAAACAATCATATAGTAAACAATTTATGTTTCAATTGTTATTTTGCAGACTTGCCGAAACTCAACTGAAACAGTAAAATAGTTTTTATGCCGGTGATGGGACCATTAATAAATATATCACATAACACGTTTTAAGGAGCCCTGATTACTGTAATAATTACAATGGCCTTTCTGTGCAATTTTGTCTAGACGGATATCAACAGGGCCGCAGAGAGGGAGGGGGCAGTTTGCCCGGGCCTCAAGAGACAAGGGGCCTCATCTTCAGGCGGTTTTTTTTTTTTTTTTTCTATCTATGTTAGCAAAATTTAATCTCTGCATAGGCTATGTAGTAACACCATGTGTTTTTGAAGACCTATAAAAATCTTCAAACCGTAACAAAATATAGCCTATAACCTTATATACAGGCCTATGAAATGACCTGTGTATATCAGTATATATCTGCATATAAAATGTTATTATATATCACGCCTGTATTATGAGTCTCCGTGGTTTTAAGCTCTGTGTCGGTAAAAAGGCGCCGCGCCCGCCGCTTCGTGCTGTGCCGGTATATGACAGCTACACTATTGCAAAAATATTATATTTTGCAACAGATCCTTCACAGCTTCAACTAATATTGTCGTGTCTGCGTTTGTTGGTCCAAGTATATAAGATAAAAGAGATATATAAGATAAAAGTGTCTTTTAATAATGTCATAAATGAATTTGCCACATTAAAGGCAAGAAAGAAACGTTTGCGAGTTGGTAAGTTTTTGTGAACGGTACTTAGTTTCGCTTAAGAATCAACACTGAATTATCTAATGGCTTAGGAGTGAAGTTGAGGGTTAGTATCGAGTAAATAGGACCTTGCGTAATACTTTCAATTTTATAAATTAATTATAAAGCAAAAGCAACTAATTATAAGTTCAAAAAGCGTTTAGTAAACAAAAATGTAATTAATTAACAATTTTAAAATAATATGCATTTTTATAATTTTCCCTGTAAGCTTAAGCTTAACCATTTCAAAATACTTAGGTTAGGCTTAAAACCACTTGGTAGCTCCCCAACAAGCACTCTCGAACCGAGCCAAAGTGCAAGTTTGATCAAATTATTTCATATAGGCCTACAGTAAACCTAAGTACATTTGTCCTATCTATATCTTAAAATAATACAAATAAAATACCGGGTGTCCATAAAATATTCATCCTATTTTAAAAACATATATCTCACTTAATTTTTGTTCCACAACACTGTGACTCACATGTGATTAAAGAGAATTTTTCTAAGTTTTATGAGCATATGTTTATTGTTGATTGTTACGCTTTTTGTTTACTTTCATATGTACAATTGAAACAACATAATTGTTTTACATGAAATGCCTACAAATTAAAGAAAAACCCTTCTATGTCTTAAGGATATCATTGTTTTTTTTTTTTTTTTTTCTTTAATAACTGTCAAGCGTGAGTTTTTCACACATTTTGGAAGACATGCCTCAATTAATCAGAGCATTTTGCGGGAACCAGCTCATTGGTGCAACGATGTCCCAAGTTTTTTGAATGAGAGACTCCCTGATGGTTGGATATGTTGTTGTGCTGGGAATGACTTATCTCTTCTAAGGTGGCCACCCCGTTTCCCGGACCTTACTGTATATGATTCCTTTCTCCGGGGCTATGTGAAGGACGGCACGTATACATCCCGCCATCACCTTAAACCCTGCCAGAGCTCCGAGAAAGGATTCGTAATGCAGTGACAACAGTAAGCCGGGATATGCTTACCAACGTTTGGGCAGAGTTGCAACATAGAGTAGAAACGTGTTTCGCTGTAAACGGGTAGCATATTGAGCAACTTTAGTGTTATAAAACAAAACTTGACAGATTTATCTTTCAATTCATGCAATTTTTAGTAGTGTTCATGTATCTGTAAGTTCAATAAAGTATTTTAAAACAGGATGAATATTTTATGGACACCCGGTATTTATGAATCACTTAAGAAAAGAAAGAAAATTGTATGCATAGATACAAAATAAATATCCAAATAAATAAAAATAAAAATGTGTAGCCTATATTGCATTTGGTTGGCGAACTCAGACGGCGACGGGCAGGGATGCACCGGTGGGGGGGGGGGGGCCTCACACAGGAACTCTGCCCCGGACCACAAAAATTCTCTCGGCGGCCCTGGATTTCAAAATACCACGATCTAGGATATGGACATCAGCAACAGCATACACAAGTTCATTCATGAAACTGAAAACAAAAAGGACTCCCAATAGACCAAAATGTTATTGGAATTCACATTACTATCAGGTACTATCAAAAAATCTATCAGGACGATATGCTCTGAGCTGACTTGAAAATTTTTGCTATTCAAAGATTTCAAAATCAGTTTATTTTTATTAAATCCATCCCATTAGGGTGAATGCACGAATACCCTACCAGTTAAGACTTTTTTAACTTTGAAAAAGTACAGTAATTCATTTAATATACACTAAATTCATAGAAAATTTACGAATTATTTTTATTTTCACCCAAAACATCTTATAGTAACATTTTAGGGGCAGTGAAAAAAAATTGTGCGAAATCACCAATAACCAACCACTATAAACATGTATTTTACTGAGTTAATATATTGACCTTAATCATTTTATGAATATGTTCAACATTCTATGTTTGAATTATAGTTGAAGAAGCAAGATATACAAATTTAGGTTTAAATAAAAAAAGGTTTAATAGGTCTACTCAGATAGCGTTTAATACTGAACTTGCCCTCAATATTAACTATATAATGGATTGGCGTAGGCGTATGATCTAATGGAATTCATTGTTTAATTAACATCTAACTAATGTATATTAGTTAACTTTTAACTTGTCTAAATTTATGGCAAAAGATACGGAAGATTTTGCCTTTTTGTGCTGAGCACTCGCTAGATAGGGCGCACGCGAGAAAAAACTCCGCAAACTGACACCGCATCACTGAATGGCAAATAACAAAGAACCAAGAGAGGGGTATAAATAGCTTAAGGGGATTCCTGGAATGATGCACGTGAAGTACGGTACTAGGCCGTACACGACTGTTGACACCCATTATGATCCAACAAAATCAAATCAAATAATTTTTTATTTTGAAAACAAAATTTACAGCAATACAAAGAAATATAAAAAACCTCACATGGGTCACGAGGACCTGTGCGTGTGGCGAGTTCACCCTGGCTGCATCCATATTTTCAAAAACTAAATGTGCAGAGAAAAGCTCCCCATGTGCCCACTCGAGGGTTAAAAGGGTTAGCCGATCTGTGGCAACATTGGTGGGAGGGCCCAAGTAAAATAAATGGTGGCAGGTTTGCGTGGAAGTTGACGGGATCGGTTGATTCTTTGAGAGTTGCACCTTGCTGGTCAACACTGATTTTGCTACTTTTTACTTACCTATGTTTACTGAGTGTGCGCCACTACGGCTTTGAAATCTGAAAGATTCTGGTACTCCTAGATGCCAAAAAAACTGTTTCTAATTCCACTTATATTCATTTTACGTCACGGGCAGTATCGTTGACTGAAAAAAATCAGTTACGCCCCTGCATCTATTGTCCGACGATATATGTATGTATATTGGTTTCTTTGTGAATATTTCTAAATGAGAAGGGATTACAATATAACTTCGATATACAGGGTTTTTACTAATGATGTTCTTATTTCTATGATAATTTCTGGGTTATAACTCAGTCATTTAATGTCCTTATATGCTTAACTTTTATCCTTTTTAAGGTCCATGTACTCTTATGCTTCTACATGTTTAACAATTGGATATTTTTGTTCTCTCCAGGGGCGAACCCAGGATTCGATTTCGGGGGGGGATATTTTTTGCGGAGTGATAACACCGGGGGTCCAAGAACACGGCGGTCCGGGGGAGACCGGACAAGTCTCCCCCGGAAAAGTTTGGATTTTTTTAAGCTAAATGGTTAGTTTTAGTTAATTTTAGAAGCTAAAATTAATTTAACTTTATGCCGACCTCTACTCCATCAGCATTTGGAGTGAAACTAATGGGTTTTGAATATTAAATAAAGGGATCAGGCTATTATTTAAACTTGGAAAAATGTGTTGACTTTATATTACGACTGGAAATAAATAACATTTGGAAATAAAGTACAAAAAACAGTTATAGTCTAAAGTTTATTAAAAACACCAAAACACATAACTCATCAAGAGGTAAATACGCGATTTATCTATAAGACACAGAATACAGAGTTACTTATAGTAATACAATTGTAACTTAAAAGTATTATATTATTTTAACAGTGCATATATCAAGGCAAAAGATATCTTGTCTTCTTAAAAAAGAATCAAGATGTCAAAATTCAAATGAAGTACAGTAAATGATAGTCTACAGTCTCTAAGAAATACCAAAATAAATTCACTACGTAATATTAGTAATAAATATATTCGTTTTATTACTAAATAAAAGTCGTAAAATATATGAATTATCGTGGTCTCTAAGATACACACACATTTAGACTAACTAAAAGGCAAAACCATAAAATAACTAATAAGTTAGAGGTGGCAGCACTGCAAGTGAATTAGAGCGCGCTTATAACTAATTGCAAGAACTCGACAGTACCGACGCGACGCTTTGTATGAACTCGTCAGTAATGCCAACGCACAATAAATAATGTACTGTATTTAAGGCTCCGGTCTACCCGAGCCCGAATGCCGCATCGCGGCCGCGGCCGTAGCGCTAGGCGAGTTTTATGGATGCAGAGGTTTACGGGAATGGTGTTTTAAAAATAACTAATTAAGATAGAGATTGGCTCTTAATTTTTTCTAAAAGTACAATGACTTATCTTGTCTTCTGTGTTTTTAGAATGTTTAAATAAAATTTATAATTTCTGTTATAACTGTCTAAAATCATCTGTTTTTCTCTAGTGGCAAGTTTTATAGATGCAAAGGTTTACGGGGATCATGTTTTAAAACTGATCAATTAAGATAGAGATTGGCTCTTAACTTTTTCTAAAAATAGAACAAATTATCTCCTTGGCTATCTTTTTAGAATTAAAAAGAAAATTCTAATTTTAGCTATAACTGACTGAAATCATCTGTTTTTCCCGATGCAAATGCAAGAGTTTTTTAAAATCCTGTTATCTTCTGATAAATGCAGCATAGAGTTATAACTAAGGTGTCATAATTAAGAAGAATAACGGTAAACGGTGCTAAATTTCCTTAGTTACACTTTGATAATCTCACTTTGGTAGATTCATCAAAACTAATGGAAAACTTCAGTAAAAAATCGAGAAAAACAGATGATTTTAGACAGTTATAGCTTAAATTAAAAATTATATTTTAAAATTCTAAAAAGATAGCCGACTAGATCCTTTTTTCTTCTTTTATAAAAAGTTAACAGCCAATCTCTATCTAAAGTGGTTAGTTTTAAAACACGATCCCCATAAACCTCTGCATTTATAAAACTCAAAAACAGATGATTTTAGGCAGTTATAACTGAAATTAGAAATTTTATTTAAAAATTCTAAAAAGATAGCCGACGAGGTTTTTTTTCTACTTTTAGAAAAAGTTAAGAGTCAATCTCTATCATAATTGGTTAGTTTTAAAACACGATTCCTGTAAACCTCTGCGGCCATCAAACTCAGCTAGCGCTACGGCCGCGGCCGCGAGGCGGCATTCGGCGTTGTTGTTCGGGCTCATGTAGACTGGAGCCTTAATTTCCAAAACTAAAATGACCTGTTTTGGATGTAATATTACATTTTTATCTTTTTGCATTGTGCAATTAAAACCCCTGTTACCCTATTCTTTATATAAGTTGGCATTTATATCTGTCTACAAAAGTCTGTTGTATGAAAATAATATTTTAACCATTTGTCATAGATTATTTTTATTTTTGTTGCATATTTTTATTTTTTATCCTCCAACATTTCGGGGGTGATATATCCCCTTTATCCCCCCCCTGGGTTCGCCCCTGAGAAATAAGGAGATTGATTGCATCAGCATTACAATTTTCTTAACTAAGATTTCTTAAATATATATATATATATATATATATATATATATATATATATATATATATATATAATGTTTCATTTGTCTTTTCTTGATTGTTCTGCTTATTTTCATGCTTTTTAATATTTCTTCTTTATGTTTTTGTTTATCAATTCAAATTTGTTCATTCATACATAAATTTAATTGTTCGAGTTAGTAACATTGTAACGCACTAGAAAAGACATAAACATATAATATAGGTATACAAGATTCGAGAGTTTCTGACTGTCTGCGCTATGAAATTGGCACCCTTACAAGTATTGACTCAACATAATATTATGTCAAGGGTAGAATGAAAATGAATTATTGTATCGTACCATTGTAGTTGCACCTTTTTGTCAAGTTGTTTCCCTTATTTTAAAGTATGTATTATGCCAAGATTGGATGTATCTTTGTCTAAACCTGACAACATCGCAGTAAATGAGAACTACAGCACAAGACAATTAATTATGGTCTATATACGCCACGTTGTTAAGTAGAAGTACGTAGGCCTATGTAGAAGTAGCCTAACTGCCTAACAGCCATTATTTTAATTAATATTTGTGACAAATACCTTTTTATAACAATTAAAAGAAACAATTCCATTTTCTTTTAATAATAAAAAAAAAAAAATTAAAGTCAATTGAAATAATGTTTCTGTGATTAATTAATAGAGGGTTCTCCAGTTCAATATTGTACAGATTTTAAAAATATGCTCTCAAATGATCAAATCGTCAATATTCTTCTTAATAGGGGATATTTTCAGATATTTTGTTTATGCTCTACTATTTTACATAATTGTAAAATATAAACATGTTCAAAAAACAATTTTAAACAACATGTAGGCCTAATAGAACTATTTTAGTAAATGCCCAGTTTTTCATATACATTTAAAGGGATCATTATTCACCTATATATACCCTTAGACAAAGCCCGTGGGGGACAGCAATACGGTCGTTGTAAATTCCAAATATACAAGTGCTATAAAAATCAAAGTTGGTATTGTTGAGTTTTTAACGCTTTTTACATCAGTCGTATAACTACTTAGAACTGATTGCAGGGAAAGTTTTGTATCTTAGTATAATTTCTGAAAGTAAAAGGTCAGGAAACCATACAGCATGCATAAATACACCTTAAATAGGAGGAGTTTAAAATACTTTATAAAAAATATAAAAAATGAATAAAAATTCAAACAATATCGTGGGGCTGCCAAATGTGCGGACATCCTGCATCAGGTCACGTGGTCGCCCGCGGCGAGATCGCTCTACACGGTTTGTCCATTTGTGCTTAACGAATTTCCAACATATAGGGTGTCTCGTAATTCCGCTCTGTGGCATAGAACTACCATATTCAGCGTAGGGGTTTTTTTTGGGTAAGGTAAAAAGTGCTGTGCATTGCAAACATGGCTCTACTATTGAGTAGTTTTCACTGTTTATATTTCAATTTATTTAATAATTTGACGAAGAGTTCTATAATTTAAATAGTTTTCATTCGATAATATCTATATATATAATACGTGATGCCCTTTTTTTGTTAACACTACTCCTCCTTTATTTCTAGATCAATTTTAAAGTTTGAGGTGTCAAAATAATGGTCTCAGTTCGTAGTTTTGCAATAAGGTTTTAGATTTTTGATATTTTAATTCTGAAGCTCACGGGAAGACCTCAAAGTTCATTTTTTGTCCATAAGATTAACATAAGGAACAATTTATATTGAATTGCTAAATAAAACAGCTGTTGATAATAAAAGAAACAAACACATGTTAAAAGCTAGCTGAATAGAAGCAGTTGAACTACTGGCACTGAAATATCAACACAAATCCAGACTTTAATAAAAGGTGTGTCTATTGTATGGAACAATGTGTGTTTTACCTTTTCCCTCAAAATGAGGAAGGTAGATTTTGCTTGAACTTTGTAATTATGTGTATTTGGACATCAAAATAACCAAATAGTAACTTAACCCCAGAAAATTTCATATTTCCGTACAAAAAAAGTTTGGAAGTTGAAATTTTTGACGTGGTTCTTATGGGTTATAATACATGTTTGCACATTGGTTTTCAAAATGCTGTTAACTAGAACTATGAAAAGGGATAGTTGGTTGTTGGTCTAAATTTTATAATTACGTGTTTACTGTGATAATATTACAAATTAAATGCAGAATATATGCAGAACATATTAAAACATCTGAGACAACATTTAAAAGTGTTTTACCTCCAGTCTAGATAACAGGCTTATGTTTTTTTTACAACAGGTATATTTGTTTTAACAGGTATAGCAAAAATGTTTTTTTTTACAAATTTTAACCAAAATATAAATACCACATCAAACAAAAATGGACCATACCAACAAAGATGTAGATTTTCATAATTTTTGTTATTTATTTATTTAAATTCTGTAATGCCATTGAAAGTTAAGTTAAAGAGGTTTTGGTTTGTTATAAATAGTAATGGTGTGGACTTATTAACTATGTCTACTACTACCACATACAGTACTAGACTACAAAAAGAGTTAGTTGCAGGGAGTGCTGCATAGCTCATACAGGACCGGGGAGTTGTAATGTAATATTGATTTTCCTTTTGTTGTCATTTTTGTTCTTTGTGTACTGAACTATCTAGATCCAGCATCTGTGAGTTTATTCTAAATTTTATAGGAGTTTTGAGGCAGAAGCTCTAGGACAAATCGGCATAAGAACCATCACGTAGGTAATCCTAGCTAATTAAGATCTAAAAGAACAACTACCAATAAATCTCAACACTATCACATTGGGAAGTTGGAGAATTAGTGATGAAGATCGATTGATGATATCAATATAGTGTAATCTGATTTTTACCATAGTTTAATTTGTATTCAAAGCAACTCGGTAAAATACCTTGCATAAAAATTATCACGTAATACTGCTAATTTGGACCAAAAAGGACAACCACAAAATTTCAACACTATATCACAGTAATAAGTTGGAAAATAAGTGATGAACATTGATCGATCCAATGCTGACAAAATGAAAATTAATTCTCAGTATGATTTTTATGCAAAGAAAAAAACTAAGTAAATTACTATGGAACAAGGTTTGATCTCTAAGCACTCAAAAATATGCAGCGCATTGCGCTGCACAGGTACCCCTAGTGTATAGAGAATACAGGTTAGTAATTATTGTTAGTGAATTAATTTGATGTGTATGTTTCACTACAACTTAATTAATTATTAGTAACCTACTGTAAATATTTCAGAGGACTAACCTAATCTAGTATTTCGGAATTTTGATTTTAAATATCAAGGCGGAAACTATCGAGAAAGCTGTCGAGCTGGGACTGAGACTGGGGAAATGTTCCGGAAGAAGGATTGTTTCCGAGCGGAATTAGTTCCGTTTGAGCCGCCAATCCGAATAGGGGGTGGACGAAGGCGGAGGGGAGTTCCAGCTGTTTTACAAGTAAAAATAGGTAAACAATTACGTCTCATCACTTCCCTGTAACCCTGTAACTTTTAACTTGAGGCTAAAAGATTAAATATAAACCTCTTAAAGCTCCGGTTTCTTTGGGATAATTATTAGAAATTAATTTACGCTATCATAAGGAGTAATTTATTCATACATTTTGTACCTAAACATTCAAATTTATTTATATTAGTTGTTGCCCTTTAAAAAAACTTCGTTTTAAAAATGTAAAAAATTACAACAATAAAGGTTTAAATAACTGTCGTAACGTATAGTGATCCAAATTTGTAGAACTACAACTACGCTACAGCTGTTTCGAAGACCAATGCTTCATCCTCAGGCAAACACAAAACGTAAAACTACATGTCACATATATTTCCCGTAAGGGTCTTCAAATGATAAAGTTCAACACGAAACATAGAAACATTTCAAAAATTTTGGCCAAGTTATACATATCCGCCCCACACAACGAGTAAGTCCAGACTGCACTAAAAAATTACGTTACAGGTTGGCTCACCATTTTTTAAGATTAATAATACTTTCCTCGTGACTAATTTTTTTTATTACAAAAGATAACTAGACATTATATGTAGGAATAATATACAAATTTCTAATCTTACAATTGAGTGGTTTATCAGATAAAAAATTAAGGATCATTAAAGATTTGCATGCCTTTGATGGGAATTATTTCCCTTACAAGTATTATAAAATTTTAATTTTGCCACGATTTTAAGGATTGATTTTGTACAATAAGAAGCAACGATGTTTATTGCACATGTCAGGAAACATTTCCATTGTGCAGATGAATCTGACTGACACATCTGTCGATAAATCAGTCTTATCCGTTGTAACAAACCAACACAACGCATTCTCAGGCACACAAATCACGGACCGGCGTGAAACCTCCCTGTCACATATTGTTAGCCGGCTTGAGCCTTTCAATTTACCGAAAACAATTTGGTATCTGTCCTCTTGGTAAAATCGACCGCGAAAATCGATTATAAACTAAAGGGTGCATAACTTGAAAGTCTATGGATAAAATATGAACAAAATATACTGGCATGAGTTTGAAAAGCAGAATTTAGAGTTATAAAATTAATTATACTTGTTCGAATCTATTAGAAAGCATTATTTATATATAACACAAACAGAGGATTTAAATCCTATACTATAATACGAAAAATGTCTATAGTGATAGGCCTATATTTAATTTCAATCTCAAAACCTAACTGGTAGATTTGGAGTAATTTGAATCTGTTAGTTCTATGGGCCTAAAATAAGTTTAGAAACAGTATAACCCCAGGAAAAAATGGTTTTGGTCTAAAAAAGTTTGAAAATTGTAGTTTTTAAAATTAACCTTAAGTTAATGTTGATAACAAAATACATTTGATAATAAAAACATTTTGATAACAAAATAACAACAAAAAGTAAACAAAAATAAAAAATCTGCTACTTTTTAAGAATTTGTTTTGAAACACCTGTTACCCGCGAAAAGGTATACAGTACAATAGTTGGTGGTTGGCGCAAACTTCATAACCTGTTTACAATGATAATTTAACAAAAGCGAATTAAAACCAACGAGCAAGGCTTGGTTAAACCGGTACTGTACCTATATAGAAAATATAAATATTAAATTATGGATAAATATTGAAATTAGGCCTATAAACATTTTGAAAACTCAACATATGTATAAAGGCTTCATGGTGAAAGAGACATGGTGGAAGGACAATCAAGTTCGACATGTAAAAATAGACTAACTTATTTCTGAAAGAATCCTTATAGTTAGGTAGCCTATCAAAATAAAATGTCCGAATTAAAAAAAAGTATTATATAGCTTAATATGAATTCAAAATAAAAAAGTGAATCAAATAGCCCATGCCTTTATCTTTAATTAAAAAGTCCTCCCACCTTTATCAGACTTAAAATAAAGGTGCAAAATGGTAGCAGGTGAAGCACTGCATGATGTTCTAAGAGGGGCCCTTTAGCCCCCCCCCCAACAATAAAATTAACAAAATAACATTTTAAATTATTGCTGTGATATGTATGTAATTTTAAATTATTGAATTCAGTCTTTAATAAATAGTTGCTTAAAAACAAGATTTGATTCTTTATTTAAAGCTCATTGTTGGTGATGGTGAGTGTATGTTATTGTTTAGTAAGTTACTACGGAAAATTTCCATCACTGCACAAAAAAAAAAAAAAATAATAATAATAATATTTGAGGTATTAATTTTGTATGAAACAAAAACTATGGATTAATATTCAAGAATAGAAAAGCTATTACAGATTCAAATATATTTGATAGTAATAAGTAAAAATACAAAATAGTGACAGACTGTTTTTTTTTTTTTTTTTTTTTTTTTTTACTTTAAAAACGGTAAAATTAAATTTACCAATGGACATAAAAAACACCTGAAGATCTGTAGAAGGTTTTTGTAGTAACATGTTTCTAAAGTGCCACTCGAATATACTTCCTAAAAATGTTCGTAATTACCCCTGGAAACAATATATTGTTGATTCAAAAACTATAACCAATAAAAACTAATTAGTGTCTATGGTCTCATACACTTGTGAAATGCATTTCTTTGTTATACACAAAGTGTATCTCAACCGATTGCTTTGTTTGAAATGTGAAAGACTCAGGTCGTGTTTTAAACTTTTCTAGTTATTTTGCTAACTAGCCACACTTAACCACGCTGTTCGCTGCGTGAATGATTGCAGCCGGGAAGCTGAACCTGACGGGTCGTAATTCATGGTAACAATATACAACAGTGTAGCGACTACCCGGTACTGCAAGGTGCACGGCATCAACCAGCACACACATGACTGATGACGCTTGTCTATTTGTTTTGGAATTTCACTCTAGTCAATTAAATATTACCATTGAGTAAAATCTTGAACTGTAAAAAGCAAATATATTTAGGAAATATTTTTAAAAAGTTATAAAGTTCTGTGATCAAAACACATAAGATATTCATCTTCAGGTGCGTGTTTCTTTAGTTAAGGGGCTTTAACTATTAAAACAATTTGTGATGGCTCTTAAAGAGAAATTGTGTTTGTATTATTTTTATTAGCTAAAACAATAATAAATATTTTTATAATCTAAAATAATAATAATTTTATTATTAGGCCCAATTCTAATATTTTTTTTAGTTTTTATGGTAGCCTATATTGTTTATAGTTCTACAGTAAACGTTAACAAATGTTTTCATAAAAACGTTTATAGTACAAATAAATATGATATAAGACAAAGAAAACTTGAAGGACTGTGAATATAGTGCCCGGTATTTTACTGTATTATTGTTTAACTGTCAATATTTTACATTTTTGTATATGAAATTCTTCGATGCAATTTTGTTATATAGGCTGAAACCACACCCAATATGCATAGTCCACATGCGGTCAAGTCGATTATTTACATCTCCCGTGCCATCCAATGAGCCCTAGGCTAGGACTCATTGGATGGCGTATGTTACCTAAGGATTTAAACAATACACATAGATAAGCCGCAAATATATATTGTTAAACACGACTGTCATGGGACTCTAGTATGTACAGATGACCAAACTGTGAGTCTTAATTGAATCAACTTTGAATGTTGGTTTTTCTGTCTTAGATTTGCTTGTGTTTGATATTTAATTATCCAATTTTGTTTTACGGTATATTACGTTTCAAACAGGGTGCATGAAAGTACCTTGTTAAATATTTTCTGAACAAATAAAGCATAATAAATCATCATACATTAACATTAAAAATAATACTCATCTACCTTATGACTATCAATTTTCTGTTTTACCCCGGCATGACGGAAAATCCCCTTTCGTTTACCAACCATGATGGAAAACTTCATTGGAATTTGCAATACCATATATTATTTAAATGTTTTTGAATTTGGAGCAATATGCCAAAACAAAATCCTTACTCATATTATTTTAATCAAGAGTTTGATAGCCATTTCCCTAGCTCTCGATCGTCAATTTTTCGAGTCCAGTTTTCGACAATGCACGCAGCTCTGTGCTCTGTGTGACCTTTAACTTTATGTAAATTTCAATCAACATAGATTTACTTCTGACCTCTAGTAGGGCCTCCGGTTCCCTTATATGATAGAAAACTGTTTGACCCTTTTTAGATGTTGTATTCATGTACCAAGTTTTATTGCTTTTTTGTCGAAAGTATTAAGAGTCATCTTCACCTTTGGGCTAGTAGCTTAGTCGGCTATTTTAACTATAGGGATTTCGGACAAAACATGGTTTTTTATTCCTCTGTTTCGGACACAGTTTTTCTGTCGATTTTCCTTCAACTTGGTTATGGTTTAGTTGAATAGTTATATTAAAGTTCCTCATCCCTTGAAATTTTGAAAATGTGAAAATATTAGTCTCAGTGATGTCGCAAAGTAACTCAATTTTCCTTACTTTTAAGATATTTTCCTACTAATACCATTTATTTTCAAAGATATATCAGGTATGAGGGACCTGTGTATATATATATATATATATATATATATATATATATATATATATAACACCGTCCGAAACAGAGGAATGTAGAGTCATGTTTTCAGTGTTTTTTACAAGAGTGAAGATGACTCTTAAACCGGTGCAAGACGTATTGTACTATCTGTATACTTTTTTCATCAAGTGATGTCCATTTATACACTTGTCTACTCTTTCTGTTTTATAAGTGACATTGAGAACATATGAATTTAATTTATTAATATTGGTTGGAACGGTGGATCAGTGGCAGGACACAACCTATAACCATTACCAAACAAGTTAGCTGCTGAGCCTGTCTAGAAAGCCGAGCTTGTAAACTATCTTATAACTGTAAACCACAACTTGGGATTGGAAGCGGTTGTATTAGGCCTAACTATGTTGATATGTTACCATAGCGATAAAATAAGCTATTGCGATATCGCATTAACTGGATTGAATTTAATATTTATATATTTTTGTTGTGAATTATCTCCAGAACCGTGAAGTAGCAATAGTTTTGAGGTCCCCGGATGCCAAAATACCGTCTGGTCAAGTTTATTTACTGTATTACTGAGAGCGTCAGCGACGGGGGTGTTTATTGTCATATTTCAAAGATGTATGTTTTTAAACCCACTTTTCAACCGAAGTAAACCGTCGTGAAACCAGCCAATAACAAGTCCTATATCTGACTGTACAACTCAGCTAGCGATAAAGTTTTATGGTCGAACCCAACAGCCGAACGCTATGAGAGTACTTGATTTGAATACTCGGGATATAAATCCTAACTTGCAGTAAAAGTTTTAGCTTTATTTTATTGGGGCCTCTGTGCTTAGGAAAATAGCGTTTCCTTAAAACAATACAATTCTATAATTTATGAGTTAAAACTCGATCTTTAAAAAAAGTTGTGCTACTATCTTGAGAACATTTTTGGACTATCTTGAGCTTACAGTCGACAACCGTACATAAGATGCCGAAATATGTCCACAGGAACTCAAACGTCACCCTTATAAGTAGGCCTAATATGAACTTTCTTTTCATAAGGCTAAAACTGGTGTAAACGGCAAAATACAAAACTCGATACGTTTGTATGACGGGGATCAAAGCCTTGTGAATAAAGGGCAAATTTTTTTTAAAACTTTTTTTCTACATGCAGAGCTTATAGTAAAATGAAATAATCACATCTTCTCTACAACCGTCTGTTCCCGAAATAGAAAACTCCTACGGAACAATGTTCTAAAACAGTTGTGATAGTGAGAGTTGTTACCAGAGCCAAAGATACATTTTTTTTTTGAACGCGCCAAGAAACCTTCCGACATCATCAAAATTGTACAACATGGGTTAACGACCTCATAAGACCAATATAGATGTGCGATGTGTACAAGCAAAGCGATGTAGCAGTTGTAACTTTGCCCGCCATGCCAGTAGGTAGGCCTAGTGGATAGAAAGTCGAAATTGTGACCTTTAATTTCGCTGTTAAAATAAACTAAAATTAAAACAGTTAGGATTGCGATGCAAATTATGCATGAGTATGGGGTATCGCATTTCGAAGATAGCAGTAAAATTATCAGTAGTATTGGTTTTCTCTAATTTTCTAATAGATTTCTGCTTTTATAATAGTTTTCTCTAATCGGTTAAAATATTAAACTAGATTTTTATATTTATATGAATTTTGAAACATGAAAAGTATGAAAGTATGAAAGTATGAAACATGAAGTATTATGAAATTGAAAAGTAAGTCGACTAAAACATGTTCACTTTTTGTTAGCGAAATTATCAAAGCGGGAAAGTTTGAGAGGAGTAATTTAATGAAATTTTTTTAAGTACGCATGGTAAATATGCGCGCTTATCGATAATAACTTTACACTAGAATGGTCTAGGCTGCCATTTACAAGTGTTAATTAAATACAGCCACTCGTTTAACTCGATTAGTTGGTCAGTTAACGAGTAATATTATTTACAATTGTATCGATGTATCTCCAAATGGGCTACATTGGATCAAATTAGCACCTGCTTTAAATGTGTACTCTTTTAATCTAATTTGCATTTAACATTAACAAGTTACCTGTAATGCGTGTAGGTGTGCAAGTTTGATATAACTTCACAGTATTGAAAGATTACGTGTGTAGATCTGGACATATATGTATAAAACAGGAAAAATGTTACAAATTTATTTATGCCAATGGTAAATAAATCAATGCTGAGGAAAAACATCACTGCCAAGACAAATTCTACTAAACATAGGCTAAATCCTACATAAACTAAACATAGACCAAATATCTTAATTCTACCAAATCAAGTGTTTGCAAATACACAACGGTAATATTATTCAAAATATTTTGTCCGAACTTTTTGTAGACGAGGTAAAAATAAACACGAAACTAAAAACTTTACACAAATAGTTAAAGCAGACTTCTAAATTTATGATATTTTCTTTCGTGGGATAATTTTCTCCTTAGTTTTGTTTTTAAAATGGTATAAAACAAATTTGTCACTTCGGTTTCATGTATTCAGAATGTTATCAAGAGAGCATTTAAACTCAAACAAAACACGGAAATGGCCATTTAAAATTTTTAAACTCAAATTTCTCAAAATCGCTAAATTTTCAAAAAATTTTACTCGGCACAAAAAGTTGCCAAATTGAATTATATAACCAACGGTACCAAATTTGTAAGGATCCGATAACAAATAACGGAGTTGTGACGATTTTTCTATCAAAATGGCCGTAATTTGCATTAATTCTAATGCAAAATCAAGGGTTTTTTTTGAGAAAAATCACAATAACTCTGTTATTTGTTGTTAGATCCTTATAAACTTGGTACCGTTTGTTAGATAATTTAATTTTGCAACTTTTTTGTGCCATGTAAAATTTTTATGAAATTTATCGATTTTGAGATGTTTCAGTTTGAAAATTTAAAATGGTCGCCATTTTGAAAATATACAGTGGAAAGAATTAATTTGTTCCCTGAAAATATAAAGTTTGGTATGATAAAGATCCATACTAAATATGAACTGAATACAACCATCCGTTACGGAAATAAAAATTATTATGTGAAAAAACAAAATGGCGGCTAGCGGCTTAACAATGGATTTTAGACCCCTATTTGTACGATGTTTTATTCTTGTCTCGATGCAAAGAACAAATATACAGAAGGTTTCAAGAGAGTTCCGGGACACCCTGTATATATATTATAAAAAAATGTTATGCCGTACCAGAATAGCTAGACAATTATCATATCAAACAAAGGCCTACTAAATTACTATTAGGAAATAAACAATTATTATTTTTTAATAATTGTTAAAAATAATATTTATCATTGAAATAATAAAATAAGGTTAAAGTAATGACTATAATATTAACTTAAAAACACCCGTAATAAAATTACGCCTCAATACTCCTGAAAAAAAACATAACGGAGTTATTGGAAACGAATTAATTAACAGGCGAATCAATTATTGAAAATCCAACTTTCAAAGCGCTCGGAATTCCAATTTAAACCCACAGTTTGGTCATCCATACATAGGCAGGTCCCAGGGCAGTAATGTTTTACAAGAGATATCCATTTGTGTTTATCGGACTACAATAACCAGTAATTACTGAGTACTAGGAAATTGTTCGGCTCTTTTTGAATTACTATCAATGATTCTTAGAAAAAAATATTCCGGCAGGAAATGCAAGAATCTATAATAAGAAGTAGTTTACTGTCAAGGGATTAAATTTAACATTAAGTTTTATTGACAAGGTAAAATTTATATTTTTCCCATTCATGTTTTCAAATGTTGCACGTTTTGTTGAGAGAAATTATGATCAATCCCAAGTAAAAATTACCAAGCAAACAAAGTACTTTGTCATTCCAGCAAATACTTTGTAAGCAAAACTTTGTCATTCCGGATGTCGGAAGTCCAAAAATATATAATTATTTGTAAGATCAAGTTTGTTCTAAACATCAAAACTTTATACATCCTCTTAGGAGCAAAAAACTTTTTTTGATGGTTACACCAACTGTCCTACCTGTAAGTTATCTATCTGAACCATCGAAGTATATAATAAACTGGAACGCGCTCTCAGGTGCCTTACCCGGCACCGAATCGGTCCGGCCGCCATCTTTGAAGTTGGCGGTAACCAGCACCGATGACGATGCAGCGTTTCAATTAAATCAATGTTTAGAACATTAAACGCAACGCAATGTATTTTAAATTTACATGACGTTTTACAGCTTTAAATGTCGAACAGATCAGTAATGGTTTCAGCTAAAAAATATATTTTAAGTTATAATAATATATTTTTAAAGATTACTTTGATTTAATTTGATAACGTAGTGAAAAAAGTAGTAAGCGAGGAATTTTTTTATTATTTGGTCAGGCAAAAACTTCCAGTGAATGAAATGTAGAGGACATTCTGAATTTTATTTTGCATTAAAAATATCTTCTGTAGGTCAATCCGTTTTTTTACAATCATTTTTTTGGTGAGCGTTTCTACGAATAGGCGAAAGTGTCGGGCATCCGAGATAACGCTGCCGATGATATGGCCTGATTGATACACTTCCAGCAAAGAGAGAATCGTTTAATTTTTTTTTTTTTTTTTTTTTTTTTTTTTTTACTAATTGTTACAAAGATATGACTATTGATATCTCATTTGGTGAAGTAATATGATTTTTTTATCGATTTACATACAGTACCTATCTATTGTTTATGGTATAATTTTATACAATTAAAATAATTGTATTACTATAAACTACACAAATTTTATTTAGCCCATTTTTACACTTTGTTTTAAATATTATTCATAAGGTACCCTATTAACTGATAGACCATCGTACTATCAACTTGAGTGAACATAAGTTAGATCGCAAGGTACGCATAGTTTTACGAAATTTTTCTATAGTACTGTACGGCACAATAGTGTCAGTTTAAAATTTGGTTGAATATTCTTCATTAGTTTTAACTTTCTTCTTTTGTTGAATTACATTGAATTGACAGTATATTTTTATAAATGATAATAAAGGGTGTCATTATCACTAAATTATTATATGAAAAATTTATATCCATTTTGCAGTCTTAAAAAGGTTAACGTAAGTCATCTGCACTGTTTAATTGAATGTGTATACTCTAGAGATTGAATGGATTTTTACTATGAAATCTTTATATTTATTTATTTAGTTAGTTAGATAGATACAGAATGAGCGGTCTCAAAACTATTTAAAAATCGATTAAAGTTGCCGTAAACAATAATTTTTGCTAAGGTCAATAATTGAAGTTTATCTTTAGCCCCTAAGATTAACATGGGTTAAACTTTCATATACCATGTATCTCCAAAACCATTTGGTAACATAAAAATTTTAAACACTAAAAAATGCCTTAAATTAAACGTAAAAACATTTCTTTATGACATGAAATTCCAGATTTCTTTGTCCATCATATTGGAAAATAAGTTTATTTATGCGTAATAATAGATAACTATTACAAGCCAAATGTTTTTTAAACGTAATTTTAAGTAGTATTATTTTTCTTTAGCGCTATTTTACTGAATAGTTTCTTAGGTTTAGACAGTAATGGTTTTCCCCATGTTAATCTTATAATTGCTCCTAGCTACCTAATTGTTAGATTAAAAAAAAGCGACGGATAAAAATTTCTTAAAATTATTTACACAATTCAAAATTAACCTATAGTTACATGGGGGGGGGGGGGGGGTCATTACGCTTTAAAAATTTTAAGTTGGCCGCTGTATTGGAAAAATAAAGTATAAAATAACAATTTACAATTACAGTAATAAATTAAATAAAAATAAATATTAGTTGCTAATAAACATGGTTTAATTATTCTTAGGGGTTTCGAATAAAACCGGTAGCACCCTTTAATCACTATGCAATGCGAAGACTGTTAATTTTAATTTTTATTTATTAAAGAACACTTAAGTAACAAGTATAATACTATTTTTGGTTGGCAGCTGTGTTCATAACAGGACACTCACGTGCTAATATTATTCTGATGCACATGTATATTCAATCACATGTTTATTTTTCGTAGAAAAATACGATTAAATAATATATATCTCACATCCAATAGTAACCCTAATACCACTGACTTTTTATGCATCTTTAGAGTCAATGCTAAAACCAACTTTTGCGAACAATTAAAATTATAAGCATTTTGGTTTGTTCATTAATTTTCAGTAATAATGTAAAAGGAACAATATAAAAACCATTAAGTTTATGTTAGGAAAACAATAATAAATTAATTAATAAACTGCGACATCAACATACATAATTAATTGAGGTTCTGAACGACAAACAGCGCGAAACGCTATGCTGGTGCAGTGCGGCGTTGCTCTTTCTTGCCAACTTCAAAGATGGCGGCCCAGCCGGCCGGCAGACCGTTTGCTCGACACGCAGCGCGCGTTCCAGTTTATTATATACTTCGATGATCTGAACGAGATAGATTGGTCCATTCAACAATAGTACGAGATATGTAGGAAGATTGTGCTTCGCTTCCCCACTTCTGCGTCTTGATGATAAGAGATCTCAAATTTGGAACAAACGTGCCACATGTACAAAGGCATAAATTTAGATAGGAGGCTATGTTAAATTTTCCACACGTGAGGTTTTAAATGGGGGTTTCCAATTTTTCACCATTCATTTTAAATCCACATAATTTTGAGTTACAAATCTTGCAAGAGCTCAAAAAAATAAAGAATGGAGTATTTTCAATCGTTAAAATAATCTTGAGTTGCTGCAGAGAAAATTCAAAAAGAAAATCTAATTTGATCGATATCTTGATATTTCATCCAAAGCGGTACATCGATACATTTTTATTTGATAGTATTATTTTTTATACTGCTTAAAATACTATCGAATGGAAAATTCTTCAATACAATCGATATCAGACAATATATCGACAATATATCGACAATATCGATACATCAGATCAGATGAGATTTTCTTTTTGAAATTTCTCTAGAACAACTCAAGATAATTTACCAGTTCAAAATACAACATTGTTTATTTTTTCAAGCTCTTGCAAGATATGAAATGATGTAATTAAAAACAATTACAGCAAAAAATGGGGAAACCCCATTTGAAACTCCATACATGGAAAATCTAAGATGAAACTCACTTTGTTCTATCATATTGTTGCATCTTACATTATTTAGAATTGTAGTCTCTAGATTTAACCGTTGAAAATACTAAATTGTTTATTTTTTCAAGCTCTCGCAAGATAGGTATGTAACTCAAAACTATGTAATTAAAAAGTTTTATAGTAAAAAATTGAAAAAAGCCATTTGAAACCCCATAAAACCCCATATATGAAAAATTTAAGATGTCCTCCTACCTACATTTAAGCTTTTGTACATGTAGTATTTGTGTATCAAATTTTATATCTCTAACGTCAAATGCACAATCTTACCAATAATTATTTCTACATCTCTGCCGGACTATAAAATAATATTTAATGCAATAAAGTGCATAACAGCTTAAATAAGTACCTCTCCCTCTTCAATCATGAATTGCCTAGCAGGTGACATAGTTTCGGCTAGAAAGATGCATAAATTGACTACGGAGAGGTACTTTAACAGTTTATTTTCAGTCTCTCCTCTCATCAGTCTTGGGGGGTAAACTTGAATAATATCTGAAGCTTCTTCAGCATGGGCCTAAAATTAGTTAAGAACTTGTTTGGCAGTAGTGGAAAATTGCCGGTTCTGGGACGTGACGTCATCACGATGACGTCAGCAGTGATGACGTCATCAATGACGTCACTAATGACGTCACTAATGACGTCACTAATGATGTCATATGACGTCACATGACGTCACACCTATGACGTCATGGTGACATCATTACCGCTGACGTCATCATGATGACGTTAATGACGTTAATTAGGTCAAGGTCACGCAAGAGTACAAAAAATTTTTTTTTTTGCACTTTTGCGATTCCTCAAAATACAGCGAGAATTTGAAATTTCTCGAGGAAACACAAAAGAGCAAAAAAATAATTTTTTTATTCCCTAGCGATTAGACTCTAGACCTAATATAACCGCCAGAGGTCATTGACCTTAACCCAGAACCGGCAAATAAAAAAAATTATTTTTATATTTGACTTACCCACCGAGACTGAGAGCTGAAGAATAATTTCTTCAAACACCCGACAGTGCGACAAACGACACGCGATGCGAACAGCACCGTGTCCGAAGGGAAACTGACTTGGACACGGGTGGTATTCCAGGTACCCGGCTCAGTGGTGGGGATAAATAGGTGGTGGGGGTAAAATGGTCAGATGGAAGATAAACTGCAAAGAAGTCCAGTTTAATTGCAACCGTCAAACCATGAGCACCCTATTTGAGCTTTGTGTAAGAAAAATTATTCAAGATCAACAGCTATTTAGCCATACTTTACGTTCCAACGCTCCTCAGCAAATTAAAATTTTTATCAAACAGTACAAGCTAGACAACAGAGGTTACAACACTTTTGGGTGGTACAAGTTTGGTGATGGTACAAAATTTTGTCAAAATTGTGGAAGGGCTGCTGTATCTAACCCAGCACAATTCCTACAAGATGATAGATGTTTACAATTAGGCCATGTAGCTCCAGTTATGAGTTACGAAACACCTAAAGAACTTCGCACAATTTGTTCAATCAATATGTTTAGTTGGAAAAAATTTAACCACCTCCCATCAGACAGCATATAAAATCCTTCCCCCACCACTATTTCATACTACTTTCAAACAACCATGCTAATATTCATTCTGCCTTTGGACGTCACACGGAAAACATCAAGATGGCTCTCACTGTAAAATGCGCAAATTATGAAGAAGTATTTGTAAGAAATCTGCAAGAATTAAACGAAATTGTTGAATTTAAATCTTGTTGTAGAATTTAAATCACTAATCGAACAGGGATACCAACTAAACATGCAAATTTTTGCATGCAACACAAAATGCACCCATGGCTTCAGGGATGACGAGCCGCCAAGGTCACCATCATCATCAACTTCCTCGGCCTACTCCTCCAGATCGTCCATGAAGATTCAAGCTAGTCCAAACTTGGAATATTTCTCCTGACTAATATTTATATTTTGTATCCTTACTTTACTTCAATATGCATATTATTGTATTGTAATAAAAAAATAAAAAATAAATAAAAAATCCTATCTTGCTACAGTTTTGTAGCAAGATAGGATTTTTAAAAACACAAATTGGATGACCTTGAACAGGTTTCAACATGCTGAAGATTGTGGATAAAAATAAAAAAATTATTTTCTTACATCTGATCACTTTACCCTCACCACATAACTGGGTACCTAGGATGCATGGAGCGACTTGGTCAGTCGCTATTCGACTCTTGCAGTGTGCACATCACACTTTTTCCACTCAATTTACATAACTGGAGTTCTAAATGAAATATTTAGCTAAAACTTACATATTTCACAAGTTTTAAGCCAAATTTATAATAGCGAAAAAAAATTATTTCTTTTTATTTTCATATGGTTCAAAATTTTACAAGTGCCAAGGTCACCTAAGAAAACAATTAGAATTTTTTTTTCATATAGCTCAAAATTTCACTAATCCCAAGTTCACCTGAGAAAAAAAATAATATTTTTTTTTCAAACTCGGATAAGTTGTTGGAAAAAAATAATTTTTTTTTAATTTTTTGCATCTGACCACTTTACCCCCACCACGCGGTCTAGTACCCGGACGACACGGTGCTGTCCGGTCAGTCGGCGTCCGGCTCCCGCGCGGCTGTTCACAATTTTGTTTCCAGTTGGGCTTCGGGTTTCTCCAGTGGGTAAGTGAAAAAAAAATTATTTATTTTTTTTAGTTTTAAGAGTGGGGTTGCCGGGGTTCAGGTCAATAGCCTCTAAGGAATGCCGTTCGTCACATTTGGTAGGTAAAAAATAAATTTTTCTTCCATCTGACCATTTTACCCCCACCACCTATTTATCCCCACCACTGAGCCGGGTACCTGGAATACCACCCGTGTCCAAGTCAGTTTCCCTTCGGACACGGTGCTGTTCGCATCGCGTGTCGTTTGTCGCACTGTCGGGTGTTTGAAGAAATTATTCTTCAGCTCTCAGTCTCGGTGGGTAAGTTAAATATAAAAATAATTTTTTTTTATTTGCCGGTTCTGGGTTAAGGTCAATGACCTCTGGCGGTTATATTAGGTCTAGAGTCTAATCGCTAGGGAATAAAAAAAATTATTTTTTTGCACTTTTGTGTTTCCTCGAGAAATTTCAAATTCTCGCTGTATTTTGAGGAATCGCAAAAGTGCAAAAAAAATTTGTTTGTACTCTTGCGTGACCTTGACCTAATTAACGTCATTAACGTCATCATGATGACGTCAGCGGTAATGATGTCACCATGACGTCATAGGTGTGACGTCATGTGACGTCATATGACATCATTAGTGACGTCATTAGTGACGTCATTAGTGACGTCATTGATGACGTCATCACTGCTGACGTCATCGTGATGACGTTACGTCCCAGAACCGGCAATTTGCCACTACTTTTGGCGGACACAAAAAATCGACAAACCATCTAACGAGCAATTACTGACCATATATGATGTTCAGTATACAAAAAACACTGTTGGGCGAACACTGTTGGGCGAACATGTTTGGCAAATTTACAAAATAAAACTTTTTAAGATCACGATATTTAACCATAGAACCCTTCTAAAAAACATATGTTAATTAATTCAAACTTCAATTATAGTTTATTTCTAAGAAGTATTTTGTTGGTCTACAAAACGGAATCTAGGTCAAAGTAACAAGTTTTAGTTGATGCATTTGGTTTGCTCATTTGCTCTTATTCTATTTGTGATAAGTTGAGTTGAAGAGGAAATTATGCCTTTAAATTTTGAATTTATTTAACCAATTAAAGTAACAGGTATGTTAAAGAAACGATTAGTATTTTAAAACACGTCGATTGAAAGAAGATGAGCTGTAGTAACTACTTAATCAGAAGGAGCTAGTCAAGAATAAGTAGCTGTTAAGCTTGTCTTGCAAGCCGAACTATCTTGTAACTGTGAACCAACTCGAAGATTGTCAGATGTGGTCAAGAACTATGTTAATATAGTACAAACAATCAAGGATGTTTAGGGATATTAACCCTCACACATATAACTGGAAAGCTCAAGATGTGTTAAAATGAAGAGTAAAAATTGTCAAATTAAAATGTTAAACTGATGACATCTGATTAAACTTCATAACTGAAAAACTTCAAAAACTTCAAAACTTAAGTTTACCATCTTTTAAAGCAGTTTATGACAAATGGTAACTTGAGAAAAATTTCGCGTGGTTTTTACACTAAAAAGAGGGGTTTTTATTCAGTGTGCTTCAATGTCGTTAGTAAAAAATAAATATGAATAAAAAAACTAAGTTTAAAAGAAACAGAACTAAGACAACAGTTTTAAAAAGATTTTGGTTGACGTAAAGTAAATTCTTTCTAACGTAACGACATGATGAAATGTAGCTGCAAGGATATTTTTGTCGAAATTTTTAAACCGTGTACTAACAACTTATAAATATTTATTTTCTTACCGTTTATTGGATGTTTTTCAGTTGCTTAATGTATTTACTCTAAGCAATCCCAATTTACGTTTTAGTCTACATTTATAGGCCTGTAGTTTTACCACTGAGCAATGTGTAAAATCCTATACTATAATACGAACACTGTCTGAAAGGATGTGTGTTCCACGATCTCGCAATGTAGCGGGTAAATTTTGCTTAAACTTTGCATTTATGAGTGTTTTGGCTCAAAAATTAATTTAGAAACAGCCTCAATCCCAGGAAAAATCGAATTTGGTCTAAATTTAGGTTTAAAAATTGTAATTTTTAACATTGGTCTTATGGGGGTTGCTATTTTGGTAACGAAATAACAACGAAATGTATACAAAGATAAATTAACACGTTAAATAGTCTTTTGGAAGCAGCTGTCAACTAGTGAGGAGGTATAGGTTGTTGGTTGTTGGTGGTAAATTTAATACTGTAGTTTTATTACGATGACACTATAACAAAAGTGAATTAAAACTAACGAGCAAAGGCTCGGTTAACCTTGTACTAATTTATTGTTTTATCAATGAGAGAATTATTAAAAAAAAACGTTAGTTAAATAGGCCTATACATAATACAATAGTGGTATACGTCAGGGTTATTTAAAATTGAACGCAAAACGGTCAATTCGTGATTCTGTGTAAAGTAAAACCCCAAATTTGTAATCATTATAATTCAATTACATTTCAAATTTACACGTTAGAAGCTAGGTTATTTTAGGTTCGGTAAATTATTAATGTGTAGACATATTTAATATAAAAAATATTTCCTAAAACATCAAACATGACGTTTAATATTATGAAATTACCTTCTTATGGAACTTTTAAAGGCATTTTTTATTAGTAATGCACTCTTTTTCCAGATGTTACATGTTAAAACTATTTTCTATATGCCACCTTCCAATAAAGGATAACCAATCAAAAAGTATTTTTATCAATGTTTAAAACTGATGACCATATTTTCTTTTGATCGTCTTAAGAGAGTTCAGATAAGTCATCATACATTTCCTTGACGTATGAGGAATAAGGAATCATACGTTTCCCTTTGTGAAATTCTTGGTGTTCTCAGTAAAACAAATAAAGATCTTATTTTAAAACCCTCTCAAATGACTAATTGCTTCAACGAAGAAGAAATATTACATGATTCCACGAAACACTGCTTTAACTTCTTTTTCTGTAATCACATTATTTAAATTACAATTTATTTACAGTCCTTTCAATTTGTTTAGTAAATAATTTGGATCTGCAGTCCCCGCCATCTTGGATTTTTATTCCCATAAGACTAATGTTAAATTTGAAACGTCGATACACCTTTAATGGTAAAACGATTCTTCTTCATATGTAATTTTAAAGGCAATTTTGATAACTATGGGACTGTGAAATCAAAGGGTTTATATTTTTTATTGTTTGATTAAAAAACTATAAAGTATTCTCAACATTTTTTGTTCTAAGATCGATGCGTTTTTCAGTAGATTAATACCATTGATCAATATTTAATAGTAATTTTTATTTCAAAGCCCCCTAGACATTAAAATTTCTTTCGAAATGACATGAAGATGAATCTTATGTCGAACAATGCCTCTATGTAATGTCACTTCTTGCCAAATAAATGACTTATGACTTATGACCAATATTAAAGGCCTAACGGTCGTTTCAAAATCAACATTAGTCTTATTAGAATAAAAATCCAAGGTGGCTGGCACTGCAGACTAAAATAACTTTTAGAGAAAATAATGGCGATTATAGCAAACAATAATGTTTTCACCTACGAATTGAACGTTGGTAAATTTTTATTGCTAATTGTACTTTATAAAAAAATTCATAATTTATTATAGAATGAAGAAGGAAAGCTGCTACCTCATCGGAATTATTACATTAGAGGGAAGATGGATTTCAGTGCAGATAAGTCTTCGCGCATTTGGCCTACGATTGAAAACTAGAATAAGCACGAAAAGAGAATGTTGAAAGTAAAATACCCCCAGTCGCAGCAGACCTGCATACTCAGCGAATTTCCAAATTAGTAATATTAATTTTAATCAGATAAACCTGTAAACAAAGTATCTTCACATGCCCATAAATAGGGAAATAAATGTCTATTCTCATTATGATAAATAGGGAAAGAGTATGCAGGTATGCTGCCATGGGGAACACTAAAAGTAGGTTTTTAGCTTAAAAACATAATTATCTCGACCATATGAAGCCATATACTAAGTTTCATTAATATCTGCCCATTGCTAAAGGAGTTTGCCTATTCTCCATATGATTAACATGGGAAAGGAGTATGCAGGTTTGCTGCTATGATAAGCACAAAAACCAAGATTTTTTTACAATAAATGGATTAATCTCAACCAAATGAAGCTGATTACCAAATTTCAACCAAAAATATTGGTTAATAATTGAAATATTAGCACATCCTTATTCTCCATAAGATTAACATAGGAGACCCAAAATACAATGTACTGTCTTTAGACTTTGTAATATCTCGGTAACCATTGGAGATAGAGCAAAGCTTCAAAATACTAAGTTGTGTGTTTTTTAGCTAAATCCAATGGTCAAAATAAAAATTTAAAATTTTCAAAAATTACATATGAAAAATTCCAAAAACGCATTTTTGGGGTACAAAACCCCCAAAAACTACCCCTTCCGGTAGGTCGATATGTCTGGTTTACGAACTCATCCGAATAAGCGTAGGATTACACATCTCTACCAAATTTGGTGTCGATTGGACCTTTTTTACGAGAGTTATCGTGTCTAGGGACACATACATACATATATACATATATATATATATATATATATATATATATATATATATATATATATATTTAAAAATTTTAATGACTATTATTTTTGGTCTCTGGGCACCTAAAAACGAAAAAGTAACATGGTCCCGGGCTTAGGTCTTACCATGAGACCTACGGTAATAGCTTATTCCCTATGGGAAATTCGCTAAAAGTAGTTAAAATAACGACAGTTCCCGATACTATATTTAAACTAGATCGGACATCCTTAAAACAAAATGTACCCTGAAGGCCAAGGATTTGCTCGGCAAATTTAAACAGTTCTTCGTAGTCATAGTAATATCAGTCATAGATTGTACGCTAGAATGCAAAGCCCAAAAAGGTTGATTTCTTTCAAGACGAGCTCATTCGCTCTTCTTACTCACCTACACTAAGAGCTCGTTCGTTTCGCTCACTCGTCTTTCAGGGAGTTTTAATGTAGGATAAGGGCACTGCATTCTGGCATTAGTTTGTTGAAACTGTATGGATTTTACCAGTACTGTAAACGGCTGATTTCATCATTTATTTGTTGCTTTTTTTTTTTTCATATTGCAATTTTACAAATTGCTTGGTTGTTTTTTCCTACTTCTTTACTTTTATTGAACTAAATAGTCATAATCACCAGTAAAAAGTACTATGAAAATTGATATATTATATTTAATATACAGGGTGATTATAAATGAATCATCAGGTTTTAAAACGTTTTATTGATTTTGATGCTACTCAAATTCGTATATAAACTACACCAACACAAAGAAAAATTCTTAAATATTTCGTAGATACCTCTACAAGGGCTTAATATGCCGTCCATTAGCCATGGAGCACGTTTCCAATCGGTGCTGTAAATTGTCCCAAACACCGGCTAGCACTGTCTAACCCTAGCCACTGTTTCTTGGGGAACCCTAGGGAGACCACTGCTTTTAAGTTTTAACACACTTCCAGAGTTCTTAAACTGGCGCTACCACCTTGAAATGCTTTTGTGAGTTGGAGGATTCTTCCTAAAACGCCTCTGAAACCCACGCTGGACGGTTATCAAAGACGAACTTGAGTCATAATGGAAAATACAAAATGTTTTTTCTTTAATTGTAATCATTTTGAAAATGATGTACACACACACACCCAAAAAAATGGCAAGAATGAGTTTTGAACAGCTGATTATAAAACTTAAAAACATTTTCTTTAAGCATATGTTAAAATTATCAGGAAGGGACAAGAAATAAGCGAGATACGTGGCCTTAAAACCTGATGAATCATTTATAATCACCCTGTATTATGATTTACAAATTAATTTACTGGTTACAATGGAAAAACGAAATGTTTATACTGGAGCACGTGGTTCGTGATTTGACAGTTGAGTCAGCAATTATCATCAACTCTTTTGTTTTGATTTTAAACTCCATAGAACAAATGTTAAATTTTCTATAATTTCAATTCAAGTACATAACGAAATACGGGTTTTCCTAGCATAGAGACTTATACATGTTAGTTTTATACCAAAACTAAGTCGTTTGCAAAGTTTGAAGAAGATCGTTCGAGACGTTTTCGAGATCCGTGACCAAACATACATACAAATAAATACCTTACTCATATTAGAGTATAGGAATATAGGATTTAATATTTGAAGCTAACATTTTTAAGCATTGTTTTGTGAAAACTAAAAGATAAATTTTTACTTTTGATAAGGTATTGATCTTTTTACTATGTAGCTTTATAATCTGTTTCTTTTACAACTAGATAAATAACTAGATAAATAATCGTTTTAGGTATGTTTTACTTAAAACTGCACGAGAATTTGACATGAGCCAAATCATACATTAAAATTAATTAAAATAAACGGTATCAGTTAACTGACACATACTTTCTCCCTAAAATATAAAAAATATGTTAAAAGCTTCAAACATTAATGTCTTGATGACTCAGTCGGATAGCTACCGGCTGAGCAGCGCTCGTTTGACCCTACGCGCGTCTGTGACTTTTAAAAACGTACTGCAGTAGTGTGTTTTTGCGGTTGCTGGCTCAGTTCAATGACCTCTGAGGAATGTGATGACGTCATCGCCAAGGTCAATGACCCCGATGACGTCATCGATGACGTAATCGATGACGTCATCGATGATGACGCAATCGATGACGTCATACCCATGACGTCATCAAAATGACGTCATCGATGACGTAATTGATGACGTCATCATCGATGACGTCATTTCCGTGACGTCACACCCATGACGTCACAGAAATGACATGCTGATGACGTCATCATCCATTATATCATCAAAATGACGTCACTGACACTGTTAAGGTCAAGGTCACGCCGAAACTCAAAATTTTTTGGCACTTTTGCCGTTTCTCGCACTACGCTCCGAGTTTCAGTCAGAGTCCACGTGACCATTGACGACTTGGAGCGAATTTGCGACGAGAAACGGCAAAAGTGCCAAGTCAAACTCAAGTTTGCGACATGACCTTGCTTAAACCGTCATCCACTAGTCCTCAGAGGCCATTGAACAAGCACAACATCCGCAATTTCATATTACTGTGACCTTGAACACGTAACAACTACAGAGCGCCGACACCGATGCGCACCCCACGACAGCCACCGAGTGACTGAATGTCAGGCTCTGTGTATGCTAGGTATATCGGCTTGAGAGACTAAGACTCTAAACTGTCAGGAATGGGAGTAACTAACTGAATTTTGCAAGGAAAAGTCATTTCATCCAATATTTTAAACAAATCCTCATCAGTAAAACTGACATTAGTCTGTTTTGTATAAAACTTAGGGTGTCCGCGCAACAGTTTGCGCCACTTAGCTAAAGTTGAAACCCTCTTAACTTTGAGTGGTGGACATTGAGCAACTAATAAAGTCTTAACACGGCTAAGTTTCTTACCTAAAGTGTCCTGCGACATGGCTTCACCTCACAAAAGTCCGCACAATACTGAGAGAATGCTTGTAGCGCATGAGTCAAGGGAAAAGAGGTGGGGGAAACAGCAGGAGTGGGGGAAGATCACAGTGGCGGGGGAAGGTGAGGTGGTACGCTGGAGTATCGCATCACTTCACCATGAGCTGTCCTACAGTCAACACACTGTTCTCTTGGCCCGAGTTGGCACTAGAAGAAACATTTCTGTACAGCTTAGGCTGTGAGAGCCGAGGAAGCAAAGTCAAAGTGGAAATTGTGTTAAACTCCAAGATGAAGAGTCTCCTAAATAAACTAATTGTATCCTTGCAATCTCCTATAACTTTAGAGAAATACCACTTTATTAAGCGACACCTTATACTTTGGCAAAACGAAGCGGAAATGGAAAAGATTACAGTAAAATTAATTTAACTTAAAACCTGGACTGGACACTCATGGCGATACCACGTGGCGTGCAAACGCCACCCATAAACATTACAAGTTAGGTTATTGAGCACCTCTGGTACGATAACCGATGTGCTAGAGTTAAAGTGTGATGACCTTGAGTCAAAACACTGAAACACTACAAGTCGATATCGTCCCAGAGTTAAAGTGTAGTGACCTACATTCAGAACTTGTAAAATTACTTACATATAGAGAGCTAGAGAACAGCGAGACGCACCGCATGGAAGCCGGAGACATACTGGCGAAGCGGTGTTGTGCAGCCTAGGGACCCAGTTGTGGTGGGGGTATAGCCAACACTTAGAGTACAAGTGTTGTGGGTGACCTTGACCCACTTAACTTACCTGACCCCCCCCCCCCCCGACAAAAAGTGCGAACCCCCCCCCCCCCCCCCCGACAAAAAGTGCGAACCCCCCCCCCCCCCGACAAAAAGTGCGAACCCCCCCCCCCCCCCCGACAAAAAGTGCGAACCCCCCCCCCCCCCGACAAAAAGTGCGAACCCCCCCCCCCCACCCCCACCCCCACCCCCACCCCCACCCCCACCCCCACCCCCAACCCCCACCCCCACCCCCACCCCTGATATCCTGGGCGTGGCAGCCCCGGCGGGGATATAAGGGGGTCCAGCCAGAGCCGGCTCGCAGTCCGCTCCCGCGCGTTGAACGTGAACGACCGGGACGGACCGCCATAGGCATCACTAAACATTGAATGGCGCCTTCAGTGTTTAGCGAAGCCTACTCTAACTTTAAGACTTGTATTAGTTGTAAGATATTGCGCTTGCGTTTGGGTATTGCGAATTGTTTTATATGAGAGTGTTTTACTTGTACCCTATGTCTCCTGTGTCTTTTATCCTTTGTGTCTTGTTTGTTATGTGTTTAATGTGTATGTGCTTGTTCCAGCATTGACAACGTTGAGCTCAATTGTGTGTTGTAAGTGTGTTATTTGTTTCTAAAGTGTATACGCTTGTTTTAGCAATCCCCCCTTGAGCTTTTTCAATGCTCAAAGTAAATTGTAAAGTCAGGGAACGGGAGCAGGCCCCCGTGTAAAAGCATTTTATACCAACGTTAGCATGAGTCCTCTCAGGCATGCAATATTGCGGCTGGGTTTGGGACTCGGTCCGTTTGTATGCTGACATGCAGACCACAGCTGTGGCCAATTTGCGGTGGCCTCTGCACTCGGACCGAGGGCGTAAGCCACTAGGGCTGTCCTCAACCTCTTGTTTCCCTTCTGGAAACTCAAAATTATGTAAATGAATCTTTGTTAGCTATTTGTGTTTTTAGTCCCCAAGGCCCCCGAACATTCGTGGTTCGCCATGGATGTACGGGGGCCGAAATTTTTTTAATGTCCGTGTGGCCTTGACCCACAAAGATTTATAAAAATTTACTGCATTGATAAAGTTAAATAGTAAAGGTAGGGTACGGGAGTAGACCCCCGTGTAAAACAATTTTAAACCAATTTTAGCATGGGTCCTCTCAGGCATGCAATATTGCGGCTGGGTTTGGGACTCGGTCCGTTTGTATGCTGACATGCAGACCACAGCTGTGGCCAATTTGCGGTGGCCTCTGCACTCGGACCGAGGGCGTAAGCCACTAGGGCTGTCCTCAACCTCTCTCAAAATTAAGTAAATGTTTTGTTAGCTATTGAAAAGACAATGCAGTAAATGTTTACAAGTCTTGCGTGGCGAAGGGAACACGACATTGGATGTTGCCTTGTTGTCATAGTTGGGTCTCTTTGGAGGCTACAGCGATGACAACCCAAGTGCCCCACACCCCCATCGGGGTGTGGGGCTTAATTTTTTAAAGTTTTTCCGTGACCTTGACCTAAATATATAAAAGTTTCCAAAATTCTTTAACAGTCAGGTCTTATTAACAAGGTAAATATATTAAGCTCTTTAAAAAAAATGTACAAGTCAAGTAACACCCAAGGTTTGACTCGTCTATAAGTGTGTCTTTTTGGAGGCTTCAGCGATGTTAACATAAACGCCTTAAGTGAGGCTTATTGTTTTAAATTGACCCCCCCCCCCCCCCCCCCCGACAAAAGTGCGAACCCCCCCCCCCCCCGACAAAAAGTGCGAAACCCCCCCCCCCCCCCGATATCCTGGGCGTGGCAGCCTCGGCGGGGATATAAGGCGGCCGGTTGGCATGCACCTCTCATTCCTGTCCAGGTTCCCGTACCGGACGGCCCTCTCTCGCTCCTGAGATTTTGTTTACTTATTTCAATCTTCTTTTCATATTTACTCTTTTCATATTTACTCTTCATTTTTCGCTTCATCAAGATGGGTCTTAAGCTCAAGAATTACCCACCAGCTTCTCCAACCTCGGCCAACACGCCTCAGCCCTCATCGTCCTCCGCTCCGATCCTAGAATACCTCATGACAGCGCAGATTCTGAGCTGCCTGACGATGCCGCCACCGCCGCCGCCACCGCAGCCTGCCTCGATGCCCAGCCTTTCACCATTGCCACCAACATTGGAAGAGGTTGGCGCACCTTCGGCTTCGGAAGAGGCTGGCGCACCCGCGGCATCTTCAAAGAACCCCAGCGGACGAGTCCTGATAGCCTCTCCAGCACTCTCTCTGCTATCGGACTCGGGATCGGAGTCTGCGGTGTTCGAAGAGGCTCCAAGGTCGAGGATAACCCCCTACAGTCGAACTAAGAAAATCCTATCCTACACCAAATCCCAATGTCCCTCACCCATATCCCCCATGCCACCTACACCAACCAAACCACCCCGTAAATCAATCTTCTCCCCCGAACTTCCCTCAATCGACCTAACCCGTTCACCTACCCCACCCAAAATTGTCTGCAGCCTACCTTTTGACCTTCTTAAATCTTCACCTCCCACCTCCATCCCTTCTAGCCAGCCTAAACCGGAAGAGCTCCAAAACACTCCAGTAAAGCGTCCAACACAAAAACGTAAGCGTGTTAAACTCCCTGCTGGCAAGGGTAATAAATGCGATTACGTGTGGATGTCAAAAGACTTTGGGGTTCTTTGCTGTCAGAAGTTTGCTGTTTTAGATAAAGACCGTTGCCAAACGCACTTGAACAAAAATATCAATCTTCCGAGAGTAAGACCCTACAGTCTTAACAACATTAGGTCTAAAACATCCCAACCCAGACATCCCCACAGTCCGCAACCGCTTGATATTAGAAGACTTAAAGTGGATGAAAAATATTATTTTATTGCTCAAACTTATGGAGCTTTTGATGCCAAAGTAGAAATCATTGTAAAAGGTGATGGCAGCCTTCATACAATGAAAGTACCCGTTCGGATGGTACAAAGACAATTTTTCATCCATAAAAAAGGCTATCTAATACGAAGGGAAGGATGTAGGCCTACCAAAATAAATTCTAAATTGTTAGGTTGTGTTGGACAATATTTAAAAGTCTTTTTCCAAATTATTTTTCCAAATTTAGTCTTAACTCTCTTAAAGTAAGGGAGAGGGGTATTATACAAGTCAACTAATAAAAAAAAAATACTTGACTTGTATAATACTTTAACCTGGCGGTGATGTAAAGTCACTGGGACAATCTCAAACCGTGTCCTTGAGGGTGAAGACTAAGTTACAAATAAATCATTAACAAATAAAAACTTACCTCCAAACACTTGTAGCTTGCTACAAGTGTTTGGAGGTAAAAATTTTTCAAAGTTTGAATGACCTTGACATATATATCAGTCTTAATTCTTAACAAAAAACCTCCAAACACTTGCGGCTTGCCACAAGTGTTTGGAGGTGAAAATATTTTTCAAAGTTTGAATGACCTTGACATATATAAACTACACTTTAAGTAAAGTGCTAACCATGCGATTAAGGTGTGTGTATTACGTGATACCCCCACTCTGACGCTTTACTAAGCTTGTATGAACCGTTTATTTGCTTCAGTCTGTTCTGTGAGGGGGTCACCCTTGGCTTGGTGGGGGATATAAGGCGGCCAGGTTGCACGCACTTCTCATTCCACATCCAGCTATCGTACGGACTGGTTATTCCCGCCTTCAACACTACATTCCCATTATCACCGTTTACATTATTTCACTTTTCCATTTTCAAAATGCCTCCGAAGCTCAAGAACTATCCACCAGCTTCCAAAACCACCTCGACCGACACGCCCCCTGCTCCAATACTCCAATATTTGATAACCGCAGAATTCCTGAGCAGCCTGAAGATGCCCAGCCTGCCACCATTACCGTCGACAGTGCCACCAACATCGGAAGAGGCTGCCCTACGTCCAGCGCTGAAATTGTATAAAATATTCTGTTGTTTACTTGATAAAATGCTAAAAAAACAACCACCGATACCAAATACTTTCACGTACAAGCTACCCCTGATAGACAAGGATGATGTAAGCAAACTATCATCAATTCAAGTGAAATTTCTGGAAGAAAAAATTCTTGTTTCTGTAAAAGAAGTGTTTCATAATGAATATTCAAAAAGATTGGCTTTCAACTTTATTAGGGAACATGCAGGACGTGAAAAAGCACAGTATCCAAGACTATATTATTTATATCTCTTTGAGAATGGAGCAAGTGTAACGGTAGAAATAACTATCATATTAATGTAATTCTCCCTACCAAGGTTATGAGGTTAGGAGTGCATAATTTGGATGAACTGAACCTAATGTTTTAGGAACTGGAATATTTGATACATCAGAATTGTACGCTTTGTGAAATTGAAATTTTTAAATTGAAATAAAATGTGTTGAACTAGGACTCGAACTTGGACTTGATTGAGGTTTTGTAGAACAGAGCGGGGGATAGATCACTTTGCGGCAATGGACTAGCATGCTGCTTAGTGGTCTATCCCCCGCTCAAAGGGTATCTTTACATGACCTTGACCCACATAAATGCATACTTGGTGGGGGTATAAAAGGGTAAGCAAATTGGATGGATACAACACTTCCATACCATGGCTCCACTTGACAACACCGTGTTCCATTGCAACAGAATTGTCTCTATTCTGGAGGTAATACCTCTAGAAATTATAGAAGTAGAGGACCAACTACCTGCGGTTGATCAAGAAGAGGAGGAGGAAGAAATAATGGATATTGAAACGGACTCTGATGAAGCTGGTTCAACGGACAATGAAGTGGACTTGCACGCCTACGAAACATTAGAGTCATCATCTGAGTCGGAAATGGAATTCCAATTGGAAATTGAAGAAGAAGAAGAACAAGACACTCCTCATCGTCCAATGGATAGAATGTTAGTTGCCAGAAGAATTATGTATTGTCATCGCTGCCTATTCCGTGATGAGGATGATTCCAACTCTGATGGTGATGTTTCACCTTTGTAAGAAGTTTTAAACAAAAAGTAAAAAAAAAAAAAAAACAATGTGAGCGGGGGATAGAGCACTTTGTAGTAATTGATGCTGCTTAGTGCTCTATCCCCCGCTCAAAATAATAATTCCAAATGACCTTGACCTATATAAAGTTGTTGGAACAGACGTCTTTGAAAAACTCGTACAAAATGGTGGATTTAGATCAAACATCATCAGTTTCTCAAGCCTGTTGAAGAATGTATTGGAAATGGGTGTTTAAAAGCCAAATCTACTACATGATTGATAAACCGGATGTATATGACGTCACTTTCCCCCACCCTTCAACCTCGGGTATAAAGGGACCCAGTTGAGCGCGCTGCCCATTATTGCGTGGACATTCACAGAGTGTGCATTCAAAGCCAAACTGTTTGAAATGGCTCTTTGCGACATTTGTGGGGAAATTTTTGAAGACGGAGATCTTTTCACCCTACACAGAGAATTACATGAAGAAGATGGAAAAAAAGATATTATCATCGATGAAATAGACTTAGACTCAATTGACCGGTTTTTGGAAGAGCATCAGAAGCAGATGGACTACTACGACGGCTATCTACAGCAAATGCAAAGAAGAAGACCTAGTGTGATCCAATTTGCTGGTGCTGGACCATCCACTACTAGAAGACCTATTGAAGAAGAGGATATGCAAGAAGAGGACACGGAAGAAGAGGACATGGAAGAAGAACTGGAAGATGTGAGACAACTGCGCACCACGGCCTTACCAGGACGAGTTGTAACACATTTTAAAATTGATAATGTACAATTGGAATTGGATAATTTTATAACCCAGGCCAGAGTACTTGTTGGAAAAACGCTAAAAGAAGAATTACAGAGATTGAACTTCATTAAATTTGGACTGGTGTTAGAATCAAAGTTTACCAATACTGATGGTGAAACGGCATTAAGAGCATTCATTACCAAAAACCGAACCCTTACAACTAAATCTGATATCAATGAAATTATTGAAGAATGTTTGGATGAACTGCTAGTTAAACTGCAAGAACATGAAGGAAGAGGATCCGGCTGGAGTCTGTCATCGATTGAAGGTATGGATGTAAGGGTTCACAAGCACGGATATGGTATAAGGGGTAGTAGTTATATACCTTTGCCAAAGAAGATACAAGCTACCAAATCTTGTATCAATGTGCAAAATGAGGACAATGAATGCTTTAAATATGCTATGCTAACAAAATATGTGCAAGAAAATCCATGTAGAGTTAGCAGAGCGTATCAAAATGTCCAACACCGCTACAACTTTCGAGGTTTGTCATACCCTGTTAGTGTTAAAAGTATTGGTAATTTTGAGAAACAAAACCCAGGTGTTTCTGTAAACGTGTTTGGTTTAGATGATTCCAATAGTGTTTATCCTCTGAGAGTATCAAAATTTGAGGAAAGAAACCACACGGATCTGTTATTGATAACTAAGGGTGAAATTTCACATTATGTGTGGATAAAGGACTTTGCAGCCTTGGTTAAAAATCAATTATCAAAACAGAAACGTAGGTTAACAGTGTGTAAAAGATGTTTCTGTTTTACATATAAAGAGTTGAGACGTGGAGGATCGGAGTGGTTGTCGGAACACCAGCGGCTTTGTAATGACAACTATGAAGTGAAGATTAGTCTGCCACCACCATCTAGAGCATTTGTCCAGTTCAATAAAACAGTTCACCAATACCGGATTCCACTAGTTATCTATGCTGACTTTGAATCCACGTTAGTGCCGCAGGAACTTCCGGATGGTGAAGTAAATAGAAGAACCAAATATCAATTGCATCAACCTAACAGTTTTTGCTTATTGGTGAAATCTACTTTACCTGAAGAACAATTGCAAGACTATGGCTTAACATCCACTCCGATACTCTACCGTGGGGAAGAAGCTGCTAAGTATTTTGTAGACCAGTTGTATGACATTGCTGAAAAGGCGGAACGCTTATACGGTAATGTTTTACCCATGGAACCTTTGAACCAAAATCAACAAGAAGAATACATTTCAGCAACAAGATGTTATCTATGTAAGAAGAGCTTCAGTGAAGAAAATCCAAAAGTAAGAGATCATGATCACCTCACAGGGTTATACAGAGGACCTGCTTGTAATTCATGCAATATAAATTACAAACTGCCAAACTTTATCCCTGTAGTGTTACACAATCTTAGCGGCTACGACTCCCACTTCATTATTCCAGAGTTAGGAAGAGATAATGGTAAAATTGATGTTCTTGCTACAACATTGGAAAAGTACATCAGTTTCTCAAAAACAGTAGGTAAAATTAAACTTCGCTTCGTAGACTCTTATAGATTTATGGCATCTAGTTTGAGCAGATTGTCTGAGAACCTAAGAAGAGAAGACTTAAAAGAAACCAGCAAAATTGTATCTGAAGATAAATTGGACTTAGTAATGCGTAAAGGAGTGTTCCCCTATGATTACATAACTTCTGCAGAAAAATTTGAAGAAACCAGTCTACCACCGATTGAAGCCTTCAATAGCAAGTTAAATGAAAGTGCAATCACCGTTGAAGACTACAATCATGCATGTAATGTTTGGAACCAACTAAACATTCAAACCTTAGGGGAATATTCTGACTTTTATATAAAATTGGACGTAACTCTGCTGTGCGATGTGATGGAAGAATTCAGAAACACCTGCTTCTCCGCCTATGGACTGGACCCTCTACACTCGTACACATCTCCAGGATTAGCATGGCAAGCTATGCTAAAGTCAACCAACTGTCGACTGGAACTTCTAACGGATATTGATATGGTGCTCATGATGGAATCTGGTGTACGGGGCGGTTTGACACAAGCTGTAACACGTCATGTCAAAGCCAACAACAAGTACATCCCCGGCTTCGACGAGCAACAACCATCGGTCTACCTTGGCTATTTTGATGCAAACAACCTTTATGGTTGGGCAATGTCAAATCCGCTTCCCTACGCTGACTTCAAGTGGATCGACCCGGCCACCATCGGAGACATCTCACAGATTCCAAAGGATGGTCCAAAAGGCTATATTTTGGACTGTGATTTTGAATACCCGGAGCACCTTCATGACCATCACTACGACTTGCCTCTCCTAGCCAAGACTGAAGTTTCACCGACAGGAAGATGGCCAAAATTGATGATGACCTTGGAGAATAAGGATCGCTATGTGGCTCACTACTGGGTAGTTCAACAGGCTCTTGAATTGGGTCTACGTATAGTGAGAATTCATAGAGCAATTGAATTCACCCAGTCTTGTTGGTTGAAACCATATATTGATTCCAACACTGCAAGAAGAGCTGCAGCGACAACAGCATTTGAAAAGGACTTCTATAAATTAATGAACAATGCCATCTTTGGGAAGACCTTGGAGAACAAAAGAAAACACAAAAATGTAAAATTAGTGAGTGATCCTAGGAAATTGGAAAAATTAGTGCAAAAACCAAATTTCGGAACATCCATGATTATAAACGAAAATCTAGTCGCTGTCAGTATGAAGAAAACAACAATAGTCATGGACCGTCCGTTATACATAGGTATGTCGATTTTGGATATAAGTAAAACCCTGATGTATGATTTCCATTATAACAAAATGGTTAAACATTACGGAAGGGAAAACATTGGAGTCGCATACATGGATACGGACGCGTTTATCTACTGGATAAAGACTTTGGACATGTATGAAGACCTAAGGACTTTTCCATACAAAGAAGATTTCGATTTTTCTGACTATCCGAAAAACCATCCAAATTTTAATGAAAAATATAAAAAAGTAATTGGAAAATTCAAAGATGAAGCAAATGGAATGCCTTTAGAAGAAATAGTGGCGCTGATGGCGAAATTGTATTCATTTAAGATGTACCACGAGAACAACACACCGACAGTGAAGAAAGCAAAAGGAGTGAAGACATCTTATTTGAAAAAACACGTGACATTTGACCACTACAAGACTTGTTTGTTTGAAGATACTACGATATCAGCAACATTCAACAATATCCGAAGCTTCAAGCATCAAGTCTACAGTGTCACCGAAATTAAAAAAGCGTTGTCAGCTCGGGATGATAAAAGATACATTATGCCCGACAAAATCCACACTCTTCCTTTTGGCCACTACTCTCTAAACCCTATCAACTAGTAACCTATTCTTCGTCCTTCTACAACTACGACCTTATTCCTTTCTCCTTCCGTAAAAAAATGGGGAACACGGCAAGTCCAACGCCGTGTTCCCCATTTTTTTACACAAGTTTGGATGACCTTGACCCATATAAATGATGTGAATATTTAAAACAACATTCATTGTGATTATACATGTGATACAACAAACATTGAAACCTGCAATATGAAGGACTTAAAGCAACAAATTGTCAACGAACTTCATAAACCTGCAAGAAGAAAGTTTCCACGAAGAAATACGGTGATAAAAGGAATTAATGATTTATATCAAGCGGATTTAATCGAAATGATTCCTTATAGCAAACAAAATAAAGGATATAAATACATATTGACTGTTATTAACTGTTTTTCAAAAATGGCAGATGCTTTACCACTAAAAGATAAAAGTGGCAAAAGTGTTACAAAAGCAATGGAAACAGCTATACAAAGAGACAAACATACTATTAAACATTTACAAACAGATGATGGAAAAGAATATTTTAATAAGGAATTTGCAAATTTAATGAAAAAACACAATATAAACCATTATTCAACCAATTCAGAAGTAAAAGCCTCAATAATCGAAAGATTCAACAGAACTTTAAAAAGTGCAATGTATAAAATGTTTTCCAACAGAGGATCGCACATATGGATTGATATGTTACCAAAACTTATAAACGATTACAATAACAAATTTCATAGGACTATCGGGATGAAACCAAACCAAGTAACTAGTAAAAATGAAAACCTTGTATTAAAACGTATAAAAACGAATACTAAACCAAAAGTTGAAAAACTAAAGCCTAAAAAATTTAATGTGGGTGATAAAGTGCGAATAAGTAAATATAAAGGTGTATTCAGTAAAAGATACCTGCCAAATTGGACCAATGAGGTTTTTACTGTATTCAAAGTACAACCTACAGTACCTGAGACATATATTTTAAAAGATAATAAAGGACAATTGCTTGAAGGAGGGTTTTATGGACATGAAATGTTAAAATCAACAGTAGGCGATGTATATTTAGTTGAAAAGGTGTTGCAACGGAAAAAAGATAAGGTCAAAGTACGATGGTTAGGATTTAATAAGACGGAAGATTCTTGGATACCTAAAAAGGATTTGATATAACGATAGAGAATCATTTTAGGTTGAACCATTACAAAGGATGGAGATAGTACCACAAAAAGAGAGTTTTACTATTAATAATATAGATGAACTCACAGTGGATAATTCAGAATTCAATAGTGGGAAGCATGGCAATTTGTTACCAAACACCGTTCGTTGTCTGGTTACCGGACCTTCCAACTGTGGAAAAACTAATGTAGTATTCAATTTGATTACAAACCCTAAAGGATTACGATTTAACAATCTATATGTATTTTCAAAATCACTACAACAACCAAAGTATCAATTATTGGAAAAAATACTGACTAATGTGCCTGAAGTTAAATATTTAAAGTTTAATGCAAGCGAGAGTGTCATGCAGCCACAAGAAGCTAAACCATTCTCCGTGTTTATATTCGACGATGTATCTTGTGAAAACCAAAACACAATAAGGAATTACTTCGCTATGGGTCGACATAACAACATAGATAGCATTTATATTGGCCAAACTTACAGCAAAATACCTAAACAACTCATTAGAGACAATGCAAACATGTTAATTGTATTTAAACAGGACGAAACCAACCTAAAACATATATATTTTGATCATGTAAATGCGGATATGACATTTGAACGATTTAAAGAGTTGTGTGGAAAGGCTTGGGCTGAAAAGTATGGGTTCCTAACAATTATGAAGGAACAACCGCTAAACAATGGTCGATACAGGATAGGATTTGATAAATTTATATTAATACATTAAACGTGGTATAACACATTCATTGTTGTACAACACGTCTTGCTACAAACATGGTTAACCAAGAAAAATTAGTAAAAGAAATAAAATCACTTAGTGATTCTATTCGGGCTAAAAACAGAGCATTGAAACTAGGTATTAGCGAGAGGGAGAAATTCCTTGAATCTACTTTTAAACCTATTACTGAACCCTTGAAACAATTAAACAAAAAATTTGCTAAACCTGTATTGGAAGGAGATGCGATTGCACCTATTACGAAGTTTGAAAGAGAAAATGTAAAATCAGAAGATTTTAGTGATGAAGACCTGGAATCCTCTACGTATAGTGGTTTTACCGGTGGAGAACCCGAAAGAGAGCTAGAATCACCGGACTATAGTGGAATAAAAGATTTATATGAAGTAAAAGCCAAAAGAGGACATGAAGTTGTATCAACTGCTAGTGAAGAGGAAAAAGAAGAAGAGACAAGGGAAGGTCCGTCAAACATAAGCTTATTGGGTGAAAACATTCATAACAAAGGACCTTTAGGAAGGAAATACATGGTAAAAATGTTACTCGGAACAATTCCTAATAAGAATTACCATAGTTATGGAGCGAGATTAACAGAAGACGGTTTAATGATAGGTAATAGCCCGTTAAACGTTGACGAACATGATAATATTGTCATTGGTGATCAAAGGTATAAGGGCACAAAAGGATTATTTGAATTATTATTTGAAAATAAGCCTTCAGTATCGGTAGTGAAAGAAAAAGACATGGAAGCATATAAAAATATTTTGGAACAGACAAATGCATATAGGAGAAAGTATTTACCTGACCAGCCTCCTTTTAGATCTAAGTCTTTAAAATATAAACAATTTGTATCCAAGTTAATACCAACTAGAAGACAAACAATGCCGTTAACACAAAGAAAACCTGTAAAACGAAGATTTATGGCATCCACTTTGGATGTAAGTGCTCTGGAACGAAGAAAAAGAAGTAAGTCCGTTACGGGTACAGGTTTAATGAAGAAACTATATAACACAAATGTTATTTATTACAATAATATCAATAAATTGGTGGATAGAATGAAACTAATACATGAAGCTAAAGAAGCGGGTCATACTGGATTGGAAAACGAATGGGTGGCTTTAGTGGATGAACTCCGAAACCGTGGGGTAATCTCATAAAAATGCGTTACTCCCTAGAATACTATTCAGTTGCACCATGAGTGTCGACAAGTTCGGACGTTACTCCTCGGATGGGTTATATTATGCCAATAGTTTAAAAAGAAGTGCTGGTTTACCACAAACACCTGATGGAGATTATGATATGAGTAATAAAAGGTTAAAAAACATAAAAGATCCTACGGATGAAAACGATGCAATAAATCTAAAAATATTAAAGGAAAAGATATCGCCAACATTAAAACTACAAAATAACACATATGACGCAGAAGATCATAGAATTATCAACGTTGGTAAACCAAATCAAAACGGTGATGCGATAAACAAAGGTTATTTGTCATCTGAATTAAAAAATACGTTAAAATTCAATGGGAAAACGTATAGTGCCAACAATAAACGTATATCCAACGTAGATGACCCTAAAGATGCAAAAGACAGCGTAAATAGACGCTATTTACATTCTTTGATACCTGAAAAGACAAAAGATGGATTTTCTTTTTATAAATTTGTTATTAACGATATAGGTTATCCAAAAAATGAAAATGATGCTGTAAATCTCAAATATATAAAAGATCATTGTGTCATACGTGATGTGGGAGTTATCGATTGTCTTGGCAATTGTTTGGCGAATGTAAAAGATGGTTCAGCACCATCTGATGGTGCAACAGTGGGTCAAATGAAAGAGACTTTAAAACAAGAAACAACTGGATTTGCAAAACGAGATGAAGTATTATCAAAGCAAGGGGATGACTTTATTCAAGGTAATGAAAAATTTAATTTATTAACATACAAAAATGATGCTTGGGATTGCATGGATAAAAAGTTATCAAATATGGGATGGGGTTATGAAAAACAAGATGCAGCTGCTTTATCACAAACCGTACATCTAGATCCAGATCGATATTTTAGATGGTTTACATGTAATAATAGAGTGATAAGAGACTTGGCACAAGGAAGAGAAGCAAATGATGCTGCAACTGTAGGACAGACCATTACAACATCATTAAAGGATAGTAAAGTGTATAATTGTAATAATAAACGTATAACAAACCTTAAAGACCCTGAACATGTAGATAATGCTGTCACTGTTAATTTTCTTGTAAAAGTTTTAGGTAATGCGATATTTGATTTACACAATCATTTTACACCAGATATTCTTCAAGGAAAATCAGGTCATAATACTTATGCTGAATCCATGAGAGGTGAGTATATTAAACGAGAAATTTATAATAAATACTTTATTAACCCTAAAACGAAACAGTTTAGATCATCAGATTGGGGTGATATTGATATTTAAGTAAATAACTCAATAAATGACTTCATTTATGTGCAACCTGTCATAGAGTTAACACATGAGTTGCACATTGCCATTATAAAAGGACAATAATGACGTTCAAGTACATCAGTCCATATCGAGACACTGCAAGAAAAGGAGGTGGGATCACGTCCACAGCGGTTTCTCTGTTAAGTAAAGCTTTAAAACAAATTCCAGTAGGATCCATAGTAAATAGAGCAATAGACGCATTACCATACGAATTTCATATACCAGGAGGTTATCAGTATTGCGGACCAGGAACTAAATTGAAAAAACGACTGGAAAGAGGCGATCCTGGCATAAACAAGTTAGATCAGGCTTGTAAAGAACACGATATCGCATATTCCACGTTTGCCGATTCAAAAAATAGATCAATAGCTGACAAAAAGCTTGCGGACATAGCTTGGCAACGAGTAAAATCAAGTGACGCTAGCATAGCAGAAAAAGCAGCAGCTTTAGCAGTAACAGCAGGTATGAAGGCTAAAACAGCAGTAGGAGGTGGAAGAAGGAGGAGAAGGAGAGTAAAAAGGAGGTCAACCACAAGAAAACATGGAGGAAATATAAAAAGAAGACGACGATCTACAAGAAAAGGCAGGAAGAAGCCCACCGTATGGTCAATGGTAAAAAACGGGGCAGGTCTTTACCTAAGACCTTATCGTGCATATTAAATGAAAGAAATCAATTGGTCATACCACAAAAAGCATTAACCAATATTGAATTATTTAAATATATTTCCTGTTTAAAAATACCATTTTTCCGCGGTGTGTTTATGAAAGACAGTTTACCAAAGAAAATGTGGCAAAATGAGACTGGAATTGTAAATTTGGATAATACTGAAGGGCCCGGCACCCATTGGGTTTGTTATAAGAAACTAAATAACAATGTATATTATTTTGATAGTTTCGGTAATTTGCCACCACCAAAAGAACTTCAAAATTACTTTAAATCTGCTAAAAACATATATTATAACTATAAAAGAGAACAACCTGATAATACTTCAATATGCGGCCATTTATGTTTGGAATTTCTAGCTAAAAGTATCAGTCACTATTGAGATGTCTTCCTATACGGTATCATTAACAGGAAAATCGTCCACTTTACGAAGTATCCTTTTTCCAGCGTTACGCTTGCAAAAAGGAAGGTTTTGGGAGGCGGCACTATTGGATTTTACAACTTACAACTCTATCCCCAATGTTACGGAAGGTAAAAATAACGTATTGCATTATTATAAGGGAAAGGATGCCAGTGGAAAATTTACAGACTTACAAGAGTGCAGGTTACCCACAGGTTCTTATGAAATTGATCATATAAATGAATTTTTGCAAACTAAAATGGGAAAAGACAATATAACATTAAAAGGTAATAATAATACGATGAAAGCTGAAATTACTTCCAAATATTATATAGATTTCACTCAACCGAACTCAATTGGTGATTTATTAGGATTTTCCAACGATGAGCCTGTTTTAGAACCAGATGTAACACATTCCGGTAAGAAAACAGTAACAATATTAAAAGTCAATAGTATAGACATAACTTGTAACATTATACAAGGTGCTTACAGGGATGGGGCTAACACCCACATCATACATACTTTTTACCCAAGTGTACCACCTGGATTTAAAATTGTTGAAAAGCCACAAAACCTGGTATATCTACCGTTGAACACCACTTTCATTTCAGACATCGTGTTGAGCGTATTGGATCAAGACGGTAACTTGGTAGACTTCAGAGAAGAGCCTATTACGATTAGATTACATTTAAAATCGACACTTTAATACAAAACTATGGGTTTAACATTTAAAAGCGAACAACCTACGGGAAACCGCATTAGTAGCTCTTCAGCTGTGGAGGAGTTAACACGCGAGAACATTCGTTTCTTAGAGAGAATTGGATTAAAATTAACCGAGTATGGATATACTGGATATAGCGCAGGGTCCAACATTCGACGAAACCCTATGGGAAAAAGAATATCACACCCACAACCCTTACACTTCATCGAAATTAAACAATAACGATGAAATTCGTATTCCCATACAAAATCAAGACATTTACACACTACCATGTGAAAGTTACTTGTATATTGAAGGACAAGTTACTAAAAAGGACGGTACTACTGTTGGTACAACAGTTCCATTTATAAATAATCCTATGGCTTTCCTATTTGATGAAATTAGATATGAAATATCAGGTGTAACAGTTGATTCCACTAAAAAAGTAGGTATTACGACAACTTTAAAAGGATTAACATCTATAACACCCAATGAAACCAATTTACTTAAACCTGCCGGATGGGTATTACCTACGATTGACACGATCACTCCAGATCCAAATGGATATTTTGATTTTCATATTCCATTACGTTTGCTGCTTGGTTTTGCTGAAGATTATAGGAAAATAATATTAAACGTTAAACAAGAATTAGTTTTGTTGAGATCTTCTAACGATAAAGACATTATTAAAGCTGCAGATGCTACTACAGATGCGACTTTAGAATGGAAATTAAAATTAGACAAAATTGTATGGAGAGTTCCACATGTTAAATTGGCTGACGAGCATAGAATGCTACTTTTAAGAAAATTAAAAGCCGATCGTGATATTGTTATTCCATTTAGAAGTTGGGAATTTCATGAGCATCCCAGTTTACCTACTACGGATCGACACACTTGGACTGTTAAAACATCGAATTATGTAGAACGAGCCAGGTATATTATATTTGGTTTACAAACAGGTAGAAGAGACGCCATTACTAAACATGCAGGACAATTTGATCATTGTGACTTGAAAAATATTAAAGTTTATTTAAATTCACAATTCTTTCCATACGACAATTTAAATGTGTCATTCACTAAGAAGAAATACAGTATATTGTACGATATGTACGCGAGATTCCAAAGTTCATATTACGGTAAAACAAATACACCTTTATTACCACCTGACAAATATTTCGATGCCTACCCAATAGTTGTAATCGATTGTTCTAAACAAAATGAATCAGTAAAGTCTTCAAGTGTGGATATAAAAATAGAAATGGAATTCAACGATGCTATACCGGCTAATACAACTGCATACTGTTTAATTCTACATGATAAAATCGTAACATACACACCTTTAACCGGAATTGTTAAAAATGTATTGTAAGAACCGGTTTTGTTTCATTCCGCGAGTATAAAAGCAGAGCGTACAGACCGCTCCTCATCAGTTTGTTGCCTACTGTTGTATGGGTAGCATCGTATTCAATATGGCTTCTCCTAGTGGTACACCTGAAAATGTGGTAGATATTGAGAAGGAGATATCTGAGTTTTTAGATCCTCAAGGTCACCAGGAAGGAGGTGAACAAAACGTTTGCGGACAACTTCACGCCAGTAATAATGTTGAAGAAAAAGGTAAAAGAAGAAAGACTATACAAAAGAGAAAAAGGGATATTGAAGATAATATTTCTCCAAACATATTGAGTGAGGTATTTTTGCGAATATTTTACCCAATCTCTTCCAGTTTGGATAAAAGTGTTTTAATCGGTGTTATGAAATCTACAGATTATTCCCCTACTGTAATTTTAACTCATGGACCCAAAATGATTTTGTTTACGGACAGTGCTTGGGAATCGTTTATGAAACATTTGCATCTACTAGAATGCTATTTAAGTAGTAACATGTTTGGAAGAAAGACAAGAGTAGGACTTTTGGATTCAAATGTGGAAATTGATATCATTAAACAACGTGGTGATCATCAGCTACGGTTTAGAGACACAACAAGACATGATAACAAAATTCAACTTAATCGAGAGGAGTTTTTCATTTTAACTTGTGCTACTGAACCTATAACAAGATACTTGAGACAACTGGTGTTTTCAAGTTCGATTATTAAAGATTATCTGGAAGACACATTGGACAAACAACCGGACGCACCTATATTATACGGACCTGTGGATACTTCTATATTTAATAGAGTTCCTCATGAAGTACAGATGTGGAGACAATTGGAAAAGTACGCTCAACTACATAAGAAATCAGTAAAACAGGAAGAAGAGGAAGATGGAGGAGAAGAATCAAGTGTTAGTGATGAAAATGAAAATAAGGAAAATATAAAGATGGAAACTTAAATGACAATGGTTAGTTTTTAAAACAATAACCAACATTTTGTGGGGTTAGGCCTATTGGGGACGGTGCCCACGTTAAATATACACCAACGCGCCAACAACTGTACGGCCTGGTATAAAAGTAGTACCTACCGTGGTGTGGAAATCAGTTGACCTCCTGACTTCGTAATGAGCAGACGTGTGACCTTCAAAATGGACAAGGGAGAAGAACAACAAGTAAAGTCCAAGCCTGGTATTATTGAGTTTCAAGCGTTTCGTGGTAATGATGATAGATTCATTATAAAAGAACTTGTGTTTTTGGACATGAATACAAGTGTTCCTTATTCGTTTTTATTTAAACCACCATGTTCTTATTCGTCTTTAACTAGTAAAGCCGCTACTACCAACAGATGGATTTCAAAACACTTCCATCATATCGATTGGTATGATGGTTTTACAAGTTACACGGACTTGTATCATATTATGCATCACTTTTCAGACAAGTTTACCAATATTTACACAAAGGGGCTGGAAAAGAAAAGATGGATCGAAGGATTTACTCATGTTCCGGTTAATGATGTGGAATTGGATAAGAATTATCAATACATGCTGGAAACCATATGTATTTGTACAAAAAGCCCAGAACATGATAAAGATAGACATTGCGCTTTGAAAAATGCCTATAAACTCGCCTCTTACCTTCAAAGTGGGGAATTGGGGAGTGGTGGGGGTAACGGAGAGTATATAAGTGGGGAGCAGACAGGGACCTGGCATGAGTATTACTCGAGATTCCGAGACGACAACATCTCCGAGCAAGAAGACGATCTGTAACCTGACCATGGCATCTCACCAGTTCCTTCAGACTTTGGTCGAGCAGTTCAATGCTCACTCCAAGTCAACAATATTACCTGTAAAGAAGTGCTCGGAACTAAAAGACGAGAAGCACTACATAATCCATGCTATGAAGAAGATGGAGACTACAGTTGGGGAGGCCATCTGCTGCAGTCTCAGCGAGGCACCGTTTACTCCGGGGGATGAACCAAAGTTCCAGGTGTACCTGCCCAAGAGATTCGTCCATCTTCTACAAAACGAGGATCTTCGCTCTATTCAACCCGGGTGTCTATACCTGGTGTCCCACGGCTGCACGGGTAGCAATTCTACAGAGTTGACCATCCACATCGCTGACAAGCAGCAGTGTTAGATTTAAGTTTTAATGTTGTACATATGTTGTTGTTGTAATGTTTTATAAATAAACAAATCATAAAAGACAAAAAAAAAATAAAAAAAAACAAAAAATGCAACATATCAATATGTGACAGACTTCACGTATTGATATGTTGCATTTTTTTTTAAACTTCGCGGGTGACCTTGACCTTTGACCTTTGCATTTCACAATTACCCCCACTACTGTAATTACCCCCACTACCGCACTAGGATTCAAACCTGCTTGGATGCGAAAAACGGTCAGTCTGTTGCCAACTAGCAAACGATGAGCACCTTGTACGAGCTTTGCATACAACGAGTTATAACTCACAAGGACTTGTTCCCAACATGTTTACAAGACAACATCCCACTAACAATAAAAGAAGATGTCAAACGCTACAGGAGGGAAAATACAGGGTATTCGGAATACTCCTGGTATAAGTTCCACGACGGGGAAAAGTTTTGTAGGCCTTGTGGCGAGGCCGCCGTCAGAGACCTTCGGCGATTCGTACAGGATGGTGGTATAAAACAATTCGGATTTCTAGCGCCACAGCCTCATCCACACTTTACACATCTGTACACTCCTATAGCGCCGAAAGAAATAACCATTGCCGAAGCTGACTCATCCACACGTTTTATTCACCCAACATTTTGGGTGTTGATTATAGACAATGTGTACAAAGTGGAGGTGGTATGTAATAGGTTGAAGGAGTTGATGGTGGAAGATCCTGGCCTTCGCTTTAAAATAGAAATACACTTTATCTATGGAGCACCAGCAAGGGACTCAGACGACTCTGGTTCTTCATCTGAAACTACTACAGACGACGAGGACGACTAGCCATCTTTTTTAAAACTCCATTTGAATGACCTTGACCTTTCCCCCCTTTACTCACCTTAGTTTATATAAGCTGCGCTCTCACTGACTACGGCATCATTTCATCGTGCGCCTTCGCCGCAGCAACATGGAGAGTCAACTTAACTACTGTTGCAAACAGAAGTGTTTTTCATGGTCCAATGACATTGATGTGGTGGATGGACTGGCTTGTAGAAAGTGTGAAGCTTTTGGACAATGCATGTGTCGGTGCAAATCTTGGGAGAAGCCAAAGCCTGAGTTGAAGACATTCCATGTGTACCAGATGAGAGGGCATAAGTACACTTGTTGCCCTGAACGTTGCATTGAATTTAATCTAAGACAGCTAACTGGCTGCAAAATGTGCAACAATCATTTTGCAGGTTTTTGCAAACATTATTTAGGGGCGTGTCAGTACAGATCAACTTGGCATACCGAAGCACTCACTATCAATGAAATCGCTATAGACTCACAAGAGTAGTCTTTCTACTATTTGACTTTTTTAAAACTCCGTTTGGATGACCTTGACCTTTCCCCCTCCACTCACCTTAGTTTATATAACCTCCATTCCCACTGACCACGGCATCACTTTATCTTGCTCCCTCGCCGAAGCAACATCAAGTATGGAAACTAAGCGTGTCTCATGTTGCGAGCATAAGTGTTTGGAGGAGCCAGGCGTCATCCATTGTGCAAAAAAGCTTTGGGAGGAAGAGACAGGGTCAACCTATTGCTGCAAGGACAAGTGTTTCCTACTACCAAGATGGCAAGTGGACGGGTTGGCCTGCCAGCAATGTGAATGCTTCGGATGTTGCAGGTGTAGATGCAAGAACCAGCAGCTGCCACCACCGGTACTACAGACTTTCAAAATTTACAAGTCCCAGTACTTTTACACTTGTTGTCCGCAGCGGTGTATTAAATTTCATTTTTCTAATCTTACCAATTGTCGGAAGTGCTACGGACAACCTAATGGGTGGTGCACCTGTTTTCTGGACTCCTGCCGCTACAGATCGGATTGGTTTACAGATCCGTTAGAAATTGATGAAGTCGCCCAGGAAGCACAAGAGTAGTCTTTCTACTCTTTAGCTTTTTAAAACTCCATTTGGATGACCTTGAGATTTCCCCCTCTACTTCCCCATATATCTAGGGTACACAGAGCCTGACATTCAGTCACTCGGTGGCTGTCGTGGGGTGCGCATCGGTGTCGGCGCTCTGTAGTTGTTACGTGTTCAAGGTCACAGTAATATGAAATTGCGGATGTTGTGCTTGTTCAATGGCCTCTGAGGACTAGTGGATGACGGTTTAAGCAAGGTCATGTCGCAAACTTGAGTTTGACTTGGCACTTTTGCCGTTTCTCATCGCAAATTCGCTCCAAGTCGTCAATGGTCACGTGGACTCTGACTGAAACTCGGAGCGTAGTGCGAGAAACGGCAAAAGTGCCAAAAAATTTTGAGTTTCGGCGTGACCTTGACCTTAACAGTGTCAGTGACGTCATTTTGATGATATAATGGATGATGACGTCATCAGCATGTCATTTCTGTGACGTCATGGGTGTGACGTCACGGAAATGACGTCATCGATGATGACGTCATCAATTACGTCATCGTTGACGTCATTTTGATGACGTCATGGGTATGACGTCATCGATTGCGTCATCATCGATGACGTCATCGATTACGTCATCGATGACGTCATCGGGGTCATTGACCTTGGCGATGACGTCATCACATTCCTCAGAGGTCATTGAACTGAGCCAGCAACCGCAAAAACACACTACTTACTGCGTTTACCGCTAAACGAAAAATTGAATTTTCTCCGCAACCACTTGACGTAGAGCAATAATTTAAAATACTAGATTTTTTAGTTTTTTGAGCTTGATTTAATGGTGATAAGTAAAATTTATTTCAAGACAACAGCTATTTTTAAAATCCAAAAAAATTGATTTTTAAACACTTTTTACTCTATAACTTTTGAACGCGAATTTTCTCGGAGATGCGGGTGGTGTCATTTTATTCGCCATTTTAAGCTTAATAAACCACAAAATGTTAATCAAAATCGTTAGAGCCGTTTTTGAGAAATTTTGATTTTTGACGATTTTTGAGGGTTTTGGGGGGTAAAATACCTTTAAAAATCAAAAATTCAAAAAAAATGAAAAAAACGCCTGGAATTATCGTGGATTTGGACCTATGTACAAAATTTCATTAAAATCGGACCATTAGGGCATTCTCTAGCTCTGTTTACATCCTGACACACACACACACACACACACACACACACACACACACACACACACACACACACACACACACACATACAAGCCTGGCTATGATTATGGCAACGCAATGGGAATCCCAAATTATGGCGCCCAGTGAGATTTTCACGTTATAACACGAGGTTCCATACCTAGATGTCACTTGTACACTTTTTTCCTGAGAGTATAGTTGTTAAAATAGTTTACACACGAAAAATAAAAATTATACACAGGCGCCACAATCATAGGTACGTACGTGTTGCCACAATCGCCTGCGCACGCTTTGTGTATGACGCAGCGTTGCCAGTTCTACTCCGCCCCACCTCCACGCACTTCCACGGCAACCACCACGCCGCTCGGTGAGCTCTTGCGTCTGTCTGGTTCCATGATCTGAGTTTTGGGACATAAGCCACATCGCATGGCTATGATTGTGGCATCGCTTGCCCAACGTTTGTTTTTAATCGTACTATGAATGCATTGTTATTCCTTTTGAATTGAAAATAGTGTTTAAATGGATTTCTTTCTTGATTTTTAATAGTTACGATTTTTTGTATTATTAATTTTTATTTATACTGATGATTATAATAATTTTAAAAGTGTTATCGCCTCAAGAATTTTAAAATTGTTTTATTCACTATTGTTTCTAGTCATAAATAACTTATTTCAATAATACAATGTAGTTGTTGTATATTGTACAATAGCTACAATTTACAATGCTTTTCCAGCATCCAGACGATAGTTGGCGAATACACATTCAATAGTGATTAAACAAAATGAATTGTTTATGAGTAAAATAATTTATTTACAAGGTACATTTCTTGTGCATTTGTTCTTTTGAAAGAAAGTTCTCTAATTTGTTATTTCTTATACAAAATTAATCTAAATTATACCGTTCTCTTGAATACGTTTCCCTAACTTGACTCAATTTTTATCGATATTGTAAATTTTTAGTAAGCATTATTGTTTCTTGTAAATTGCATTTTAGTATGAGAATTTTTCATATGGCCTTTATAAATCAATTACTTAGACCTAAAACCACAAAGATATTTTTCAAATAGGCCTACACTTGAAATTGAAAATGCATGTTAGAAAGACGAGTACTGAATCGGAAGAGACATCAGCTTGTAAAATGCAATGAGGTGGTAAAATGTATATGACGAAAACTTTGTGCTTACTATTTCCTATTTTATTTTTATGTTTAAGTTTTATTTGATGCCTTCGTTTCAGCGAGTAAGTTTCAATAATTTTCCAAAATAACAAAAAGAATATTTAACAGAAAATATAATGATTTTATTTAGATAGTATGTAAAAGTAATGCTTAAAAATAATGTTTCTGGAAATTTGTGTTTTTGAAAAATTAAGGCACTCTATTTAAACTGTAAATTATATTGAATTGAATTTGAACTCAAACATCATCAGCAAACAGAATCGGATCCCATATGAATTTGTTAAGAATGTCCCCAATAACTTTTTGGATGTATTGTTATTAGTGTATAATAAAATTTATTTGAGCAAAACCGTTCCTTCTAGCTTTAAAGAATCAACCATTTTTCCACTCCAAAGAAAAGCAATGTTAATTTAGTCGAAATCTATAGAGGCTGATCTTTTAAAAATTGTACTTGTAAAATATTCACTTGTCTCTTTAATAATAGATTGCAAAATTGGGTTTTTGAAAACGAAATTTTATCGGAATTTCAAGCAGGTTTCTGGAAGGGTTACTCAACTGTCGATAATATATATTTTTAATTTGTCATGCATGGTTAATTATAGACTGACGCAAAAGAAAGAAAAATGATATTGTTTTTTGTGGATTTCAGCTCAGCGTTTGATGCGATTGATCGAAAGGCATTCATTTACAAATTATAAAATCTCGGAATTTTGTCACGCTTAATAAATAGTTTGAAAAGTTAACAACAGTGAATCTAGCCCCAGGGTGTGGTGTAGAAATGGCGTCACAAGTAGTTTTCTGACTAACACAGGCTTGAGGTAGGGTTGCAATCTCTCACCTACTCGTTTCAGTTTGTTTGTCTTCAGAAAATGCGGTAGGCTTAAGGTAAGCGACAAGTGGTAGTATAAAGTGGAACATATTGAAGTTGTAAATAGCTATAAGTATCTAGGATTTACTTTCACATGTTTCAATTCATGGAACATCCACTTTAAGGAGAAAACAAATTAGAAAAAATTCGCAATAGATTCAGTTTGGAGTAATTTAATAAAAAAAATGTACCGCTGGGTTTTAAAATAGTTTGTTTTGAGGCCATAGTGAAAGCAATTAATTATTTGTTACGGCGCACAAGTTTGGGGTTTTATTGAAAGTGATACAATTGAATCGGTCCGGAGACTTTTTATTAAGAAATTATTTTAATCGCCGTTCAGTACTCCAAATTATGCATTATATTACGAAACTTCCTTTGACAAATTATATTTTCACACTTTAAATACAATCATAAGTTATTTACTAGTTTTAAATATGTCTACGAGTGGATTACAAAAAACTTTAGCCAAACATATTTTTAGTAAGAAAAGTATTATTTTTTCCTCGAAACGGATGTTTTGGTGCAAAAAATTGGAACTGTTAAGAATGTAATTTAACCGTAAATTTAGAAGAGCCTGAAAATGTGCGAACATATTTAAAAGCAACCGTGGAAGTGTTACGTGGAAAGTGATTAGACGGAGTGTAGAGGACGCGCGCGTACATCTGTCAATCACAAACTTATTGTCGCTTGACCTTGAACTTGGAGATAAGAGTTCCCTTTGTCAAAACGATTCGGATGTTATATCTTGGGCAATCAAAACTAGAACGGTTACAACTGTTCTTTTTGTAATTTTCAGGAACATGAGACAGTTTTTCATTTTGTTGCAGTTTGTCCTATATTAACGCAAATTATAAAAATTCGGTTCGGGAAAAACGTTTTGAGCGAAATCAAATTTAATCAATATTTAAACGTCAGGAATTTGTAAAATATCTTAGGACGTATATTTGTAAAATATATTAAAGGAGCTTGGCAGTGTAGGTGGGAAATGATCCAAGCATTTAGTTTTTGAATCTGATAAATAAAAGATTAAAACAAACATACTGTTATTTTTATATTAGTTTTTATACTTGCATCACTTTTATCACTTTATCAATGCAGATTATAAACCTCGCATCATAAAGGATGTCTAAATAATTGTCTTTATCGAATTTTGTGCAACGAGTAATAATATGTTGATATTTAAATCCCCCATTAAATTCTTAGGACTCGATTTTATTGATGATTGACCTAGTCCCACAAGGCTTGTATAAAATTATCGATGTCTGAATTTGGGCTGCGATAAACACATAATAGTTCACATGCCTCACCGGCCCACCGGAAGGTGAGCGATAGGCAGCTGGGCACGCCCCCCAGTCGCAGCTGTCGGCAGGTTACAGGAATCGCACTGTCAATATGGACCACAATGCCGTCATTTTTATTAATTGGATTATTTGTTTTTAATACATTATACCCATCAAGTTGCTCTATTTGTAGGTTTCCATGTAACCAGGCTCCACTCAAAACAATACAATGAATTTTTATAAGTAAATTATTTAAGACAAAAAACCTTTGGTCAATGTTCTTTGAGTAACTACGAATATTCTGGTGCACAACATTAAAACATAACTTATTCCCCGCATTACTAAAGTTTAAAATATCTTGATAATCCTTAACTACCTTACAATCTATTAAAAAGTCCTTATCATCTCTACCAATTAAATCTACCATTTGGTTGAGTTCCGGTGTTCGGTTAAGTGACAACTTTTAAAGAAATATAAAGCAAAATACATGTTTTATATCAACATAATTACTAAGAGGGAACGGAAGTTAATGAATAGGCAAAATAGTAAATGAATTAATAGACACTAATCTAAATATCAATAAACAGTTATTAACCTAAATCAGTATGTCAAGAATGTTAAAAAGAAGAGTTCATTAGAATAGTTAGTAGTGAAGTATAAAATTCATATTTTATTAATTAATCTCAAGTTAATTTATTATTTAACCAATCAATTAAGGCTATAACTTGCTCTGTACAGGGCGGTCTCGGAACCTAGCCTCCACATGTCATTTCAGGATTTAAGCATTAAGTATAGGATGGGTTAGTTTTCTAGATACAGTTTATTATTAATAAATTCACCTTTGCAATTAATTTAGTATACGTAGATTATAATTAGCCTCATCAAAATGGCTTTGGTTCTTGGTTCTGTGCTTGGCGGCGATCCGTCTGGGTAATACCTACAGTATGTCCTTCAGAGACGTTACCTAGGTTCAGTCAATAAGTCAGGAAATTCCCGGGTATCTTATTTCACGCCATATACCTTACTCCGCACCAAATACCATAGTCACCTTTTAGTCAATCACCCAAAACCTAGAGATGACCAGTCAGCCCATTCATGTTGTTGCTCGGACCCAGTAGTCTATCAATTCAGCTCCCAATAGTTTCTCAGTAGCTCAATACCGCCATAGGTCCACAATCAGCATATCCGAATACCCATTATCCACAGTCAACCGACATATTCCCGTTGCAAACGGTTCAAAAGATATTCAGCAAAATCCTATAAAACTACAGCCGCCATTTTGAAAAATTGGCCACAGCAGGCGAGCGCATTGTCGAACAATTGTAGAGAGTGGTAGACTTTTCACCATCGTTTTTCTCAGGCAATTTTACAGAAGAATCAATCAAAATATATTCTTTTGCAATTACTTCCGGGTTGAACCCTAATTTAACTAGACTAAATGGCAACATCCATTGTACTTTGTTTTATAAGTCTATTAAAATAAATATTATCATAATAAAGTTGTTTTTTCTTATTTGTTTCATTGAATGTCTCACATAATTTACAAATCTAGTTATTACGAGTTAGCCGTAAATATTGAGGTCAATCACCACTGTGAAATACTACGGCTAGTATTTTGTGTCTATCTACCATAGTGGCAATTTTTAACGTTTGACGGGGGGCGCTGAAAACCCCAGTCTTGTTATTATCTAACATCGACCAGTTGTTAGTAACCATCATTAATTAATAGCCCAATGGCAAATGGCAACTGGGTCCGTTTAATAAGTGTAAAAAGTGTAGGCCTAATTGATTCAGTTAATTTATTGGTAATTTAATGGAATAATGGAAAAATACCCTATCGCAGGAAATACTTGTAGACAGGCCTGGTTTTGCATATGTATCGGCTTAAAGGACTGCAGCCTACCGTGAAAAATGTTGGAAGAAGGCTTTTTGGAGGCAAATTTTTTAATAGTGTGCAGAAAATTTTGATCAGTGAAAAAATCGGCAGAAAGACAGAAAAAACAAACTATCCAAGCTATATTATAGTTCAGCGTTGTGTGTCATTCAAGAGCTTTATTTATTCATTTATGGGGAAGACACTTTATAATTTATTCCACTCTCTTAGCAAGGACATACATTCTACTGTCCCAAAGTTACATCGTAATGCTTCAAGGTCGGTGGAGGAAAAGCATAGAGGAAAAGACTACAATCTAATGTCTTACATAGCCAATACTTTACTTAGGTAATACTATACTTTATTAAAATGACTCAAATAAATCGTAAAGAATGTAACCCATTAATTACATCTTTTAATTACCTTTGTTTATTTATTTATTTTTTCAATGAGTTAAGTAGTACGATTAAAATTTAACAAAGTTGTAAGTCGCATAATGATTTGAATATTGAATGAAACGAATAAGAAATATTAAGTATTAGTATAATATGTATTGATTATCATGCAACCCATTAGTACCTATGCGTTTTAGTGTGGCGGACAATTTTTTCCCTCTCTTTTTCTTTTGTAGACAGTTTCCTCGTAGTAATATTTGTATATTTCATTTGTTTTTATTATAATACAACAAAAAAAAAATAAATGTTTTTAAAATTAAAAAAATGGTTGGTTAAAATTAGCTTCTACCTAAGAAGAATAGTTATATTATGGAAAATAAAAGTTAATTGTAAATTAAGTGCCTTAAAATTGTTAGTATAATTATCAATAGTAATAAATGCAATATGTCTATATGTGTATAACTTTTTGTGACGTACGGGTTCGTTTTAGAAATAACAATGTAAATAGTTTCAATAAATTAATTATGTTGAGTAGGTAATCGAAGACATCAAATTTTCTTTGAATACTATACTAATAGGTCCATCTAAAGTTTTCTCAATCGATTTAAAATGAGAGTTTTAATTAAGTGTGTGCAATTGATTTTAAAGAGATGACCAGTTATTCATGTGTGAAAATTAACATATACTGTAATAGGTTATTTGATTTTGATGTAGGTTTAGGCCTATAAGTGAAGTTTACACTTTATTTTTACTAGGAATAACTCTGACGGATAATTATGTCCGATGTTCACGACAAGTCGGTCTGCGCGGGAGAGAGAGAGAGAGAGAGAGCCTTCGTATTTTTCGACTTAGCGAACCGATTGGGGAACGTTCTAGAAAGAGGCTGTCGGATACCGGCGCTGTGGCCAGTGAATCAAGAATCGCTACTATATGCAGTGCTGGCGGCACGAACCGTCACACGTTAAAGACAGCTAAATTATTTCGCAATTTTCATCGCATTTCATTTAGGACCACTTCATTCAGAAATCGCAACCACAAATTCAAACATCAAATTATTAATGTATGAGATGAATACAACATGATGTATAATTATCATCATAGCTGTCGCTTTCGTCCAGTAGGGCATCAATTAATTCATAATTAATTATTGTCATGTAGCGAAATTCCGTCCTTGCTACGATTTTACCGCATTTTGACTAATTCCTCCTTGACACATACACATCTATCTCTCTCGGACAGTAGTTAATAAATGTGTACAATTAATACTAGATTGTGTATGAGATCGTCTTAGCAGTTGCTTTCGTTAGGCTTCGTAGTTTTCGTAGTTGGCTTTAAATGTGGCGCAAAAAGCCGTCCTTGCAGTGATTTCATAGCATTTTGATTAAGCCCTCCGTCACTCAGACACCTCTAACCATATTTCGGACGGTATCGTGCTAATGTATACTCTGTACTCATAATTCCATATTAGCATCGTCATAGCAGTTGCTTTCTATAAGGTGCGGCATGGCTTTAAATGTAGCTCAAAAGCCCGTTCTTTCAGGGATTTCATAGTATTTTGATTAAGCCCTCCGCTACTCAGACACCTCTAACCATATTTCGGACAGTATCTTGCTAACGTATAAACTGTACCCACCATAACATATAAGGATCGTCATAGCAGTTGTTTTCGTTAAGGTACGGCATGGATTTAAATAAGGGGCAAAAGCCATCCTTGCAGCGATTTCATAGCATTTTGATTAAGCCCTCCGTGACTCAGACACCTCTAACCATATTTCGGACGGTATCGTGCTAACGTATACACTAAATGCAATATCTCCTATAAGCATCATCATAGCAGTTGCTTTTGTTAAGGTACGACATGGCTTGCAAAGTGTTAAAAATGCCGTCCAAGCTGCAATTTCATGGCATTTTGATTAAGCCCTCCGTACCTCAGACACCTCTAACCATATTTCGAACAGTATCGTGCTAATGTATACACTGTACTGAACATCCCATATTAGCATCGTCATAGCAGTCGCTTTCGTTAAGGTGCGGCATGGCTTTAAATGTAGCGCAAAAGCCGTCCTTGCAGCGATTTCATGGCATTTTGATTAAACTCTCCGTGACTCAGACACCTCTAACTATTATTCATACTGTGGTGTACTAACGTATACACTGAATCCAACATGGAATAATTTAATTAATGAATGAATGTGTCATATTTGACTGTAAACAATACAATATCAAGAGTAATTACATACATACATTCATTTTATTATGTATTTTTTGTTAAGTAAACCTTAGTATCAAAATCATTTATTAAATTTCATTTTATTACGATTTTCGCAATTTTTAACAACGTTGATGAAATAATGTGGTTTTAAAAATGAATACTAAACAATTTTAACAATTGTAATATTTTGCAAAATTAAAATAAACTTGATTTTTTACGGTGTACACTGTTAATATTTTTCTAATTATTGTTAAAGTTTACCGGTATCTAGTTGGTTATCTGTAATTTGAATAGTCTACATTCAAAAGTAGGCTAATATAAATCTGGGTCAATCTCAAATCTGCCGCAAATCTGTACCAACTGAACATGAAACGAGGAAAAAATGGGTCGGCCATTATGCCAATGAAATGTTCCACTAAGTTCACGACGGTCCCAACTAAAAAACTTTCGTACACAGAATAACCAAACAAAGAACTAGAACTAATAACACCTCGCCCGTCACAGCAGACCTGCGTACTTAGCGAAATTAAAACAGATTTTTGGTATTTTTCTATCTTCCCATAAAAACCTCAAGGTTGAGATCGAAGTTTTGCCACCAAATGCGTTACATAGTAAATAGATATAAGAAATTTGTGTTTATCATAAATTTTTACAGAATAAACAGTGATGCTATGATAATAACAGGCAACAAAGCTTTTCATTAAAACAGCTCATACAACCGGTCATTTAAAAACTTAATCATGAATAAATGCCAAAACCATTAACAACTGTTAACAACTAGCCTGGTTTTCTACCTAAAAAATAAATGTAACATCAAATGACTGGATTTGAAAATCTAGCATAAACCTAAATATAAGTTAATCCTACGTAGTAAATGTACACACCAGATTTTATCGAGCTATATGGTATTTATTTATTTATTTATTCATCTCCACGGCATACACCATAAAAATACTGTATAATTTACTACAAGACTAGAGAATCTGTTTAGTAAATTAACATACAATTGACTTATTACATGCTATGCTTGGCAACAGAATCAAGAAAGCGTAATGGACATAAAAAACAGTACAACAAATCCAATGTAAAAATGAACAATAGGACATTATTTCTAAATTTGAGTTAATTGGATATTTTGACGAATAATGTTTACTATTGCACGTGTTGCTCGAACTCGAGCAATTTATTTTGATACAATATAAAATTTACATTTAGTTCTAAGTCAATGACATCCGACCAATCCCATCAGTGATCACAAAAAACTACAGCTGCATGTTAACACATGTTTAAAATGCTCAAATCAATCTCAATGTTATTCTAAAGGGAAAATTTTAAATTTAATTTGCGGATAGTGCCCTTATTTTAAGTCAGATTCTCATCAATTTTTAGCGGAAACAACTACAGACCAAGCCCAATCCAACGACACCAAAAACTTGAAAATCGGTTAAAAATTGTAGGAGGTGTTGTCAACACAAAAAAAACCCTCAGCGTATTGAATTATATAGATTCTTTTATTTTTTTCATAAACCCAATGGGAGTGAGTACGTACGTTTGCCGCCATTTGGGCTTTGTAAGCAAAAAAATTATTTATCGTTCCATGGCCTGTCCGGGACTTATTAGGTTTAGTATACACACCTTTACAAAACCTAATTACTGAAAATACTTTGTGAAACTTTAAATTCAAATCAAATCAAATAAATTCAAAGTATTACGAACAAAATAAACATCTATACAAAATAAAAGATATTTGATATTAATTTTCTTGACATTACCTTTTATATATCGTCATACGGCATTTTACGTCAGAGTGCACTGACTTTGTCTTTGTAGCAGGTGTTGACAGATCTTAACTGAAAACTACATCAATGACATCTTCCATCTTTGTTTCGAGTTTTAAACTCGTTCAATTGTGGCATGATACACACAGCAGCATACCCACAATCATGAGTAAATAATTATGGCAACGAGAGAAGTGGCAACACTGTCCTCCGACATTTTAGTTCCCGTTTCCCTCCGTAGAGCGCTCTGCCGTAGCGCTGCCACAATAATATCCCGAGATTTCGGGAAATACACACGGTGAAAGAAAATCATAATCAGATAATTATGGCGACTTCCGCCAAATTTTTTGTACTTACTCCTTGGCAGTTCAGTAGTCGAAATACGCAAAAAAAATTGTGGCGACCGTGTGTATGCTGCCACAGTTCGAACCGACGCCACAGTCTGGGATTCTCATTCCCAATTGCTGCCACAAATATTGCTAGGCTAGCACACACTCACACACACACACACACACACACACACACACACACACACACACACACACACACACACACACACACACACACACACACACACACACACACACACACACACACACACACACACACACACACACACACACACACACACACACACACACACACACACACACACACACACACACACACACACACACACACACACACAGACAGACATCACTCCGAAAACCACTTTTTTGGACTCAGGGGGAACCAAAATGGATAAATCCACCAACAACTCAAATTCGAAAATTTTGACGAAAACAATACTTTCTCCATATACTATGGTATAGAGGGAGAAAGTAAAAGACAGGAAAATTGGTTAAAAAAGGATGGTCAATGAAGATCATATTGAAAGCTAATATCCCATAAAATTTTTGCTGAGCTTCGGTCGCGTTTTAGCGAATTTCCCTATAGGGAATACGCTATTAGGTAGTAGCCATTCTAAAACCTAAGCCTGGGACCATGCTACTTTTTCATTTTGAGGTCCCCAGAAGCCAAAAACACCGTTCGTTAATTTATATATATATATATATATATATATATGTGTGTGTGTGTGTGTGTGTGTGTGTGTGTGTGTGTGTGTGTGTGTGTGTGTGTGTGTGTGTGTGTGTGTGTGTGTGTGTGTGTGTGTGTGTGTGTGTGTGTGTGTGTGTGTGTGTGTGTGTGTGTGTGTGTGTGTGTGTGTGTGTGTGTGTGTGTGTGTCCGTGGTACTGATAACTTTTGACAGGGACCTCCGGTTTTGATGAAATTTCGTATGAAGGTATAAGGCTAGGTCTATTTTCATGAGTTCGCGAACCAGCATGATCGGGTTATGGGAACGGGGTTTTATGGGGTTTCAAAGGGGTTAAAAATGGGTTTTTGAGCATAATTTTCAAAATTCAACAATTTTAACTGAAACCATTTAAAAGAGCTTAAAAAAACAAACAGTTTAGTATTTTGATTTTTCAACTTAGCTTAACAGTTTACGGAGAAAAGCCAAAAATAGGTTTTCCATGTTAATCTTAAGGGAAATCAACAAAACCCTGTATCTTGCTTATTTATTGGAATAACTTGATAAAATTTGGTATGTACATTCACTAAATAGGGTTTAACTGATATTTGCTATGGGGTTTCTTGGGAAAATTAAAAGAACACCATAACTTGATAATATTTGGTATATACATTCACTAGATAGGTTGACAGGTTTTAACTGATATTTGCTTACAACACCCATATGGCGGCAATACCTACATACTCACCCCCATGGGGTTTATGGGGAAATTACAAAGTGCCGAATATTGATACAGTTTTATATTTACCTTACATAACTATTACATTTCCTAACAAAACTAACATTTTTTAACAACATCCCATGGCAGCAAACCTACATACCCATTCATATGGTGTTTATGGGGAAAATACGATACCGTATCTCAAGATCGATTGGAAATTCGCTGAGTACGCAGGTCTGCTGCGACGGGGGTATTTCTCAGGGCCACAGTTCTACGTTTCGTTGGCAGGTCGTCATACATCAATGATTATGATATATTTTAAATCATTATTTCATTTAGATCGATATAAGTCTAAACAAAGAACATAATAAAGCAATCATATCGGTTTAATAGTGCAGGATTTTAGAGATTGCTTTAGAGCAATGTGATCTATGCGAATGATTTAACTAAAATATTAGCAATAAAAATTAAAGATTCTGCAAACTTTTGTTATGAAGGGTTGGTGTTCCACCAGTAATAAAAATATAGGCTACTATTTTAATTTTATGTTTTAGAGGCTTTTCCCCCTATAAGCCATTAGTTAATTCTAATTTTTTAGCAAGACTGAGTGTTTTTCAAACAACAAAGTTAAGATTATAAAGTAGTGAGCTTTTAATACTTTTATGAATAATCGTTAGTAACTGATTTAGTTAATTAAATTAGTAGAATTAAAAAAATGAAATAAACAATAAAACCATTAAATTGAATAATACAAAGTAAGAAAAATAAATGTAATGAAAATGCTTAGTAAAGTTTTTATGTAATTGTATATTTTAAAATTTAATATATTTTATAGACTATTTTTGCTAAAATTATTCGATTATTTGACCCCACCATCCCCTCTACGCATGATTATTTGTTACATGAATTGATTTTGGTGGTCGTTTTTAGCGAGATTAGGGAGGACAGATATCAAATTGTTTTCGGTAAATTGAAAGGCTCAAGCCGGCTAACATGTGACAAGGAGGCTTCACGCCGGTCCGTGATTTGTGTGCCTGAGAATGCGTTGTGTTGGTTTGTTACAACGGATAAGACTGATTTATCGACAGATGTGTCAGCCAGATTCATCGCTAACAATGGAAATGTTTCCTGACATGTGCAATTAACATCGTTGCTTCTTGTAGTACAAAACTATAATTACATCCCTATTTAAAAGCGAATGAATTATGTTTATAGAGGAATTACTAACTAATTTATGCTGTTTAAGTTTTTAATAAGGTGACCTAATCTTACGTAAGGTCACTCAGTATTTATGTAAATTGCCATTTCACCGATATCGTAGGCTAGCGATAACTTGTTATGTAAACTTTTAAACAGAAGTAGTTTTATCAAATGGTTCACTGAAATGATAAAAAAGGCTGAGTCAATCCTTTGGTCATACGAGCCCATGGAGTTTTGATCTATGGTTCTAGTTTTTAAGACACAAAATTTTTTTGAAGTGGGTTACAGCAACGTATTATAAATCTGAGATATAGAAAGAATTGATAAAAACTATTTCAACTTCAATATTTATAATATGTAATAATAGGTTACATTAAAAACTGTAAGGAATTGATCAGATAAAGCACCTACTTTTTAGTTGGAACAGCTTGACCCCCCCCCCCCCTTCGGATTGGCGGCTCAAACGGAACTAATTCTGCTCAGAAACAATCCTTCTTCCGGAACATTTCCTCTAGCCTCTCAGCCGCAACGCAGTGGCCGCCTCGATATTTTGAATCAAAATGTCAAAAGCAACACCCCTATTACAGCAAACCTCTGTAATCAGGGAATAAAAAATTAATTAAAAAAAACTCATACTTAGGAAATCATCAGTTTACATTTTAGGTTTCCCATGACCCGTTCCCTTGCCGTTTACGGTAAATGTTAGTTAACTTCTAATGTCACCCAGTAATTATATGGAGGATGTTCACAAAAACTCCAGATTTATTGTTAAATATCGAGTAAGAGTGCCGAGGGAATTTTATGAACAGTATAATTTGAGTTTTTCATCAACAATGCCCTAACTTGGTTTTTGATGGTTCGCAAAATTCGTACATTAATAAATTTATATTTTATATATTAACTAACTGTATTAATACTGTTTTAAACTATTACAAAATGCTCTGTTTTCAACCAAAATTTTATTATTAGGGCGATTCTCTAAACAGTGGGCTATTTCATCCCTATAAATGGCAAAATAAAATTTTTTTATTTAAAGGATTTTCGTTGTGGTTTCCAATTGATCTTTACTTAAGTGTTACTTTCCCAGAAGGAACACATAAAATATTAATTTATTAATTAGTTATTTTAAAAGAAGGAAAAAAATTATTACCAGAGGAATGATACAACTAGCCAGATTAACAATACCACATTTATATTAAATCTTTGCAGCTTAAAATTGACAAAATTATTATTTATTTATCTTATTATGATTAATAATATATTACTTTATAACTTTTCATACATAAAAATATAGTATTCTTATGCCAGAGGAATGACAGATTGCCAGAGGAATGAAAATTTTACAAAAAATAGTCAGCATTATCACAAGGATGTAAATAAAGGACGAAAAAGCCAGTTTTATAATGAAATTAAACATTTAATACAATAAAAATATATAAATGAAACTACAAAAAGTAATACTGTAGTAAAAAAATACTCATACAGAAAGAAACAAGTCTAAAGATCCCAAAAATGAAAATAACTTTTTAGTCAGTCTTTACTTGACTTAAAGTCTTTCATCAGTCTTACTATTTTATTTCAATAATTAATTATTCTTAGTTTCATCACAGAGTTGATTGAAAAATATCATTCCTCTGTTCATAAGACGTCAGTCCTCTGGTTTCTGTGAATTGGCTATTACTATAAAAAATATATAGAAATTCAAGTAAAATTTGTAAATAAGTACTAATAAACATACGTTTATAATATTATTATTTATGAGAGCAGTTATTTTATAAGGCAAACTAAAGTAAAAATGTAACGTCATTCCTCTGGTCTTAACATCAATCCTCTGGTAGATACTTTGCCAGGGGAATGATGCCAGAGGAATGATGTTAGCAACTTTAGGTTAAGTTTTTCACTATAAAAATACATTCATGTAGTTGAATATTTATGCCTGACATAAATTATGTCTATTAAATTTAAATTTGTAGCTTCTCATAAGTATTACTTTATGAATAAAAATATAAAATGTACCAGAGGAATGATGACAGCCAGTGTGACAGCAGCAGGTAAGATGTCACATCCACCTCTCACTAACTTCAGAAAGCTACTGAACATATGCTTTTAAGGAAATAGTGTTGCCAAATATTTAGACAAAATATCCCTGTTATACCCTTTGTCAAATTAATTTCCCTCCTTTCACACCTGGCAGTAACAGTTTGCCAGAGGAATGATGAGTAAAAACCGGGGACAAAAGTAAATTGTTAAAAAATTTGTTAAATAGAGTATCAAATCTGGCCAAATCGAATATGATATTTTACATACAACATACAAACAAACTATATTATTTTATAGTATTTTTAATTACTCAAAAGGTAATAAATTTAGAAAACATTGTTACTTTTCAAGGTAGGGACATACCAGTGGAATGACAAACACTGGTTTTGGTAATTTTTTGCCGATAAATGGTAAAATATTCATTAATAGGGGATCAACTATGCATTTATTTGACATTTATTTAAGTCGAATACACTGTCTGATTTAATCTTAATTAATTAGTAAAAGATTTTATTCTTTGGGACACGAAAAATCCCACTCTTCAGAGAATCACCCATTAATTGATTCTTTATCAATGAATCAAATAAGTAAAACAATATAAGTAATAAGTAATAAGTAAAACTATCGGGTAAAAAAAGGAAAAAATTGAATGGCATTTATATAACGTTGGATATCAAATACTAAATTAGATGATAGGTTTTGGACAATGCCAATAGCTAAAGTTAATATTTTTACAACTAAAATAAAAACAAAACATGGAAGCATTTCGTTAAAACACAAATGGCCGAACCGTGTTAAAATAGTATCGATGTCGGCTGATTTGACTGTTGTAGCTCCGTTCAAGTTTCCACCGGTGTTTAATACAAAATTGGCCTTGAAATATACATTCGGGGTATATTTAAGTAATTGAGCCTATAAACAAATTTTGACCAATTTAATATATATGACAAAATAAAAAATGAAATGTATCCTAAAATAATATTTGGCACGACATGACTTTTTACATGAGCATTTCTGATACTCTGTGGAAATATTCCGTAAATCACATTACTACAGAACCAGCTCGATATATAATCTTAAAAAATGACAATGAAAATAGTCCAACTAGGTCACACCTTAAAACCAATGAAAAAAGTATCAATCAAAATTTTCTCTGGCTAAATTTAGCCTACCACTTAAATTATGATATATTTATGTTTGTTGTAACTATCCATTTATGAGTCTACGAATATTATAAAAAAGTACTTTGCGTTATGGGTTGTTATAAGAGGATTTTTTCGTTTTTACTTACTACGAGTGTAGAAATGGGAGATTACAGATATTCATAATTTAGATGACTTAGTGATATAAATACACATATCACAGAAATATAAAAATAAAATGTATTAACTCTTTTACAGTGAGTTTGTCAGAATTAGACAAGCTAAATTTATGGGTCGAAAGCTGCCTCTCCAGGTTGAAACTGTCCGACTACACTAACAATTTAAGAGACACGGCTTTCTCCTGTGTTGTGCTTCATGACACCCTTCTACAGTTAGGTTGTCAGAAACAGATTAGCTGCCTTTCCCGGTTGAAAATATCCGCCGAAATTATCAATATAAGAGACGTGGACTTGTCCTGTGGTGTATTATATAAGCTCCCTTCTATAGTGAAGATGTCCGAAACAGACAAGCTGCCTTTCCTAGTTGACAATCTCTTTCGACATTAAAAATTTAAGAGACACAGCTTTGTCCTGTGCGATGTTACATAAGCACCCTTCTACAGTGAGGTTGTCAGAAACAGAAAAGCTGATTTTCCCGGTTGAAAACCTCCGCCGACATTAACATTAAAGGAGACACCGCATTGTCCTGTGCTGCGTTACATAAGTACCCTTTTACAGTGAGATTGTCAGATATTCAGAAAGCTGAATAAGAAATTTATTCAATCAAGAAGATTGAAACTGTTTGCCGAAAGTAATAATATAAGAAAGATGGATTTGTCCTGTAGTATGTTACTTAAGCATCCTTCAACAGTGAGGTTGTTGGAAACAGACTAAATGCCTTCCCCAGTTGAAAATCTCCGCCGAAATTAACAATGAAAGAGAAATGACTTTGTTCTGTGAAGTGTGACATAAACACCTTTCTACAGTGAGGTTTTCAAAAAAGATAAGGTGCCTTTCCCGGTTGAAAATCTCTAGCGAAATTATTAATATAAAAAACACATCTTTGTACGGTGATGACTTACATAAGCATCTTTCTACAGTGAGGTTGACAGAAACAGACAAGCTGCTTTTCAAGGTTGAAACTGTCCGCAGATATAAATAATATAGTTCTGTGATGTGTTACACAAGCACTCCTCCAAAGGGAGGTTGTCATATACAGTCAAATAGCATTTCCGTTTTGAATGTGTCCAAACCAATTTTTTTTATTATTTTGTTCTTATATATTTTTGATGTTTATTGTGTTTTGTCATAAGTTAAAATATGATTCCTCTTATCAAGATGGAAGAAAATATTTTCAAGATGGAGAAAGAGAACATATTCTCGAACATAGTTTGGTATGGAGTAACACCCTTAGATTTAGTTGAAAATTTTGAACATAGTGAACATTTTGACATCTAGACTGAAAATTTACAAAGATAACCTTTATAGGTACCAGTGATGGACAGATTATAACATTTCAAAACGAGTCCATCCATATTTTGTGTTAAAATGTTGAATGCAGCTTAGTAAAGGCCAAAATGTAATTTTCTTCCAAAAATGTTCAGGCTCAAAAATATTATCTGATTTTGACTATGAAATTATAATTGTTCAAGTAGTTGGGATGCATCTTTCCTAAAAATTGTGTAATTTAATGAGGAACAAATAGTATCAATCTATGGGTACATATTTATTCATGATTATTCATTTAAAACAAAAAATATTGAAGGTAACAACAATTGTTTCAGCAAAAATCGACAATTTAGCCAATATCATTGATGAATTAAAACCATTCACGGGCTATGGATGTGAAAGGTGGGGCAAGACAGAGTAGTTAACAACTCAATATATATATATATATATATATATATATATATATTTTTTTTTTTTGCGTTATGAAAACCTCACTAAGCATACCACGTATTTCAAATATACCCACAGTATCTATAGAGTCAATAAAAAATTTGAACAAGAAAAATATAAAGTATTAACACTAATAAAAATTTGATTTCTAAAGGTTTGCCAAATACCCCATCTACAGGGTGAATCTCATAAGGTGTCCTAAATGGATTACGGACAAACGCTTTGCCCTACAACCTTCAAACAAAATTATTACCCACTAAATTGACCCCAAGGAATAATTTTAAAATATTTTTAACGTTGTATAAATACAGGGTGTACCAAAAACTGGGGGTCACAGGTTCGAATCTTGGAAATTTCAAATACAAACATATGTCATATTATACATCATTAGAAAGGTCTATTTAATAGAAACATTTTGGTGAAAACAGAATTTAGTTATCTTTATTCGTTTCAAAATGGCGTCCATTTTTGTAGCCAAAATCAAAATTTACGGAATACCCTGTAATTCTTTTATTATTAGTCATAAATGACTTCTGATTCAAAATACATATTTGAAATAAGCTAAGCTTTACAATGGTATGCCACAAGATCACATTTATTTAAAAACTAAAATTTCCAAAATTTAATATTTTTGAAAATGTTTACATAAACAAAACTCAAAAATTTCAAATGCTAACCAATGTCATTTTTTATATCATCTTAAAGATCTCGTCAAACTGAGCAACTTTGTAATTTACACTAATGCCGTATCTCTTTTGGTTTTGTAGTAATAACGGAAAAACGTTATTTCCCCATATAACTTGCATGTTAATTAAATGGTAAGGAAACAATGGAAGAAGGACTGCCATACTATCATGTCCTGATTAATTAACATGCAAATCATATGGGAAAATTACATTTTTTGGCTATTACTACAAAACCAAAAGATATACGGCATTAGTGTAAATTACAAAGTTGCTCAGTTCAACGAGAGCTTCAAGATGATATACAAAATGACATGGGTTAGCATTTGAAATTTTTGAGTTTTGTTTATGCAAACATTTTCAAAAATATAAAATTTTGGAAATTTTAATTTTTAAATAAATGTGATCTTGTGGCATATCATTTTAAAGCTTAGCTTATTTCAAATAAGTATTTTGAATCAGAAGTCATTTATGACTAATAATAAAAGAATTACAGGGTATTCCGTAAATTTTGATTTTGGCTACAAAAATGGACGCCATTTTGAAACGAATAAAGATAACTAAATTCTGTTTTCACCAAAATGTTTCTATTAAATAGGCCTAGACCTTTCTAATGATGTATAATATGACATATGTTTGTATTTGAAATTTCCAAGATTCGAACCTGTGACCCCCAGTTTTTGGTACACCCTGTATTTATACAACGTTAAAAATATTTTTAAATTATTCCTTGGGGTCAATTTAGTGGGTAATAATTTTGTTTGAAGGTTGTAGGGCAAAGCGTTTGTCTGTAATCCATTTAGGACACCTTACGAGATTCATCCTGTATATAGTGAGGGCAAAATGGGGTACTCAATACATAAAAAGGAAAAGAATTTCATTGTTAAATGAAAACTGATTTACCTAGTAAACATATTTATTGTTTATACTGTATCTACAGTATAAATAGGCAATGTCTCAACACTAAATAATGTTAAATTTACCTTTAAAAATTAATAAACAACATTCTTGATAATCAAAGATTAACCCTAAGCTTACTAAAGAAAATCTAAATACAAATAAGAGTTTTGTTAATTTAAACGTTTTAGCAATATTGTTAAATAAATTATTTTTATACCAAATACCAATGTCGAGAACTTTTAAACGGAACACCATTTAAATTGGACACCCCATCTTGCCCTCATTCTAAGTAACCCGTCTTGCCCCCAAGGACAAGGTTTAGGTTAGATTAATTTAACCTATTAGTTCAACTATTTGCCCATAGACAGCGACATATGCCTTAGCAAAAAATAAATAAATAAATAAATAAATAAATAAATAAAATCCCGTCTTGCCCCGCTCTCCCCTATATCCGGCAAACTTAATTTCTGCTCTCTGATGAAATTGATAAATCCGTCATATAAATTTTCTTTTTCGAGGTAAACACAAATATAATTACGTGACAAATATATCTGTTCTCTTAAACAAAAAAATAAAAAAATATATAGTTTTCTGAACTAATAACTTAGTTTTTGTAATATTGACTCTTACAACTTTTTCAGCTGTTCTGAACTTAAACTGAGCGGAAATAGCAACCGAAGGAAATATTGGTCTAACGCCCTAAAAAATATTCAAGGTTATTTGTAGTAGGTGGGCCCTATTTCTTGATTGTCGTTCTGTCCAACCGAGGAATATATACTTCCACCTATACGTTCTTTTGCGGGTGAAATACGGATATATCCGTCTTTTCAAATTTTATTTTCCTTGTAACATGTGCAAAAAAATATAAGCTCTAAAACATTTTTTCTATACCATATTAATTACTCTGAACGAATAAATAATATAACATAATGACTATATGTTTTGATTTTTTGGTTGATATAAATAATTAAATAGTCCAGTCCAATTATTAAAAAGATTTCTTTTCACAAAAATTTACATGACTATCTTTAATTTAATAAAAAGTAAAATAAATAAAATCCTTAAAAGTACCACCGCAGAAATCTCTATTTGGAACATACGAACCTCTTTATTGTAGGTTTTTTTTTAGAAAAAGATTGTCTTTCCCTCATGGGAAAAAACTTTAAAAATAGACTCCCATCATAATTTATTTCTCAAGGTATAAATAAGTTACCATTTACCATCCACCAGTTACCATTAAAATATAAATATAAGATGTTTATGTAAGTTAGCACTTTTGAAAGCCATAATTTAAGCTTATTTTTTAAAGAAGATCGTTTAAAAAATATAAAACCCTCAGTTGGGTTTTCGGGGACTCGACTGTGACGTCAACAATAGTGCACAGCTGATATCGCAGTATTGTTGTATTGTTGCCGAGTTCGGGGCGGTTGGCGAGCCGAGGCCACACAACATGCGTGCATTAGTGCCAATCTGTCGATCGCTCTCACACAAAGCCTTTTGCAACGGAAAACAATCCTACAAATACTCTTTCATTAGTAAACCGTTATTTCCAAAGTTATTGAACTGAAGTTCTGATGTAAACCAATTAGTGAGTTGCAACACGCATACAATTTTATTTGAAACTTATTAATGTAAAAACATTATTTAAGAATACAATTAATTATATTGTATTCTAGCACTACTGTACTACATATTTATATATTGAACCATCATAAAAGTAAATCAATATATACAGGGTGTCCCGGAACTCTCTGGAACCCTTTTGTATACTTGTTCCTTGCATCGAGACAAGAAAAAAACACCATACAAATAGGGGTCTAAAATCCATCGTTTAGCCGCTAGCCGCCATTTTGTTTTTTTCACGTATTAATTTTTATTTCCGTAACGGATGGTTGTATTCAGTTCATATTTGGTATGAATCTTTATCATACTAATGCACATTTTCAGGAAAAAAATAAATTTTTTCCACTGTGTATTTTCAAAATGGCGGCCGTTTCAAATTTTCAAACTAAAATATCTCAAATTCGGTAAATTTCAAAAAAATTTTACTATGTACAAAAAAGTTGCCAAATTTAATTATCTAACCAACGGTACCAAGTTTGTAAGGATCCGATAACAAATAACGGAGTTATTGCGATTTTTCTGTGAAAATGGCCATAATTTGCATTAATTATAATGCAAAATCAATGTTTTTTTGAAGAAAAATCGCAATAACTCCGTTATTTGTAATCAAATCCTCACAAACTTGGTACCGTTGGTTAGATAATTAAATTTGGCAACTTTTTTGTACATAGTAAAATTTTTTTGAAATTTACCGAATTTGAGATATTTTAGTTTGAAAATTTGAAACGGCCGCCATTTTGAAAATACACAGTGGAAAAAATTTATTTTTTTCCTGAAAATGTGCATTAGTATGATAAAGATTCATACCAAATATGAACTGTATACAACCATCCGTTACGGAAATAAAAATTAATACGTGAAAAAAACAAAATGGCGGCTAACGGCTAAACGATGGATTTTAGACCCCTATTTGTATGGTGTTTTTTTCTTGTCTCGATGCAAGGAACAAGTATACAAAAGGGTTCCAGAGAGTTCCGGGACACCCTGTATATACAACGACAGATTTAACAAAGACGATCAATATAAACCACTAGGCCTAATCGGGCTCAGTCGAGCAACAACTTCAAAATATGTCCTTTCCAAAAATTTTAGTTATTTTAATTTATTATTAAAATACTTTATTTGAAAATCACTGTTCAATACATATTTTATAATCAATTGCATTGCACTGCAAAACCTTAACATAGTCTTGACACCCTATGAACAGTTTAAAGACATGTTTTATTCAACTATTGGTTTTAAATATATTATTTTAAGTAATTTCTGCCATTTTATATTATGCAAAATTAAATTTATTTAGCCTATTTATCTAACTATTTAACTTAAGAACAAATAACCATGGGAACATACTTTAGTACCTTCAATTAATTTCGTAATACACCAGATCCCGCAATCACATATTTTGTACTGTACCTGTACCAATATACTTTTGGGTAATGTACTATACCATTACATTCCGCAGAACAATAAAATTAGTATTTATAACCTGTACAATGTACATTGTTATTATATTACAAGTCATGAATAGATTTTAATATTTATTTTATACTAAAGGTCTAAATGTCTAATGGTGAGAGATATTTCTGAACTGACAGGGGAAAGCTGAAATACCGAGAACTGACAAGAAATGTCTGTAGGCTTAATATTGGTTGAATATCATCACGTGTGTTTCTGTTCAAAGATACATATGCTTCATTTGTTGAATAATATAAATTGATTTACCAATCATTTTTAATAACAATCAGTAATCTTTACAAAGTAAATTAAATCGAAATGAAGACAGTAAATGTAAAATCTTTGCTTACTCACATGAAAACAATGATGAGGTTGAAAATTTTCCGTTTTTATCTTATCATTAAAGTAAATACATTCGGGATTATGATTTATCCCCCTCAAGCATACACAATTATAAATTATTAGATTTAACTAAAGTTTAATAAAACATAAAAATAGGATATATGGTTTCTTCTGAATTTCACTGAATTGTTAAACTTATTTTAATCTATCTATCTATCCACTCTCATTGTACGAAGTATGGGGTTTTATGGTGATTTCTAACTCAGCAGTTTTGTCTATTTTACCACATTGTTTGAGTTAAATTTTCTTTTTTCATTTTCCTATTTAATTTTTCTTGTGGGCGAGCGTTTTAAGTTGTAAGACACAATTAAAAAATAATGTACCGTAACAAAACCGATGTAGTTATGTTGGTAAATTTCAATGAATCACTTCAACGAAGGTATAGACTGGCCAAGACAGGATCATTATTCATTCTTAGGACGAAAATAGATTATGCATAAGCAGCCTTTTCATGACGCTGTCGTGTATTCACATCGCAACATCGTTCTCGATCCAACTTTACCTGCCTTTATGGAGTTTCCCAGCAGGCCTATAAGCGAGGATAATAAAGATAACTTAAAAACCTTTAGAAATAGTTATTACGCTAGTTCAGTGAGTTAGAGAATGAACAATTTTAGATGATACTAGCATTTTACTAAGTAAATTTTATAACTTTAATATGATCAGATGTTATTATTTGTCTAAGACTTTTGCACACAGACGTTTTCCTTTGAGGTTGTGTTAATAAAAATAACACTAATAATAACATTTAACTGTATTAAGCATCAAGATAATACTGTGGACGATTGTGAAGAAACTGCTTTTTCTTCAATGTTTTCCACGTAAAGAATCTGTTAGCACCTTTATTTAAAGAAAGCTTTTATTTTACTTCAGCTTACTTATTAAAATGTTGAAATTTTGTGTGTATTGTTTGTTTGTATTGTTTGTTTTGTTTTTTTTTTGTTGGGCATACTTTGTCCATAATACTAGTAAATTTAGTCCATAATACTAGTACATACTTAGTTCTTAATACTAGTACATGCTTAGTCCAGAACTTATTTTTTAGCGAATTTCCCTATAGGGAATACGCTATTACGGTAGTAGCCATGGTAAGACCTAAGCCCTGGACCACTTTACGTTTTCATTTTGATATATATATATGTCCGTGGTACTGATAACTTTTGAAGGGGACCTCCGATTTTGATGAAATTTGGTATGAAGGTGTAAGACCAGGTCTATTTTCATGAGTTCTCGAACCAGCATTGTCGGGTTATGGGAACGGGGTTTTATGGGGGTTTTTAATGGGTTTTTGGCATTTTTGGACCTAATTTTCAAAATTCATCAATTTTAACGAAAACCATTTAAAAAAGCTTAAAAAAACAAACAATTTAGTATTTTGAATCTTTAAAATAGCATAACTGGTTAAGGGGAAATCAAAAAATGTGTTTTCCATGTTATTCTTATGGGAAATCAAGAAAACCCTATAGGCCTATCTTGCTTATTTATTGACATAACTTAATCAAATTTGGTGTGTACATTATCTACATAAGGTTTAACTTATACTTGCTTACAAAACCCATATGGCGGCAAACCTACATACTCACCCCCATGGGGTTTATGGGGAAAATAAAAAATTGCCAGAGTTTGATACAATTTTGTGTTTACATTCACCAATTATTTATTAACTTAGATTTTCTAACAACACCCAATGGCAGCAAACCTACACACTCGATCCTATGGTGTTTTTTGGGGAAAGTAAATAATCTGAAATTCCATTGGAAATTCGCTGAGTACGCAGGTCTGCTGCGACGGGTTTATTTTAAAAATTACTTTGTTTATTTGAGAAAGAAATATTCCTACGGGAAACTATAAAATATTATTTAGTTAAATTCTTGATATTAAGTTACCTTTGATTATAAATACTGTAATATTACAAAACACTTAAAAAAGTTTTGACATATACAACTATTTATTATTATATGGAAATATCCACAAAATCATCACCAGTTTATCACATAAAAAGATTGCAAAATTAATTCAACATGCGCTTTTTATTACAAAATTATAGCAGGAATAGTTTTTTGAAGTTATTAAAATTACTTTACACTTTCTATAGCTAGAAATTTATTAGTCCTAATAAATAGTAAATTGTTCATTTGCAAAAGATTTGAAAATAATTTTTCCACTGAGCGTTTGTAAATTATAAGAACTGTTAATAAAAATGTTGGCTGTTAAAAGCGATAAAAACTTGAAACATAATGTATTTTTATTATTTTATGATAATATATACCTCAATATTACATAAATTCCAATCTAGAATATAATTTTAATATCAGCCCAAGATAACTTGATATTCCGAAAGCCACACTGGGAGGAAATCTAATAGGCAGTAAGACTCCAACTGGACGTGACAGAGTTATTGTTCTTTCCAAGACGGAAATAGAAGTTGCATAAACTGGCGTTTCATCACTCAGCCTATTCGCTGCGGCACTTTAATACAAGTATTTTTCAAAACAGATGATAATAAATTCAACGACATTCAAGGGGAACGATATTCTGTCTGTCATAATAGTTAAAATATTTGCATTTCAACTAGGCGATCAGTTTTGTCGATGCAACCAAAATATAAAAGAAACTGTACAGATTTAATTAAAAAGTTTTATGGCTCACTTAATACTATTAATGTAGGATGTACGTGATGAAGATACGAAAGATTCAGTGGTGTTATGTGTCTCAAAATTAAATATATAGGCCCAATACACAACTTAAAATGAGTTAAACATAAAAAAGAAAACCATTCGTGGTCTGAAAATCAGAGCTGGAGCTGAAACTTCTGCGTCTAACGGATGACATTCCTTCAATAGCTTAGAAATGTTTTATACTCCAGTAATAAGTTAGGGGATTTCTAAAATTAAATTACATTACTTTCTTAAGAATTTAATATTATGACAATGCACCGTAGCTTATAAATGGATCGAGATAACTAAAAGATTTTGACAAAAATATATAAAGTAATATAGTTTATACTAATTATTAACTTATTCCAAAGGATTTAAGGAACAGGATAGGAGTATATTGATAAGAAAGTACTTAGAGGTGAGGGATTGCTGCGAACGAGCTAGTCAAATTAATGTTTTATTCTTCTTGTTCTCTCTTTCACCTGCCTTAATAAAGCACGAATACACAAGTATCACGTCAATGTCTTTAATGTATCATCTTTAAAAGTAAAGAATAACCGATTAGTATTTTAAGCTAATTGATGGAATGTACAGTACAAATGAGACTCTTCACACGACCCTCGTATGGCGGGTACTTTTGGACTGTTAGTATTTGCTGGATAAAGTAGCATAATGAAGATCAAAGCTGAGTGGGGGAGCATGCTGTAATTTATTACAAAAGTTACTCGAGCACTGGCGCTGCAGCCAGTGATGAACCAAAGGTAAAAGCTTCGATTTGCATACCTCATGGAGTTTCACGCGAGTCTCGCTCCACCTCCGTCACTGATCCCGAATTTCATCTGGTTTGGAATAGTTCACTGTTTTGAATTGATTGATATGGTTAAGATAAAATGGTAATTTACTCTAGGGGTTTATGTTTCAACTGTTGTGTGATGGATACGGTTAAAAACACTATACTTTTGACACGGGTGTTGATTACTGTAAAAGTAAAATCCTTACGACCCTACATGGCGATTTAATTTGTTTTATTTAAACCTATTTTATGTTAATTAAGATTCTTTTGATTTTGAAATCACTTTGGTGATTTTAGCATCTAATTATCTCTTTACAGTACTAGCATCTAGGTTATTACTGAGCCACCCGGTCCGCCGTTGTCACACATATTATAATAAATTATACTGTCAACACAGACTGGGCAGCTCTTTTATGAGCCCCGCTCTATAATTATGCAATGTATTACATAAAAAATACATTTGAAAAGGTTTAAATTAATAAGCAATATATTATAACATTAAACGACATTCTTCAACAAATTTTCCTTGTTTGGTTGTCTGTAAATTTTAAAATTACATGGTGTTTTGCTTTATTACCTTACAACTTCATCCATCAAAAATTCGTGGTCAACATATAATAATTAGTTGAACATTATGTTAATATGATTGATATTAGTAGTACTGCACTGAGGCAACTTAGGTCTAAAACTTTTATTCTTGACTGAGAGACATAAGAAGGATATGATTCAATAGTGGTTGAAGTCATTATGTTCATACAAAACTGCTAAAGGATTATTATATAACAAGATTTATTTGTTTTTTGTGTATTGTTACTCTATTTGGTAAATCAACAGCTTCGATTTAAGTTAATACAGGCCCTACTCTAAAGTTTAGTCGAAACAGGATTCTTTTACGTAAAAATAAATTACAATTCACATATATGGTGTTTATATTTAACTCGTATGAGGCGGGGGACCGGGCAGCCTCTAATAACTAAGCCCTTCATTTCCAGTCGTGTTTGCCAGCCTACTTAATTGACTGTATGGAGTGTTTCGGAGAACATGATACAAATTCATGTATCGTCCTCAAATAACTATTCAGTTGTAACATCCCTTAGTTTCACACCAGTAATATCATGTGTTAGTACTAAACATAAACAATTTAAATGAATGGGTCAATGGGTGTTTGGGTTTTGCAATAAAAGAGGAAATAATGAACCATCAAAGAAAAATATGTCGATAAGGCTTCTTTAGACTATAGTAATATTACATACTACTTATTTTAAATTAACCATTGTATGGCCTTCAATGAAAAATTTATACAAAAAGTTGTTGAATTCTTGCTTTTTATAAAATACCACTCGTAAAACAACAAATTAAGAAGATTTTAGCCCGCAAAGCAAAGAATAGCATAAACAATCTGTTTATATCTAAAAAATTATGTTTATGTCATAAGGATACACGACGGTTCAGAAGTTAATAATCAAACTGTTTCGCCAATCATTGCAAGCATGGTACCATTAGCCCAGTGAAAATAGGTTCGTGTCGGAAGTAATTCCGGAGGAGCTGAATTTTTCACAGTTGATAGACTATGATAAGGTGTGCATTTTCCCAAAAGTCCCGAAAAATCCCCCTTGAGCTTTCCGCCCTACGTCCCCTTAAAGTTAAAGCTGCAATATGTTAGAAAATCAACTACGGTTTCGTAAGGAAAAAATCAATCGAAGTGGGGTTGCTTTTACTTTGTTCCAAATAAAATTTGCTACAGAAAATGTCCCAAGATTATAGCCTTTTTTCAATGTCACCATAAAATAAAATACAATATTGCTCGTTAATCTCAAACCGAACACAGTGATATTATATATCATTGTAAAGCTAAAATCATTCTCTACAAACTTTTCATTTACAGCTTTACATATTAACTTCAAACAAAGGAGCTGTAAGGGAAAGTTTTTAACTGATGAAAAGAAAAAAAAATCAATTTTTTACGTTTGTATCAATTTTGCAGCAAAACCTTAAAGTTTTTGTAATAAGTGGTAATAACATTTTCTGTTGCAAATTTTATTAGGAACAAAATAAAAGCAATCCCACTTCAATTGTTTTTTTCCTTACGAAACCGTAGTTGATTTTGTAACATATTGCAGCTTTAACTTTAAGGGGGCGTAGGGCGGAAAACTCAATGGTGATTTTTCGGGACTTATGGGAAAATGCACACCTTATCATAGTCTATCAACTGTGAAAAATTCAGCTCCTCCGGAATTACTTCCGACACGAACCTATTTTAACTGGGCTACATGGGCTCATACGTAAATTAATACTTTATTGTGACGTAAAGCTAATGACAACTGAGGGAACAACTTTTATACAAAAGCTTCGCGGTCTGAAGGTATATATTAGTTTCAGCTTCAGTTGTATTTAGTTTTCGCTGGATGTAAAACGTCGGAAGTGGTCCACATTCATAGAAAACCAAAACGTGCTGGTTTTTCAGGTGAAGAAAATTGTTAGTTAATTGGTGATCTCGATCTCATTCCACTAGCCATGTGATATTTTCTATTTGACACGTGACAAATAATCATAGTGGCCTGAACTTACAAAATGAACCAGTTTTTTGTTGTTGAAATGTCAGCTGTTCTTATAAAGCTAACTCAATTTTTAAGTTAATTTTAGAAGACTTGTGGTTTAAAATAAGACTTTTCGCCATTTGTAAAAAGATATCATTATATTTAAAACACTGAAAAGTTATCGAGTTGCTTATAAGTCAAAGTACTTCAACGTTAAATTTTCTTAAATGAATTTACTTTTAAATAAATATGTTTTTCCAAAAGTATATTTAAAGAAATGTAAGTAATACAATACTGAAAGGGAGCTCAAATTAATATTGTAAGTTAAATTAATATTACATTAATTTTTCAAACCCTCTGCTAGTGTTCACGAGGTCATGTTTTGAACTTGTTTGAGGGGCCCACCAACCACGTGTCATGCATCATAATAGTTCAATTTTACCAGGGAAATTTGCTAAAACGTGACCCGAGTGATCGAATATTCGGCTGTGGTACTGTATAGATTCACATTGTGTATTGTGTGGCACAGCCTGGCGGCGAAGCTTGCAACTACAGTAGGGCATTGATCGTCAACCGTGCCGTCGGCATCTCTCCCTTCGGCTGTGCAATACACAATCCTAACTATCCACCCGCACTACCCGACAAATTTCATGAAAAATATTTACAAGGAAAAACAATACATTGCGTTTAAATCTAAAGAAGCTCTTTTACGTTATTACTACATAAATTTAACTTAAAAATGTAAAACGGATTTTTATGACGTATTGTGGAGACGATATTTCGGATTTATTTTATTCTATTCATATTTTTTTAATATTATGTAATTGAGGGATAGTGCAATATTGTACTACAATAGTACTACAGTAGTAGTGCAATATGCATGAGAGTTAACTACTTAGGCCTATAACTACTCATAATAATATTTTTTAGTTAAATCCATACATACATGTTATATTCAACTTACTTTTTTAATCTATAATTATTTAATCTATACTTTTTAATCCATACATGTTATATTCATCTTACTTTTTTAATCTATACTTATTTAATACGCTAAGGGTTTTTTTGTCTTGAGAACTCCTCCTACAAGTTTCAACCGATTATCAAGTTTTTGGTGTCGTTGGATAGGGCTTGGTCTGTAGTTGTTTCTGCCAAAAACTGATGAGAATTGGACTGAAAATAAAGGCGCTATCCACCATTGAAATCCCAAAATTTTCCATTTAAATAACATTGGGATTGAATAAAGCATTTCAAACATTTGTTAACAATCAATCAGCTGTAAATACGAGTAGTTTTGGTGATTAAAGAGATTCAAAATATTGGATTGGTCGGACTCATTGATTTAGAGATAAAAGTAACATTTGTATTGTATTCGAATAAATTGCTCGATTTCGAGCAACACGTGTAGCCTATACTAGTTTATTATTTTTTTTTATAAATATAAATCTAATGGAGCATTTATTTTTTAAGTTCATTTGCTCATAATACCAAACCTATTCCTTTTAATTCAGCTCACACCTTTGGTCCTAGAGGACAATGGAAGAATTTTTGATAAAACGAATTCCAGTTATTATTTTCAAAGCTCTATCTATATTATACCTTGACGACTTACTTATATTATATTATTGACTGGATTATTTATCGGACTTTAGTGACCTTAGTTTACACAAATATGTATATAACAATATGTGACAGTATCATTTGATAAAGCAATATACGATAATAAAATTAAAGATATGTTCATACTTTCTTAAAACTATGTTATACCTTACATTAGAAAGATTCGTTGTTGATTACCTTTAAAAATTGTTCAACCTTCTTTCTTTATTTCAAAATCATTACACCAAGTACTTCATACCTTTATATAAATGTAGACCTATTGTTGTGGCATTAAAATGTAAATTTGTAACAAAAACAGATTTAAGATTTTACTTATTAATTTTATATTAAAATCAATGAATTTAATTTTAACCAAATCTTATCTTCTGACATTCTTTGTGACTGTCGTCAACACTGATATTTTCAAGCATCTGAGCTCTATTGTTTCGTTATAAAAAAATATAGAAAGGAAAATAATTTGTTGTTTACAAATATCCCAGGCATCCTTTTTAGGCTTAAAAAGAATCGCCCTACCATTTCTTATAAACTTAAACGTATATACGTAAATCAGTAATTTATGTTGCTGAGCTACTCGAGAATTTGAATATTTTCGAAGAAGTACTTTACAGGCTATAATATTTTAAGAGTGGTCTTCACCCCTGTAAAAACAACGAAAACAAGCTTTCACAATACCCTAGTTCGGAATGTGTTTTCGAATATTTATTGATACAAATTATCTTTTATTGTAGATTAAGGTTGAATGTAGGAGTCTTATACGTGATATTTCAATAAAATATTTGTATTAATACAAAATTTTAAAGGTAAGGAAAATTTGGTTACTTTTCTTTGGCACTATGGAATTCAATTTTTACTTTTTAAAACTTTTAAGGTATGACAAGTTTAATTTTACTATTAAACTTAAATAATAAGCAATTTTTAAGAAACTCATTTGAAAAACTGCGTAACATGAGGGGGAATACATGTTTTGCTCAAAAGCCGTACGATTTACATTGCCGACTGAGCTACTAGCTCAAAGGTGAAGACGACTCTTAATTTCGTATTATATAACTAAGATTAAACAAAGCATACTAAAATACTTACATTACTTGGAATATAAGTAAATGTTGCCTTTAATGCGTACGACATTAATTTACTACATATGGGTTGAATAAAATATCCGAGAAAGATAGAATGTCGAAAGCCTTTTAAGTTTATTTTCCTCGCTCAAACTAAAAGAAGAAACAAAACAAACTAGAGTGACACTTTGAAACCGTGATCGCATTTTAATGAGTGGACTAAAAACCGGGAAAATTTTCGAAAAGTCACTTTGTGCATGAAATATTTAGGAATTATATTACTAATGGTTGGTTATAAGATAGGCTTTTGTTGGTATCGGAAACGAGGAATCGGAAGTAGCGAGTGTCCAGGGATCGACTAATGACGTCACAGTTCCGTCGTTACGTTTAACGAGCCGTGGAGGACCGTCGTTTAACGCGGCACATGTTCTATATAACTCCGGGGTAGTGCTGGTCCTTCTATAGCTACAATTCAATAGCTACGATTGTTGGTAATCTTTACGAAGAATTGCAATTTGTACAGTGTAACAAAACTGATCATAAAAAATTAATTTACAGCATCTTCAGTTATGTACAACATCTTCAAGTCTTTAGTGATAAAAAGTATGAATATTTCTAGAGTCTTTCGGTCTGCAATAAATAAATAATTTTACTATATTGTGTGTTTTATAATTCAAAAAAGATACGCATTCAGTATGTAAATTTATTAGGATATAATTTATAAAGAAAACTCAAGTTGAAATCGTGTTGGTGTAGTAATAATTGAGTTTTTACTATTAAGTAGTAGTAATAAATTAGATTTATAAAAATTATTTGTTTTGTTTGCCTACAAGTTGAAACAGGTTAAATTTGAACTTGCTAAATTGAGTAACTTGCTTATTAAATTTGGAATGAGTTTCTTGATTTTTTTACAATACGATTTTACCATTAAAACGTATACTTGCAGTTATAAAACCATAATCAAAGATTCTATTTTCGTTTTATTGTTTTAAATTTCTTTCTTGACTAAAATTCAAAACAAATCTTAGACTTAAAGCTGACATTCCTGGTCTAAGGTGTGTGCTGGGGCTTTCCGATTTAAATTCAAAACAATTACTAATGTAAAATAGTCCATAGAACAAAATCAATTAAATATATTTTACCTTAAAGTAGAAGAATATTCCACCCTTTCGAAGCCTAACATTCCTATTCACATTTGAATTTACAAATCTTACATTGTTTAAATCAGTAACAGTTAAATTGGACTTGAATAAATGAAACTGCAACCACCAAAACAGGCGCAACTACCAAGAAACCTCTTACAATCCACTTGGCTGAAAAGTTTTGTTGCGCATTATTACAAAATATTACAATGCCAAGTGCATTAATTAATGACTTATACAGCAAAGTGAAGCGATAGATATAATAATAATCTATTTATTAATATGCAAGCATGTTTCTTTTCCTCCTTTTTTCTCACCTCGTGTTTACCATAGGAGAAATCCGTGCATACCGTTAGAAAGGTATAGTTTGTAGACTCGCCTACGGCTCGATGGGGGCTCCGCCCCCATGCCCCCTTGAAGGTTGCCCTAAATTTGTAGAATAATTAAAAGTCAAGTAAGTATGTAATAGGTTACTTCCACGGAAGAGCTAGACATTCAAGACAGCAACAAAACGGTTTAATACACAAAATTCACAATAAATAGTAAAAAAGCTTTCAAAATCGTCTATGGATCCGTTTTAATACCCCTTAGCAAAAACTGAAATTGAAATTTTTAAATTACGCCCCTTTTTAAGGGTGAAGTGGATGAGATCGGGGCCTACGATAACTAACGGGCCTGCATACATTTTTGGTCACGTGACCAGATGCGGCCGAATTTCAGCTGTCATCTCCATTTGAAAGCGTTGCAATAGCCTGACTTGGCATCCGTTTTTACGTGTGTTTTTAAATACACGTAAATGAAGTCATAAGTGTTGCATATCCTTCTAATCCTCATTAAATTACAAATTGAATGATACTAATCACGTTCCGCTTTGCAAAACTTAAAACTCACTTTTTGGTTAAAAGAAAAACTTGAATTTCTCACATTGTGTGATGCATTGACTTTTTTGTTAACAGATTTCTTCCAATGCTTTTGAAGATATTTCTAGGAATAAGACATGAAATAAACGTCTTAAATCAGTAGTTTGCCGGTTATAATTTTTATTTTCGATAAAACAAATTAAAATGTACCTTTTCCGTTCTAAATATTTGTTATTTGCAACGAAATATACTCTTATGTAAACAGCTGATGAAAAGTATAAACAAAACTATAAACCTAATTGAGTTTTGACTTTATCTCGTAATAAAAAATATCAGAAAAACTGTCAACTTTACAGTAATGGTATCATTTTGTTCCTTATTTAATCTAGATTAAAATATATAAGTCTTGTCTAGTAACCTACTATCTAATTCCTAAGAGGTGGGAAATAAGTGAAGGATGTCACGTTTTCACAATGTTATCTTATGGAAACTTGTGCTGCAGATCGGCCGCAAATAGTCTCGTGACTTTGGCGGTGGGGGAAATATGCAGGCCCGTTAGTTTTCGTAGGCCCCGATGAGATGCTACATAATCTCACAGGGCCGAGCTTGTGGAGCATCTAAAAATAATATAATCCTGACAAAACATATAACGGTATGGCAGTACTTTTACCGGATCAAACAAAATCACAAAAAAACTATGAGTTAGAAAATGTATATAATTTCGTATTTTCACAGTTTTTTTAACAACTACTATACTGAAATTGACCAATGGCTGCACCTATAGTAAGACCTAGATATTCTCATAGTATAATCTAAATTTGTGGCTTCTATGTGTCATAACAGTAAACGAAAAATGTTGAAATAGAGCAATTGTTGTGAAAGAATTTCGATATCGTGAAAGTACGCTCCTTTTTAAGGGTGAAGGGGGTGAGATACTGCCAAATTGCAAAGGACCGAACTTGTAGAGCGTCCAAAATAGAACAAATTACTGGCGAAATATAAATCAATATGGCAGTATATTTTTCAGTATAAAGTAATTTACAAACACTTTACATAAAAAAATGTCAATCATTTCAAGTTTTTTTTCAATTGTTTTTGTCTTAACTTTGATTGAAATTGACCAATGGCTGCTAAAATAGTAAGAACTAGTTGGGTCTATAATATTTACTAAGTTTGAGGCATCTGCGCTCCATAATAGTAAATAAAAAATATTAAAATAGCGAATTTTTTGTGAAAGAATGTATAAAGTTTGAAATTACGCTTCTTTTTAAGGGTGAAGGGGTTGAGATACGCCAAAATGTCATAGACCCAAACTTGTAGAGCGTCTATAATAGAATATAGTAATGGCAAAACATATATCAATATAGCAGTATATTTACCAAGTTAAAGTGAATTACGAATACTTTACATGAATAAAATGTTAAGAATTTTGTGTTTTTACATTTTTTTTTACTAAAATTTGATTGAAATATGGAAAAAGCTACTACTATAGAAAGAACCTGTTGAGGTCATAATATAAATAAAAATTCATGCATATATATATATTACATAATGGTAACTAAAAATAACAAAATAGCGCAATTTAAAAAAAAAATTTGAAATTCTTAAAGTACACCCCTTTTTGAGAGTGAAGGGGGTGAGATACGGCAAAATTGCATAGGACCAAACTTGTAGAGCGTCTAAAATAAAATATAATACTGGCAAAATAATATACAAATTTTGCAGTACATTTGCCAGAATTAAGTAATTTACAAACACTTGACACAAAAATATGTTAAGAATTCATTGTATTTTAAATTTTTTTTGGATTTAATTTTGATTGAAATTGACCAATGGCTGCCACTATGGTAATATCTAGCCAAGGCTAAAATATGTAGGACAAAATTTCAGGCATCTGAGTGTCATATTAGTAAATAAAAAATATTGAAATAGCAAAATTTTTGTAAAGGAATTCAGAAATTTTGAAAGTACGCCCCTTTTTAAGGGTGAAGGGAGTGAGATACGGCAAAATTGCATAGGACCAAATTTGTAGAGCGTCTAATTCCCAACTAACGATTTTTCCTCAGATTTGAGGTAGGACTCCTCGTTCAAAAGTTACAGCGAAAATAAAAAAACCCTCACATATTCAGATTACCGATGTCATCCCTTTTAATTTTTTTGAGGGGGTTAAAATTTGAAAATACAATGTTTTGGGATTTTCCCTTTTTATTAACAATACAAACTACGTGTGTACCAAATTTCAAGTTTCTAGCTCATCCGGAAATCCAAAATACTTTGTATACGTGATCAGTGAGTCAGTGAGTCAGTTTCACATCGGGTTGTATAGTATTTAGATGAGCAGAATCACATTATAAGGCCGGTTCCTACGTGGGCGACAGATGCGACGCGACGAGAGCGACAAAATTTCAAACAAATGTATAAGCATTGGAGCGTTCTTAGTGGGCGACAGGAGCGACAACAATTTACAATGTATAACGTTATGGCGATGCAAGCTTGTCGCTGGTGTCGCTCCAGTCGCTCTCGTCGCGTCGCATCTGTCGCCCACGTAGGAACCGGCCTAATACCCATCGCTCCCCAAGGCTACACCCTACAGGCTTTCAAGGTTTCAATGTTAATCTTATGAAAAAGGGTAATTGACTGAATCATTAGACAGCTGTTGTACATGAGGAATCACAGATGTTTCAGTTATAGAATATTTTAAAACCAATCTGGTCCAGATCAACAAATATTTTGGTCGAATTTCGACCAGGAGGCGATCTCTAGTAATAATAAATAAATGGAAGGTTAAATACATTCCAAATTTAAATCGATGTTTAAAATAATTTACTTTGATCTATTTCTAATTAATATTTTTATTTCAACCTTGAAATTATTAAATAAATACATATCCGTCTGAAAATTAATTTCTTATTAAATTAATATTATGTTTTAACTAATCATATAGATTCTATTTGAACAAAGTTAATTCATTGATACATATCATAATGAAGCCACAGTCCAGAAATTATTTCCTTTTCTCAGCTTTTAATACTCATTTAATTTCTACTTCACTTTTAATGAATAGACAACAAATGGGAATACATAAAGTGTTGTGTTACTTAGGTTTACACGTGAGAGTTTTTCACTCTAAGAGAGTTTCGTAATCCCAGCAGGTACTCGCAGAGGTGTTTACACAACCAGCGAATTTTCCAAGATGGTTAATCCCAGACAGTTTTCTGCGAGTACTATCAACAACTGTCTGAGATTTTTATGAGAGTAACTAACTACTCTCCGAGAGTGAAAAACTCTCACGTGTAAACTTACCTTTACAAAAACGACGTAAAATAATTTTGATTTATTATAAAGTAATAAATAAAACATACTTACACGTGCTAAGCTTACATTTGAAATATGGTAATTTACTTTAAATAAAATAGAGTACATACATTTAAAAATATATAAAAGCATTAAAAGAATATAGTTGATATGTCCATAAATGTAATACATACATACATGTTTTATATCCCATAAACTAATCAACTTTTAGTTGTATATAATGAACCAAAACATAATCTTTTGATTATAAATACTCATTACCATAGATAGATCTATTTATTCATGTTATAATTATGTCAATTAACTTAAAATGGTCATGTTAATTTGCTTCAATTTATTTAACAATTAGTTGACTGTTCTCATCGATATATAAAAGGGAGTACAAAAAGATAAAGGTACAGAAAATTAACTATGAAATATAAGAAACAAAAGACACATGAAGAAATACTAAAAATAGGAAAAGGAGATGGAAATAATGTGCAAACAACAGAATGAGGGACTATAATTTTTAATAGAGATTTAATGACATCTTAATATCACTTGGCAATATAACTAGAATATAATAAATAAATAATGTATAAAACTCACTTATTATCTTTGGTTATTGTAAATTCCATACTACATTGTAAAACTTTACCAAAGAATTTAATATTAATGTTATAAGCTTTAAATTTTTTGTTATATTATGTCATCAGGGTTTTAATAAAATTTATTAAACGTATAAAACATCACATTTCATGAACAACCATCATAAAAATTACCAGTCAGTTTTGACGGGCTCTTAGCTAGTACATATATAAAATAATTATAGTAGACTAATGTATGAAGAAGATAATTGAAATCACAGACAAGGGCTTTTAAGCTATCCAGGTAATCCTCATTTTCTTATTAAACAAAATTAAATTTTAATTACATTTGAAACCAAAATGATAATTTATACCCTGTAATGGAGAGACTGCATTAAACATATATCTACAATATATATCCAATTTGTTGTCACTTATTCAGTAAAAAGATTTAAACTTAGACACTTATATAAAAACAACGACATCAAAATATACAAAGTATTATCTTTGGTTTTTAATAAAATGCATAATTTACATTTTCATTACATAAAAGTTCTTTAACACTATAAACATTAATTTTAAGACTAAGACAATGCCGCCAAGGGATGACTTGACTGCTTGTAAGCGATGATCATATGCCGCGTTAAACGACGGTCCTCCACGGCTCGTTAAACGTAACGACGGAACTGTGACGTCATTAGTCGGTCCCTGGACACTCGCTACTTCCGGTGATATCGATGAGTTTCCGGGGAATCATTATCATTTATATATCTATACTTATTTAATACGCTAAGGGTTTTTTTCTGTCTTGAGATCTCCTCCTACAATTTTCAACAGATTTTTAAATTTTTGGTGTCGTTGGATAGGGCTTGGTCTGTAGTTGTTTCCGCCAAAAATTGATGAGACTGAAAGTAAAGGCACAATCCACCATTGAAATCTCAAAATTCCCCATTTAAATAACATTGGGATTGAATAAAGCATTTTAAACTTCTGGTAATAATCAGCTGTAAATACGTGTAGTTTTGATGATTAAAGATATCCACAATATTGGATTAGTCACATGTCATTGATTTAAATATAAAAGTAACATTTGTTTTGTATTAAAATAAATTGCTCGATTTTGAGCAACACGTATACTAGTTTGCTTAAAATGATATTAAGCCTATGTAATGTGTAGGTTAGAGAAATATGTTAATCACTTGACTCGAAATTTTTATTATAAATTGTTCGAATCGAGCCTTTATATGCACTCCAAATTGTAAATTACTCGCTAAATTTTCAGAATCTTCAAATAAATATCCGTATTCATGACTAATATTGACTTACAAATATTCACTCTTTTTTTTCTAAAAAAATGTATAGTTACTATCAGTGTTCCTTTCAATTGTAATTTCATACGCTTTTACTGTATTTGTATTTCTAGTGTTTATATGATATTTAAAAGCAAAATTATGATTTATTCCTTATTTAAAATAAAATGTAAAAAAATAAACTGCAGTTTAAATAAGTTGAACAATCAATTATAATTCGCACCCTTACTGAATTAATTTAAACATATTGTTTACCTTTACCCTTTTCTTGGGCGTAAGTTGAAATGGCGTCCAGTCCTCTGCTGTTCTGGAGTGGTATTGAACCAGTTAGGCAATACAGAATTGGTAATCAGCTTATATGGACCAATGAGGCCCTGCTGTCCCTTTGATTTTGGGCAATGACCATTTGCATTTCAATTGACTCTGGTCTGCACTTCATCTAATTACATTAATAATAAGGTTCTTAATAATTAACTTAATGGCAGCATTATTCCATGAACAGTTTGAAACATTATATCCATGGAGCTAATAATACTGCGGAATGTCACGACCCTTTAAGTAATATTGGAACTATGATGGGGTAGGGTTATTAAGCTCGCAGCTACTATGGATCTTACCAAAAGTTCACATTGTTAAAAAAATTAACTTAGTCATACAAATAAAAAAAATCATATTTTTAGCGAATTTCCTATAGGGAATAAGCTATTACCGTAGGTCTCATGGTAAGACCTAAGCCCGGGACCATATTACTTTTTCGTTTTGAGGTGCCCAGAGACCAAAAATAATAGTCATTAAAATTTATATATATATATATATATATATATATATATATATATATATATATATATATATATATATGTATATATGTGTCCCTAGACACGATAACTCTCGTAAAAATGGTCCGATCAACACCAAATTTGGTAGAGATGTGTAATCCTACATTTATTCGGATGAGTTCGAAAACCAGACATATCGACCTACCGGAAGGGGTAGTTTTGGGGGGTTTTGTACCCCAAAAATGGGTTTTTTGCATTTTTCATATGTAAATTTGAAATATTTAAATTTTTATTCTAACCATTGGATTTAGCTCAAAAAAACACACAATTTAGTATTTTGAAGCTTTGCTCTATCTCTGTTGGTTACCGAGATATTAAAAAGTCTAAAGACAGTACATTGTCTTTTGGGGCTCCAATGTTAATCTTATGGAGAATAAGGATGTGTTAATATTTCACTTATTAACCAATATTTTTGGATGAAACTTGGTATTTAGCTTTATTTGGTTGAGATTCATCCATTTAAGGTAAAAAATCTTCGTTTTTGTACTTATCATGGCAGCAAACCTGCTTACTCTTTTCCCATGTTAATCATATGGAGAATAGGCAAACTCTTTTATTTATGGACAGATATTGATGAATTTACTATATGGCTTTATATGGTCGAAATAAATTTTTTCTATGCTAAAAACCTACTTTTAGTGTCCCCCATGGCAGCATACCTGCATACTCTTCCCCTATATTTATCTTAAGGAGAATAGACATTTATTTCCCTATTTATGAGCACGTGATGAAATTTTGTTTACAAGTTTAGCTGGTCAAAATTAATATTACTAATTTGGAAATTCGCTGAGTACGCAGGTCTGCTGCGACGGGGGTATTTGTCAATCCCGTTAATAAAATAGGAAAGTATATTTATTTTCTTTGCCGCAATTAAAGAGCCATTGGCGATACAATACTGAGTGCAAGTTTTTCCTTTCAGTCTCTACTAAAGAAAAAATATAATAGGCTAACTAATAGGTCTGAGTTATAGATATTTTTTATGGTAGACAATTTGTTATAAATTACATTCTTTATATACTGACTTAAATAAATTAGGAAACTACACTAGTTAATTAATTAATTAATACTCAGCAGTCTGACTCTTTATCTTGTGCAAAGTAAAAAACTTCGAATCCTTGAGAAATATAAACCAAAATAGCATACTGTAAACCTTATCTTATAGGCTCATGAATAAATATTTTAACTACTTAAAACTACCAATAAAAAACTCCTTAATGATGAGATTCATTATTTCAGAATTCAAAAAATGAAAACCAGAATTCAGAATTCAAAAATTCTGAATTTTTGGTGGGGACTGGCGACGACACATCCTAAACCCAACTGGTCAGAATGAAATGCCGCCCTCAGCTACAGGAACCAGAAGGTAGACAAGCCGACCACATCATGTCTGTTGGTTCCCAAAGTCAAGATCATCATCCCATTATCTCAGAGCCTACCACGCCCCCATAATATTGAGGTTTGAGATTGCAAAGAGAATTTTCACTATGAATTAAACTACTTGCCGCAATATGTAAATAATAAATTTTACTCTTAATGTCGATACTTCAAAAAAAAAAAAAAAAAAAAAAACTAACAGTTCTATAAAACGACAGTAAAAATTACATCATAATTAAATTTCAACATACATTAAATACGGTAAAGTTCATCTTTATCTTTTATCACAATACTATATGGTGGTTTACCATAGATAAAACTGTAGTGTAAACACTACTTTTGAGTTATATAGAACATGTGCCGCGTTAAACGACGGTCCTCCACGGCTCGTTAAACGTAACGACGGAACTGTGACGTCATTAGTCGATCCCTGGACACTCGCTACTTCCTGTGATATCGATGAGTTTCCGATTTAACTGTGCATATAATACAATGGCTGTCTCTTAAGATATGACTCCCTGCATGATTTTCACAAGATATAACATTTTTACTATAATATCAATATCCTCCCATATTTTGTTTTTTGTACCAAATATTTTACCGTTAATTAATTTAGCAAGATGAATCAAATGGGTAATTTAATCACTACACTAAGATTCATACATCGAGCAGCATTTAGGGTGCAATAATACAGGAGATCCTTGACGACAACAACTGACGTCCTCGTGTTCATCTAGCCTTCTTTTGTATTCAAGACAATGCTGCATTACTTTACTCGACAGTCCGGGAGAATAGAAAATCTCCGTCTCGGAAAACGAAAAAAATAGGGCTATAGTAAAGAAACAGTCTTTGAGGAAAGATATACTTAATTTGTTATACGAGATAGTTTTTGAATTGGTACCAGTTGACTTGTGTTTTTAATCGATTGTCCGATTTTTCCAAAAGATTGTAGAAAGCAATATCTACGCAATGATGGAAAGTTTTATTTATTACTTTTTTGTTGATGTCTAGCATATTTAAAAATAATAATTAGAAATTATACTAATTTAAGTTTACGTATTGAACAGTTTTGTTACATTAACCTAGCAACTAGCATGAAGTAGAATATCCGTTGTACCAATACAGTCTCAACAGGCAAGGGCGATTTCTCAGGTGGAATGAGGGGGTTGCACCGGAAGTCACTCGTTATTGTTGCGATCACGTGACATCGTTAACGCCTGCTCACGTCCGGTCACACTTCGATAACTGCCAATGTCGATTACGAAAGTAAATTTAGACTAAGTTGAACAGTAATTATAAAATATATCTATATAATTTTAATTAATGAACATGAGTACCCTTTTATTAAAATCATTTTATTTCACTGACACGTGTCAGTGAAATAAAATGATTTTAATAAAAGGGTACTCATGTTCATTAATTAAAATTATATTAATAATAGTATCCCTTAACTGTGAATTTCATCATAAAATATATCTATATATATAATACGTGAAGCCGTTTTTTGTGAACTATATTCCTCTCTTATTTCTTGACGAAATTCAATGTTTGAGATGTCATAAGATTCCTCTCTGTTCATAGTTTTGCAATAAGATTTTAGATTTTTGTTATTTGTACTCTGAAGAGCATGGGGAGCCCTTAAGGTTTTTTTTGTTTGTAAGATTATGGTGAGGAACAATTTTGATTAGATTTCAAATAAAACAGCTGTTTATGGTTAAATTGTAATAACACATACAAGTTGTAAATAGAACTTCTTGAATTTTTTATGCAAAGGGGAAAGGTTTTATTACAAGGTACTCGGATAAATGCAGCGCATTGCGCTGCACGGGTACCCCTAGTACTATTTATTATTTGAATATTATTAAAAATAAAAAAAATGACAGCTACATTAATGGACATAAAATTGTTGGAGATGAAAATTATTGTTGGATCATAGATGTTTTTTGAAAGTTTATAAAATGTTGTGATGTTTTAAAATCTAAAACCGTACTGTAACAATAAACATTGGGAATATTATATTCATAAAATTTAACCCTCGCTATGGTACAACGGTGGTCTGAGTAAATGCTACTTATAATAATAATCTTTAGCTGCTCTTCAACTGATATTGTGTAATTTATACTTAAAAACTAACTTAGTATCAATTTTTACAAGTTCAGATAAAAGAAATAGTTTTAATTAGAAATAATAGTTGAAGAATATCCTCTTATTTGAAATTCTAACCTCTATACTGTGACTCCTCGATACAAATTTATATATACACTATTATTAAATTTATACCCAATATTATTTAACGAACATGGGAACGATAGTTTCTTTTATTTGACAATTAATTAATCTAAATCAAAAAAATAATAGTTTTTCTAAAAAAGAATAGTAGCTTTACCCTTGACATTGTTTAAAAAACCATATTAAATTAAAACTGTCGGCTTCTGTATATAGAATTATTTTTTTTTTTTTTACTAAATTTTAGGGAAATTTACATTTTAATTTGTTTTTATATCAAAATGGTTAGTTATTTGTACAAACTATTAAACTGTTACCAGTTTAGTTAGATTTAAAATAAATCTTTAATTCACTTAAAGCTATAACATATTTGCTCATAATATTGTCTCTCGTACATTCCATTTAATCCAGGTTTAATAAGAATTTAAATAAGAATTTGTGATAAAACATATTCCTCCTATTATTTTCAAGCTCTATCATTTTATTTTTTAAATATCATAACTGCTTGAAAACAGAGGGAACTAATCTGCGTGCACTTTCACTATTTTCCTACAAAAACAATCTAAGTAAAAGTTGAAAGTTAAATTATAGACAGATTACAATAAACTTTCTACTATGTAATTTTTTACCTCGAGAAAATTTTAACTGTAAACAATTTGGCTGTCGTAAAATCTACTACACACTTTTCCTGAATACTGTATAATAATTCATAATAAATTTAACAAATTGTATACCTGCATAAAGCTAACGTTATTATCAACTTTCAAGGAAATGGAAAAATAGTGTGTATACGATATTGAGTTTCGGTAAAAATACATAAAACTGTATTTTAGAGGAAAAGTAGCTTATTTAAAAACCACAACAACAAAATTGCAAACGGTATCCTTTTTATTAATACCGGTAACGAAATTATTTTTTGTTTGTCAATAATATGACAATTTTCTGGGGAGAATTTAAGAATGAAATAAATCGGACATCATCATAACAGGCAAGGCTACTTTTTGTAGAGGCGTATCTGTTGGGAGTTGGGTGTGATGGGGGGGGGGGGGGGGGGCGGAAATCATTCGTTATTATAGCGATCTCGGGACATCGTTAACGCCTGTTCAATTCCAATAGCTGCCAATGTCAAGTGGGGGAGGGGGGGGGGGGGGGTGTTACTGAATCGAACGATAAATTAGACTCGGTATATGATTTTTATACCAATAAATACGTCGTTGCCATCTTAATTAACAGTACAATATCTGGATAGAAATAATTTTACTATTCATTAAGCGAGGGGTAAAGAGTGGTGTAAGTGTATAAAAAATAATAAAGTTATAAGGGGTTTACCGATAACTCTTCCTTGTATTTAATAAGAGTGGTTTTGAATTACTAAGTTTTAAGGTTTGATGGTAATGAAAAATATTATAAAAATAAAATAATCATGATAGAGCTATCGAGTATTTCAAATGTTACTAAATCACTTAATCAAGTCAAGATGTATTATTTAATTAACTTTTTATGTCTGGCATTTAAATAAAATTTTAAAATTATGTAACATGAAACATGTTTTGAATTGGTATGAATTTATATTTCGTTTTTTATATTTGGTTTTCGCCTAATGTTGAAATTCCCGAATTAATAGGTGTGATAAATTCACTAAATAAACATAAGAACTAACGTTGAAAATGTTTATATGTTTTATTAGTTAATTTTGTTTACAGTTAAATGTTCACCCATAAATAATATATCTATAGCTCTAAGTAAATAGTATTTCTTAACAAGTAAAAAACTGTTTATCATTATTTTAATTAGTGAATGTAAATAAAATTGATAATGTGTTTAAGGGCCACATTTTCCACACAATATTGTCCTTTCCACTCCATTACCAAGGCTCGCATCTTCATTCCTGTAAGTCGACGCAGGAATTTCTGATGAAACGGATTCCTCTTTCTATTTCTGGAAGGTCTCGCTCACTTCTTTTTAAATTTTCATTATTAAAGGGTTTAGGGAAGAAATTCAAGTCTTCTAAGTTACTTTATCACCGTTATTATGCCATTCTAAGAATTTAAAACTTAAGTGAAAAATACTTATAGTGTTTTAAAAAATATAATATTAAAATTGCCTATTTTTACATATAGTAATTAATTAATATTTTTTTGAGATAATCCCCTTGTATATGAAAATGATGCATGACCTAAAATATCCTTTGTGGTGTTAGCATGGGTTTGTGCAAGCTGTGTATAAGAATGCCAAAGTTTATTTCTGTTCGAGAAACGTATCCCCGTAAGAGTAGCCGCAAAACTTATTAGTTTATTTTTTGTATACAAAATATAATATCACAATGGTTTCCGCTTTTAGTACTTAGATTTAAATGATTGCTAACAAACGGAAAGTAAATATAGTATTTGTAAAGAATCAATACAAAATGTTAAATTTTTAAAACACACAAATTTCGAGTTTTAGGTATCAGTGGCACTTCTTGATTCTCAAACCCCGTAACTGTAGCCAACATACCGTTAGAGCAACTTTGTGGTTGAGGTGGTGAACTTTGCACTCGAGGCAGAAACGCTTGTGTATATCCCACGTTCGGGAAAGTTAATCAGAAACTGTACATATCAATTGGCCTATATCATTTTTGTTACAAAAATAATTCAGGTTAACAAAATATCGTGTGGATATTTTCTTAAATAACAAACACAGCTTTTAACACAGCTTTTGTTAAATAAGAAATTTTGCAATCCTATTTTTGTTATTCTTGTATGGTTTTAATTATACATTGGTCTTGATTACAACAAGTACATTTTTAAAGTTATAAATACATTTTTAATGTTCTGTTAGTCTGCTACATCAGCACATGAACTGGCAATGAGCATGCAAGGGAAATACGTCTTTATTTTTATGAATCCCTGGAATTGTGAGGGCATTTTTCTTAAATACGAAGATGAAAGTTACTAAACGAATATAGAAATACGCAATAGATATATATATCTATAGATATATATATATACCTATATATATATATATATATATATATATATATATATATATATATATATATATATATATATATAACTTTGCGGTACAGTATACGTATAAATATTTTAACTAAAAAAGATTAAAACAGCGGTTATTTCTTAACATAGGTAAACAATCTATACCTATATGAGTAGGCCCTAGACACAGTGATAATGCTTAATCTAAAATAAATACCGACCACTAAATTTGATTTTCAATACCTAGCTTAATATCATTTTTTACTTTTATCGATGCAGACTTTCTAACTTCATACAATGACATTTTACAAATTTGAACACATTTTACTTTTATCAAAAACTTTTTATACACTTAATGTTTTGAGTAAAATCCTAGTCTTAAAGAGTTTTTGAAAGAGTGTATTGAAAATTTAATGCAACACTAAATTTTTAGTCAACTACATCTTGTTTGTCAATTAAAAATTTTAACCTTAAAATACTTTATCGTAAATTATTTTATTATATATTTTGTGTTTGTATAGGAGTAGATGGATTTTGCCGGTCCTGGCACAGGTCAAGGTCAGCGTTTGTAACTGGCAGGTGTGTGTTGTTGATTTGGGGGTGTTTTTGGGGGTTTGGGGAGGGGTTGGTAAGTGTGTCAAGGTCATCTGGAGGGGGTTTTAAAAAAGGTGGGGAGTCTGGGGATGAGTGGCGGGCGGGAGTGCGGCGGGAGCGGATGGGAGGCTCTGGGAAATAAATTTATTTATTCATCAAAGCCCACCAGTGATCGTAGGATCGCTTCTACATCGTTTGCAGCCGTACTGTTGATCTCATTGCTCTGCACGGGTCGGGAGTCGGTGGTGGTAGTGTATGTAGGCAAATTTTGTGTGGGAACACCACTATTGTTATCATTAGTAGTGGATGTCACTATTGGAGATTGTATGGGTGCACCCTGCCGCGTGTCCATAACTTGAAGAAATGAGAGCTGCTAGATGGTTATATTGTAAGTTGATAGAGTAGAATGAGAGATGTGTGTGATGAAGAACGGTTATATAAACCCGGTAATATAGTGAATAAGAATAACCGGATAACATCATCAATAGGTGTGACAAGATTGTAATGTTGATATTTCAGCATATCAGTTAAGACTGTTTGTAAAATAGTGTCAGTAGAATAACTGTCGCGAAGGTTGGATCTTGTAAAATACAAGGGGTGAAAGCTGAACTGTTTCTTAAGTTTAGCGAATGTATTACGAGGTCTTGAAACTGTGTAGTTAGACTGTTTTTGTAAAATATGTTTGGTGCGTAAAAGTTTCAGTTGCAAATTGTGGGAAGCCATTATAATAGTGGTGAGTAAATGTACACTGTGTAAAAACCGACTGATAAATGGTTAGTGTTTGTAAATGTGTTTAAATATATATAGAGAGTGATTAGCATATTAACCGCGAACACATGTTTTAGAGTAAGAAAAATGTAAGTTAGAAAATTGTTAGAAAAGTAAAGACCGAAGTTTACTCTACGGAACCCGGCGAATAAATGAGACGCGGGCGGTACCGACCCCGTATTTAAGCAATTTGTGAGTCACGAACAACCCCTCCTCTACCCTCCCCCTAAGCCGATGGGATAAAAGGGTGGGATTGCGGTCACCCCGGTTATTTGTTCGGTAGCGTTGCGATAGTTTGTATTAATAGGAGAGGCAGACACTTTAAAAACTATTTTATTAAAAATATTAAGATAATATTCTAGTTGAAAAAAAGGAATTTGTTACTCTGTATAAATTGGCTATGAGCTGCACAAGTGCAAACAATACTCTGTTAATAAGTTGATGAGGTAAGAGCTAGTATTTGTACAAATATTATATAGTTTAGCAATAATTATATGTGTTATTAATGTGAAAAATGGTAAGTTAAGACCATGGATAAGACTAATAGTAATGTAAAACTATAAATGTTTAAAAGGTGTAAATATAATTAAGAGTTTGATAAAAAAAATAGATATGAATATAAATATTAAGTAACAACAAAAATAATGTTGATGCGAGGTTAATTTATGCAGTAATAAAAAAATGGTAATGGGAGAGTAATATGTGTTTATAGTAAATAAAAAAGAAATAGTTGAAAACTACGTTATAAATGTGGTGTTAAAAAGAAGTAGACCTAATTGGAGTAAGTTAAAAAAGTATATATAATATTATTAGAAGGTAGCGACTTACCGAGGTGTTGTGTCAGCTGTGGGTTCCGCGAGTAGAAAGAGGCGCAGCTGCTTGTGTAAGGGTATTTATAACGGCAGGTGGTAATTATTATGAACTTGACCCCCCCCCCCCAATAGGTAATTAACCCCCCCCCCTTCACTTTTACTTTATGTTGAAATAGTACTAGTAGTTAAGCTTGTGTAATACTAATTTGGTGTTACCAAACGGTAACTATTGTGGTTAAGATAATACAACCTATACTTAAGATAAATTAAACTGATAGAGTAACGGTAATTTAGGTCTGCTGTTGGCAATAGATAATAACTATAGTTGAGCGGCGAAAGGGAACACATAACTTCCTACTGTTATTAAAATAATAGCAGTGAACAACTATGGTGTAATGCTATAAAGAAAATTGTGGTTGGATTAGGTAGAGAATATAATTAGATGTTGGCCAACATTATTGAAAGCCGCAACACAACACTTAAATTATTGACGACCTACTTGTAATAATCGCTGCTACGTGTATGAAATAGTGTTGCTTGGGAATTTCCTACTGAAGTTGTACTTTGAACGTTGTAAGCCCCTCAAACCCCTACAATTTCCCCCCACCATCTTCGAAGTTTACGAGTATTCTGTCGAGAATTTTAGAATCAGTTCGTACCGAAACTCCGGACGCGAAGCTTCGGGACGAACTCAAAGGGTAACTTAAATATATAGGTGGCCAATATATATTTGAGTTATTCTTGCTGTTAGGGTTCTAATATTAATATTTGTTGTGTGTGTGTGTGTGTGTAAAATGTTATTTATTTTTTAGTTTTAAGTTGTGTTATTTTTAAGTTTTAATTTGCGCATTGCGATGTTAGCATTAAGGTGTGTTATATTATTGCTAATGTTTAAAAAATGTGTTTATGCATTTAATGTTGAGTGTTGATGTAATTATTCTGTATTTGTGTGTGTGTGTGTATGTGTGTGTGTGTACTAATAACCTTTCACAGCTAGCTGTTAGGAGGGTAGATTAAATTTAAATTTAAATTATAGAAGTTCTGTTGAACTTCATTAAATATGGGTGGGACATGCGTGTTGTGCCATAGGCAGCGCATATTTTTATTTTTTTAAATGTTTAATTTTTTGTTAGGAAATAATTATATTTGGGTGGGTTTAGATTAAGGGTGGGAGGTTAGAGTTGCGTCTTGTATTAATTGTTCCAGACTCCCTATTATAATTGGATGGTCAAGCCCAGTGCCTTCGGGCCCGAGACTGAACCGCCCGTATCACAGCTCACCAAACTGGATCGCCACGTGCGTGCGGGCAAAAAATTGGGATCCCTTGCAAGACGTAACTAGAGGGTTGGGATTGGGAGTGTTTGAGGAATACAGAGTGGTGGAGACGGCCGTGGCCGCCTCCATCACTTTGGATCATTATTATTTTTTGGTGACCTTGACCTAAATTAAGGTAATTAGCCCCCCCCCCCCAAATTGCAATTAGCCCCCCCCCCCGAGGTCACTTTCACTTAGCATCACTATATATAAGCGGGGCTAGCTAACATGTCTGTTTATTCTGATTCCAGCCGCTAACGCTGCCACTTCAGAACCATGTCTTCATCAACAACTTCTGCTACTACTATCACTATGCCTGCTGCTCCTGCTGCTACTTCTGTCCTGCTCCTACTATCACTACGCCTGCTGCTCCTGCTGCCACTTCTGTGCCTGCTCCTACTATAAATACACCAGCTGCTAACAAGAAACCGGTGAAGAGACTGAAGTTGAAGAACGTCCCGGAGTCGATGCTGCGGCAGATGAATACACCACCATCTACATCTGCTCAGGGAAATATTCTTCTCCAAGCCATGGCGGTTCTTGGAAGTATTTTTTCTCCACCTCCATCACCAACACACCCTACGGCAACTCCACCACTACAACCACAACCTACACCTACAACATCACCGCAGATGGAGCTTCCTGTTCGTCCTGATACTCCTTCAATTCTAGAATCTATTCATGATTTCACCTCATTACCACCACTAATAACACCAATTCCTGAACCAAAGTCCATTAATCCTATCATTCCTAGTTCTAAAGTTAAAAAGTCAGTTTTCAAAATTGCTCCTTCAGAGCGCTTTAAATTATTAAATGAAGAGCGTCGCAGGGCATTTAAAAATTTTCGAAAATGCTCTGAGAAGCTCCGTAAGGGTGCTAAAAAAGGATCGGTTTGTGGTAGGAAATGTGTGTTAAATGAAAAGTATTGCCGTGTACATCTCATAAACCATCTTTCTGAGCCACAACCGACTGTAATCTCCAGTAAGTCCTACCCTCCTACTAAATTAAATAGACTGAAGGAAGGTTTGAGGTACTTTTTTGTAAGTAAAACAGACAAGCACAACAAAATTGTAATTGGGTGTAACGGCTTCAAATGGGTAATACAGCTGTCTGTACCTCTGAGAAAACAAAAAGCGATCAATAGACTTGATGCGAGAGACTATTTAATAAGAGGTGAGGATGGTTGGACTAAGTGGGGACGTAGTAAATGTTAAAATCAGTTAGCTTTTTTTCAAAATTTTGGTAGAAAAATAATGGGAGAGAAACCAGCGCTATATAATAGTGCGCTGAGTTTCTCTCCCATTATTTTTTGGTCACTCTAAGTTCTGTGACCTACTTTTACATGACCTTAAACTTGAACTTGACCCCCCCCCAATAAAAATTAACACCCCCCCCCCGCCAACTTTCTCTTGTCTTATATAAGTAGCCGCTATGCAACTGGGTATGGAACATTGGCCGCTTACCTGGTGTACAGTGAACATGGCTCCGCTGGACGGTTCAAACTTTTACAACAGGCGATCTGAGCTAGAGGAAATGGCAGAAGTGGAGGAAGATGAATCTGAGCTAGAGGAAATAGAAGAAGTTGAGGAAGATGAATCTGAGCTAGAGGAAATGGAAGAAGTTGAGGAAGATGAACGATTAATATTTGAATATTTGCGTTGTGTAACTTTGGACCTGGAAGAAAGTCTTGACCCATACATGTGGGAAGCATTGGACTGGCTGCAGTTGGGCAGAACAATAGTAATCATATCACCAGTGTTGTTTCTCGGTAGCCCAATTTTGTATGTGACTGCAGACAATGCCGAATACATCTGGCAATGGGCAGAGTTGTTTGAGGATTTCAGGGGAAATGAGGAGTATAATAACTGGTTTAATATCTGTTTAAGATAAGCAGGGTTTTTTAAACCCAAAAAGGCTATGTGAGAGTTAATGGTAATTGGTTACTATATAAGTTAAAGTTTGTTGACCTTGAACTTGATCCCCCCCCCCCATACATCTTTTGTTAGTTTGCATTATAAAAGCCCGCAGCTTACATGTTTGCTTAGAATTTAACCAGTTGCTATATAGTGAACATGTCTAAAAGATTGGATTCATTCTTTGCTAAACATACAGAACTTTGGCCACTATTATATGGATTACATAGAAAGATTGAAGAAACAATTTTGAAAGATATGGGTGTAGGGGTTAAAGTGCTTATATATCGTAGAGGTGATTATAAATTATTGTGTTCATGCACAGTCAGAATTGAAAATTTAAATAATTTATTTCCTTGGATGGTGCAATTACGTAATTTTGTAGAAGAAATGGAGTTTGAGTTGCAAGTAGCTGCAATGTATTACAAGCTTGATAAAGAAGAGTAATCATACTATGTTACAAATGTTTAACTATATGAAATATAGTGGGGGAAAATAGAATATATATAAGGCAGCAACTTCATACTCAGTATCACTTTGTCATAAGATATTACTTTGGTGTGAAGAGAAAAGGTTAATAATGGTTTTTAAGGATACACCTTTTTTAAATTATTTTGAAGTAAAAAATCAGTTTAATACAATTGAAAATATAACTTGGATGGAAGAGACAAATGAAGGTTTGGAAGAAGAATTGAATAATAGTATGGATGATTCTATATTGGAAGAAGAAATTTCATCCTTTGAACAAGAAATATTTGAAGAGCTAATAAATGATAGTGATGAAGAAATTGTTAAAGAAGCAATTGAAACATTCATTTTAGATTCGTCAACTGATACATTGATATCCCCTATACAATCTTCAGACTCTGAATTGGACTAATGATATGTCGGTGTTTTTCTTAATGATCCCCCCCCCTCCTTTCCCCCCTCTTTTCCCCTTCTCTATATTTGCTATAAAAGCAAGAGTTGATCAGGTTTTTTATTCATTATATGCTGTGTTGTTAGTAAAGCCATACACTTTATTAAACTATGTCTCCAAGAGCTACTACCTTTATATACATTACTGAAATTATTACACATCGTCAGATAGAAGAACAAGAAGAACTAGAACAAGAGATGAATGTTACATATGGAGAGTTAATAGAAGAAATAGTAGAAGAATTTATAAATTTAAACCAAGAAACAACTAATGAAACTGGGAATATATCAATGATGCATCAACCGGAAGAGTTAACCGAATCTGAAGAAGAAGAATCTGGATAAAATGGTAGGGGGTTAAGTTATTTAAGCAGGAAAGAAAACAGTTTAAAAATCATTTTATAATGGAGGACCGAGAAGCAATGTTTAAAGCTTTTTGTAAGGAAGAACCCTGGGTTCCACCGGTAAATTCTTTTACATATTATTTCCCACTTTTAGACATGGAGGATTGTAAAAAAATTCCAGACATTGGTTTTAAATTTCAAAAACAAGGAATGTTAATTGGTGTCACCGAAAAATATCACAATGAATATTCGGAAAGATTAGCATTTAACTTTATGATGGACAATATGAATATTAAACCCAGTGAGTATCCATATTTTCTTTATAAATTTTTAGTTGAAAATGGTGCCAGTGTAACTATTGAAATATGTATTCAACATTTTTGGCCTACTCAGGATAGTAGTGGGGGAAAGTAGATAAATGTGTTGTTGAACCGGATAGTTTCTCACTCTTGTAAAATCATTCACCAACAATGTATCGTCCAATTTTGTCTGACTTGGTTGCCTCACATGAAGAAGCCGAAGCTAGAAGGAAGAAAAGCGAACGAGCAAGACAAATTCAGTCTAATGTCAATATGGAGTATTATAGGCTACAAATCCAAATCCCAGGCATGCATCTTGGAGAAAACAGAGTAAAGACTGTACATGCGGCTGGTAGTTATATTAAGTATTTGAAATTATTATTGGAAGATAGAGAGTCTAAAATTACAAAATTAGAAGATGAAATGAAGAAATTGAAAAATGAACTATTGCTTTTGAAAAATGGAAATAATGAAGTTGTAGTTGAAGAGGGTGCAGAAGAAGGAAATGAAATATTGGGAATCTGAAGAAAGAAGTTTAAACATCTGTATAAACTTATAAAAAACAAAAATAATAAAAAAATAATAAAATAAAAAAAAATACTAAAAATTAGATATAGAATAGAGAGCGGGGAATAGATCACTTTGTGGCAATGGATTAACATGTCACTTAGTGCTCTATTCCCCGTTCTCGCATTAATATAATTTGACCTTGACATATATAAAATATGGTGGGGATAAAGTATTTAAGACGGATGTAACATGTGTAAACACTTCAGTTGAAATATTAATCTCTTTTATAAAACATGGTGGATACTCTATTTGAACTTTGCTTGAGGAAAATTATATGTGATGGTTTTTTATTTAACCATATAATAAGATCAGAAGAATGTGTTATTCCAAACAGCATTAGAGAAGCTATTCATGAATACCGAAGACAAAATTACGGGTTTGGCATTATTGTTGCTTATAAATTTGTGGATGGGACGACTCTTTGTCAAGATTGTGCACGAGCAGCTATAGATGATTGGGATGAATTTGATCTTGAAGGAGGATATGTAGACCATCGTGTTAAGGCACCACTAATAAGGTTTGAAATCATGAACGAAAAATGTACAATCTGTGCACAACTGTTATTTAGATTTATCAGGTGTAGATCATATTAAAAAAACTGTTTAATGTTACACTATGGTGGGGAAATTTATTGAATGGTGGGGGAAAATAGAAGTGGGGGTATTGGTTATATATATGTTGCTCGATGTACATTGATTTCTTTAGTCTTGTAATATTGTTTGAAAAAGTAACTTGTAATTTGGTAAAAAATGAATTTTGAACTAGAAGTGACAAGCTTTAAAATAGTTGAAGAGGAGTGGACAACGGTTTCAAATTTTATTCATTCAAAACAAGATAATGGAACTTTAATGAAGGTATTTTGTTACATTTTAGAGGAAGGGGATGAAGAAATAGTAAGAAACTATTTAAGAAATAGAGATATGTCAACTTCTAGCTCGGACTTTGTTAAATTTTTAAAAGACAACAATGTTAACGCGGAATTAGAAGTTTGGTTTTATGTTTAAAGAACTTGGTAGAGGGAGAATAAAAATGGTGGGGGAACAAGGTGTATAAAACAAGATTTATACGCAGCAGGAGTTATTCGCTTACTACCATTTAAAAGAAGAACATCATAGAAAAATGGCTGAATCTTGGGACTATTCAACTCCTTCAACAAGTGAAAGAAAACCATTAAATTTGTCGAAGAAGACTGTAAATTTGTCAAGAAAAGGTAAACCTATAACACATCCAGAATTGAGCACTTTAGCTAAGGAACGTCATATAAAAGAAAAAACTGAATTGTATCAAATGCAGCTTTTAGTACCTTCATTGGATGTAGGCTGTACAAGAGCACATACATTGAGGACTGCAAACAAGTACATAATAGAACTGTTGGGTAAAATTGAAGTATTGGAAAATAAACTAAAGGCGTTACAAACTCTAAATGTATGGAATCCGGCAAATGAACTCCCTGTTCTGCAGATGGAGCCAAACGATCTTCCTGCTACTTATGCATGGAATGCATTTAATGATATTAATGGAGACTCTCCTGTGAAGTACCAACCTCCTGCTGTGTAAAAGATGATGGGTAAAAAAAAATACAAAAAAAATAATAAAATATAAAAGTAAAAAAAATTAGTTGTAGAATAGAGAGCGGGGAATAGATCACTCTGTGACAATGGAATAACATGTCACTTAGTGCTCTATTCCCCGTTCTCGCATTAATTATGTTTGACCTTGACCTATATAAACATGGTGGGGGAAGGTAATTGAGTGGGGGAAACTAGATAAAAGAAGTCCAACGCGCGGTTGGAGTCATTCTTATCCTAAACTGGCGTTTACTAACATAATAAGAAAAGACAACATGAATAGTGAAAACATCATTTTGGATCTTTCATTAAGTGAAAAGAATAAAAAACAATATGAGGACTCTCGAAAAATGAAGATGAAAGAAATGGCAAAGGCAAGAGAAACAAGAATAAAACTAAATAAAATATTATAAACTACAGAGGCTAATACCAGGAGTGAAATTGGGAGAAGTAAGAACCAGAACAATCGACATGGCTGCTGACTACATCAACCAACTACTTATAGAGTTGACTATAAAAAATGAAAGAATACGTAAATTGGAATATGAACGTAAACAATTGTTTCACCAAGAAAAAGAAGAACCTATTAACTGTGTGATTAAAGACAATCAATAAAGAAAAGTTAAACAAAGGAAACTGCAAAATTACTAAAAATATTGAATATAAATTGGTTATTAATTGGACTTGCATTAGAGAGTGGGGAATAGATCACTTTGTGGTAATGGACTAACATACCACTTAGTGCTCTATTCCCCATTCTCGCTTTAAGCGTTATTGACCTTGACCTATTAAAATAATTTATATAAAAGCAGCTACAAGAAAGGAGCTCTTTCATTTAATCGCCATGGCTCCTGTAGATAACACCGACTATCCAAGTAAACCTATTGTAGAAATATTGTGTAAAATTCTACAAGAGGAGTTTGGCATAGAAGATGTGGATAATGACAGTTCAGAAACAGATAGTGTTAACAGTATGGAAGAAGAATCAATAGATGAAGTGAGTGAAGATGTAGAAATAGAGTTAACAGATAATGAATACACACCGTTATTGGAATTTGAAAATATTCATAATGAAACTCCAACATCCAGTCACGATCCAGATTTGGAATCAATACGTGGAAGATTAATTTTTTGTGCGAGACAATTATTTCCATATGAAGAAGAAGAAGATGAAGAAGAAGATTAAAAATAGTGGTGGGGGTAAAAAGTGGTGGGGTAATACAGCATAAAAAGGAGGTATGAAAAAGATGCATTTCATTTATATGCCGAATTTCATAGAATAAACATCGCTAAAATGCATCGTTGTGATATATGTTTAGAAACTTATGAAGATGAAATATTGCTAGACATTCATAAGGAGTTATATCATAATATAAATGAAAATTTAACACAAAATAAAAATGCATCTGCAGAAGAAGAAGAAACAGCGGGACCATCTAATGCACTACCTAATTTAAGTATTCATGCATTGCCCGGAAGAGTAGTAACACACCACAAAATCCAAAATGAAAATTTAGAATTAGACAAATTTCTTGCCGAAGCAAAAACCATTGTAGTTAAACTTTTAAAAGAAGAATTAAAACGATTAAATTTTATTAAATTTGGCTTGTTATTGGATGCTATGTTTATAAACGTTGAAGAAGAATTGTCACCAAGAGGATTTATAACTAAAAACAGAACCATCATGAGTAGTTCAGATATTAATTCAATAGTAGAAGAATGTTTTGATGAGATCATCAATAAAATCCAAGAACATGAAGGACGAGGATCAGGTTGGAGTTTAGTTAGTGTAGTAAGTATGGATATTAGAATTCACAAGCATGGATATGGGGTAATGGGGAGCAATTATATAGCTCTTCCAAAAAGGATTGAAGATACAAAATCATGTATAAATGTTCAAAATCATGATACAGAATGTTTCCGATATGCAATGACATCAAAATTTATATTACGCAATGCACAAAGACCTAGTGAAGAATATGAGAACTATAGATACAGATATAACTTTCAAGGTGTGTCTTATCCGGTAGCCTTGAAGGATATTTCTAAATTTGAAAAACAAAACCCTGGAACATCTGTAAACGTATTTGGTTTGGACAGTTCTAACAAGGTGTATCCTTTGAAAGTGGTAAAAAACGAACTTGCAGACCATACGGATTTGTTATTAATTACAAAGGATGAAGTATCACACTATGTATGGATAAAATCATTTGAAAAACTTGTCAATAAACAATTATCAGGAAGTGAACATAGAAAAATAATTTGTAAAAGATGTTTTTGTTTTAAAGAACATAGAAATGGAGGACAAAATTGGTTACTGGAACACAAACAACTGTGTAATGAAAATTTTGAAGCTAAGATTATTCTACCACCATCAAATAATTCATATTTACAGTTTGAAAAAGTTTTCCATCAGTATCGCATTCCTATAGTAATATACGCCGATTTTGAATCAACACTTGTTCCAATTGAAGATGAAAACATTGAAGCAAGGAAGAGTATAAAATATCAAATGCACAAGCCTAACAGTTTTTGTTTATTGGTTAAATCCACATTGGTTGAAGAACATTTGAATGCATATGGATTGTCATCAAAACCCGTGGTGTATCGTGGTGAAGATGTTGCCATAACATTTTTAAATCATCTATATGAAATAGCTGGCCATGTTGAAAATTTGTATAATGATATAGTACCAATGATACCAATGGAGGAAGAAGAGGAAATTCAACATGAAAATGCTACCCACTGTTTTCTATGTAAAAATGAATTTACTTTAAATAACTATAAAGTTAAAGATCACGATCATCTTACAGGATATTATAGAGGTGCAGCATGTAATGCATGCAACATAAACTATAAGATTCCCAGAAGAATTCCTGTAATATTGCATAACCTTAGCGGTTATGATGGTCATTTTATAATACCAGAATTGGGGAGAGATGATGGTGCAATTGATGTTATTGCAGAAACAACTGAAAAGTTTATAACCTTTAGTAAAAAAATTGGAAATATGAAGTTGCAATTTGTAGATTCGTACCGGTTTATGCCGTGCAGCTTATCAAAACTTTCTGAAAACCTTAGAAAAGAAGATTTAATAGAAACAAAGAAAATTGTAAACAATGATAAATTAGATTTGGTTCTTCGTAAAGGTGTTTTTCCTTATGATTACATTGACAATTTGGAAAAATTTGAAGAAACATCACTTCCACCTAAAGAAGCTTTTAAGAATACATTACATGAAGAGGACATCAGTGAAGAGGATTATCAACATGCTTGTAGAGTATGGAATGAATTAGAAATGAGAACCTTAGGCGAATATTCAGATTTTTATGTTAAATTAGATGTGACTTTACTCTGCGACATAATGGAAGAATTTAGAAACACCTGTTTTACAGCATATGGATTAGACCCACTTCATTCGTACACAGCTCCCGGATTGGCATGGCAGGCTATGTTAAAAGAAACAAAATGCAAACTTCAACTATTAACTGACATAGACATGGTGTTGATGATTGAATCCGGTATCCGAGGAGGATTAACCCAAAGTGTAACTAGATATGTAAAAGCAAACAATAAATATCTTCCAAATTACGATGCATCACAACCTAGCACATTTATTGGTTATTTTGATGCAAATAATCTGTACGGATGGGCCATGTCGAACCCTCTTCCATATGACAATTTTAAATGGGTTGATCCAAATTCAATCAATAACATCGCTGATATCCCTAAATATGGGGATATTGGCTACATCTTTGACATTGATTTTGAGTACCCGGAACATCTCCACGACCATCATTATGATCTACCACTATTAGCAAAAACAGAAATGTAGATGGCCACTGGCCATTTTGGCCCACTGGTAGATGGCCAAAATTAATGATGACACTTAACAATAAGACTAGGTATGTAGCTCATTATTGGACAGTACAGCAAGCGCTAGAGATGGGATTGAAAATTACGAAAATTAATAAAGTACTGCAATTTTCACAATCCTGTTGGTTAAAATCTTATATAGATAACAATACAAGAAGAAGAACTGCAGCAACATCCAATTTTCAAAAAGATTTCTTTAAATTAATGAACAATGCAATATTCGGTAAAACATTAGAAAACAAAAGAAATCACAAAGACTTGAGATTGGTTGTTGATCCAACAAAATTACAGAAATTGGTGCAAAAACCAAACTTTGCATCTTCTATAATTATTAATGAAAACCTTGTAGCCGTTTCTATGAATAAAATTTCAATTAAGATGGATCGACCCATATATGTTGGAATGTCCATTCTAGACATATCAAAAACTCACATGTATGATTTTCATTATAATAAAATGGTAAAATTTTATGGTAGAGAGAATATTGGAATAGCATACATGGATACCGATGCATTCATCTATTGGATTATAACCAATGATATGTACAAAGATTTACGCACATTTGTTTATAAAAATGACTTTGATTTTTCTGACTATCCACAACATCACCCTAATTATGACAATGGAATAAACAAGAAAGTTTTAGGAAAATTCAAAGATGAGACAAATGGTGCGCCTATGGAAGAAATTGTAGCATTAATGTCCAAACTGTATTCTTTTCAATTGTACATTAGTGAAAAAGAAGAACATCAAGTTGTAAAGAAGGCAAAAGGTATAAAAACATCATATTTAAAGAAGAATGTACAGTTTGAACATTTTAAAAGATGTTTATTTAAAAGCATGGAAACAACTGCAACTTTTAATACGATAAGAAGCTTTAACCATCAAGTCTACAGTGTCAAGCAAACTAAGTGGGGACTCAGCTACAAGGATGATAAGAGACATATCCAGGAAGACAATATACACACTCTACCTTTTGGACATTATTCTTTAACTCCTATCGACCAATAAAACCTATTCTTCGTCCTTACACCTGTTTCCTTTTCCTTTCCGTAAAAAAGAGGGAGCATGGCAAGTTCAATGCCATGTTCCCTCTTTTTTACACAAATATGATATGGCCTTGACCCATATTTGTTAATAATATAAAAGGTGATAAACCATTTTGAGGATTAGTATTTTCTCAAGCAGTGTACAAACAACATCTGAAGATGGAAGGATTAAAGGATAAAATTGTAAACGAACTTCATAAGCCGGCAAGAAGAAAGTTTCCAAGAAGAAATACAATTATTAAAGGAATGAACGATCTTTACCAAGCCGATCTCATTGAGATGATACCGCATAGTAAATTAAATAAGGGATTTAAATATATATTGGCAATTATAGATTGTTTTAGTAAGCTTGCTGACGCTATACCACTCAAGGATAAGACTGGAAAAAGTGTAACAAAAGCTATGGAAGCAGCTATAAAGAAAAATAAATTTGTCATAAAACATTTACAAACTGATGATGGAAAAGAATATTTTAACAAAGAATTTACAGCATTAATGAAAAAATATAACATAAATCATTATTCTACAAATTCGGAAGTAAAAGCTTCCATAATTGAACGATTCAATAGAACATTAAAAGGAGCAATGTATAAAACATTTTCTAAACGAGGATCGTACGTGTGGTACGATATATTACCGAAACTTATAAAAGAATACAATAACAAGTTTCATCGCACTATCGGTATGAAACCTATTGAAGTAAATATCAATAATGCTAAGCTTGTTTTGGAGCGTATTAAGAAAAATACTTCTCCTAAAATTGAAAAATTAAGACCTAAAAAGTTTAAAATTAACGACAAAGTACGTATAAGTAAATATAAAGGAGTTTTTAGTAAAAGATATTTACCAAATTGGACTAACGAAATATTTACAATCTACAAAGTGCAGCCGACAATACCAGAAACCTACATTTTAAAGGATAACAAAGGTGAACTACTTCAAGGCGGATTCTATGGTCATGAATTATTAAAATCGACAGTAGGTGATGTATATCTTGTTGAAAAAGTTTTACAAAGAAAAAAGGATAAAGTTAAAGTCCGTTGGTTGGGATTTGATAGGAGTGAAGATTCTTGGATTCCTACAAAAGACTTGGTGTAATACTTTAATAACTCATTATGTGTTTAACCTTTAAACAAGATGGATATTGTACAGCAAAAAGAACGATTTAATATTAATAATATAGATGAATTGACAGTGGATAATAACAATTTAAACCATGGTAAACATGGTGAATTACTACCAAACTCTATAAGATGTTTAATAACTGGCCCTTCTAATTGTGGAAAAACAAATGTTGTTTTTAACCTTATAACTAATCCAAAAGGGCTACGTTTTAATAACATATACATTTTCTCAAAATCTTTGCAACAACCTAAATACCAGTTGTTAGATAAGGTATTAGCAAGTGTGCCAGAAGTAAATTTCTACAAGTTTAATGCTAGTGAAACTATTATGCAACCAAGTGAAGCTAAACCATTTTCTATATTTATATTTGACGATGTGTCATGTGAGAATCATGATACAATAAGAAGTTATTTCGCAATGGGGAGACATCATAATATTGACAGTATTTACATTGGTCAAACCTATAGTAAAATTCCAAAACAACTTATAAGAGATAATGCAAATTTGTTGATAATATTCAAGCAGGATGAAACAAATTTGAAACATATATATAACGATCATGTGAATGCCGACATGACATTTGATAAATTTAAAGAGATGTGCGGCAAAGCATGGGCTGAAAAGTATGGATTTCTTGTTATTATGAAAGATGAAGCTATAAAAGATGGAAGGTATCGAATAGGGTTAGATAAATTTGTATTAATCTATTAAATGAATAGCGGTATGTCTAGTAATGAATGAGACTTCATAGTGTAAACATGGTAAATCAAGAAAAACTATTGAAAGAAATAAAATCACTCAGTGATTCTATTAGGATTAAAAACCGTGCATTAAGGATGGGTATAAGCGAAAGAGAAGAATTTTTAGAGACTACATTTAAACCTATTACAGAACCTTTAAAACAAATATCAGAAACCATTAGTAAACCTCGTTACGAAGGAGATGTTTTACTACCAGTTTCTAAACAAGAAGTACAAGCATTAAAAAAGGAAGACAATGATGATTCATATACAAGCGCTAGTGACCAAGAAGAAACAAAAGAAGAAGAACCTATTGTTGAAAAGGAAGAAGAACAGCCAATACCTGAAGCAGAACAATCTATTCCAAATTTAACACAATTGAGTAGCGATATATTACAACACGGACCTCTGGGAAGAAAATATATATTGAAAATGCTACATGATATAAAATCAAACCCTAATTTAAGTAAATCACACGTATACGGAGCAAGAATTGATGGGAATGAATTGAAAATAGGTGATTCAAAACTTAAAATAACTGAAGACGATTATATCATTATTGGTGAGCATAAATATAAGGGAACAAAAGGATTATATGAATTAATTTTTAAAAACATACCATTGAGATATTCGACCAAAGATTTAAATACTTTTAAGGAAATTTTACAAAATACTAATGCACATAAAAGGAATTACTCAAAGGATGCAATAATTAATCGTTCACGCGCAACAAAATATAACATTGTTATAAAAAAGTTGTTTCCCCCACGAAAACTACCAACATTACGTACCGCACCAGCAGTAAAACAACCGCTAAAAAGAAAATCTTTATCACTTATGGATTTATCACTTCTTGAACAACATAGTAAAAAGAGTAAAGGAGATACTTCAACATCTGGCAAAGGACTAATGAAAAATCTGTACAATACCAATGTAATTTATTACAAAGACATTAATAAATTAGTTGACAGAATGAGACTATTACATGAAGCTATGGAAGCCGGTCATACAGGTTTAAATAATGAATAGGTAGCTCTAGTTGATGAACTCAGAAGTCGAGGTGTCGTCGTATAATTGTCCGCAGATATAAAAGAATGGCAAGCATATAATGTATCATTTTTAACATGAGCGTCGACAAGTTTGGACGGTACTCCGCGTTAGGAGTGCAAGTTGGAGAAGACAGAAAAAGAAGTGGATTGCCGCAAACACTTGAAGGTGACTATAACATAAGTAATAAACGTTTAAAACTAGTTAAAGATCCAGAAGAAGATACTGATGGAGCAAATTTAAAGACGGTAAAAGAAGCTACTTCAACATCATTAAAATTACTTAAGGATACTTACGATGTTAAATCACATAGAATAATTAATGTTGGTAAACCAACTGACAGTTCTGATGCAATTACTAAAGAGTATTTATCATCTGAACTTTCAAACACTTTAAAATTGCAGTGGGGTAACAATTTAAAAGATGGACAAACATATGATGCTGGAAATCATAGGATAACCAATGTGGCAAATCCAAAAAATGATAAAGATTCAGTTAATAAAGAATATTTACATTCTATAATACCGGAAAAGACTCAACGAGGATTTTCTTTTTATAAGTTTATTATAAATGACATTGGATACCCAAAGGAAGACGGTGATGCTGTAAACCTGAAATACATCAAGGACAACTGTATCTTACAAGATGCTGATGAAATAGATTGTCATGGAAAAGTGTTGTCAAATGTAAAATTCGGTTCTCAACCAAAAGACGCTGTTACTATGGAACAATTATCTAAAGAATTAAAAAGGGGAACATCAGATTTTGTAAAACATAAAGATGCCGTGCTAAAGCGAGGAAATACATTTATACATGGAAATGAAAAATTTGATTTAATGCAAGGAAGTAATGATGAATGGGATGCGGGACATAAAACAATAACGAATGGAAGATTTGGTATAAAAGATTCGGATGTACCTTTGATGATACAAACATTAATTGCGAGTGGTGGTAGATTAGGTACATACGATGGTCGTAATAGAAGAATAAAAAATATTTATCCTGGTTATGAAGATGATGATTGTGTTACATTGAGACAAACAATAACTTGGGATAAACACTTTGGGACCAAATATGATGCAAAGATGAAGAAAATAATTAATATTTTACCAGGAGAAGATTTAAATGATGCTGCTACTATTGGACAAGTCATAACAACGTCAAAAAGTGATTCGACCGCTTACACGTGTAATGATAAACGTATTATGCAGTTACACGATCCTCAACATCCAAAAGATGCTGTAACTTTAGATTGTTTAATAAGAATAGTGGGCAATTTACTTATTGATACCCATAATCATATAGCTAGTACAACAAGTCATGTGATGATTCAACCCGATGAACGAGAAGCGTGGATTAAAAATAGAATCATAAATCAGTATATAATTAATTTGAATAATTAATTATTTAAATATAAAAATTATGCATAAGTTATTCATTTATGTGAAGCATCTCGTTGAGTAAACACGCCGGTTATATATAAAACAACATAATGAAGATCGCACAGCTCAGTCGTCGTCAAGTCAGCGGCAAGAAAGGACGTGGTATAACATCGGCTGCATTATCCCTTCTCAAACGAATTCCTGTTGGTGCTGTTGTAAATCGGGCAATAGACGCTCTACCATACGAATTTCATCTGCCCGGAGGTTATCAATATTGCGGACCCGGAACTAAATTGGCAAAACGTTTAGCAAGAGGGGATCCTGGAATTAATAAATTGGATCAAGCTTGCAAAGAACACGATATAGCGTATTCCAAGTTTGCTGATTCAACAAATAGATCAATAGCAGATAGAGCGCTAGCAGAAAAAGCTTGGCAAAGAGTTAAATCAAGTGACGCGAGTATTGCAGAAAAAGCAGCCGCTTGGGCAGTAACTACAGCTATGAAGGCGAAAACAAAATTTGGCGGCGGAAAACGTCGAAGAGGAAGACCTGCAAAGAAAAGAGCTCCTAAAAGAGGTGGAAACATTAAAAAGAGACGTCGTAGAACTCGTAAAACAAAGACAAAGAAGACTTCCGTTTGGTCAATGGTAAAAAACGGAGCAGGTCTATACCTAAGACCGTACCGTGTGTACTAAATAAGAAAAATCAATTGATAATTCCAAATAAAGCCTTAACAAATCATCAATTATCAAATTATGTAAAATGTTTGAAGATACCATTTTTTAGGGGAGTTTTTATGAAAGACGCATTACCAAAAAACATATGGAAAAATGAAACTGGAATAGTAAATTTAGATTCCTCCTATGGTCCAGGAACTCATTGGGTATGCTATAAAAAACTCGGACAAAGCGTTTATTATTTTGACAGTTTTGGCAATCTACCACCACCTAAAGAACTTCAACACTATTTTAAAAACTCTAAGAATATATTTTACAATTATAAAAGAGAACAACCTAACAATACAGAAATATGCGGACATTTATGTTTGGAGTTTTTAGCAAAAAGTGTCAGTCAGCTTTAAGATGTCATCGTACACAGTGTCACTGAGCGGAAATTCATCTACATTAAAAAGTACTCTTTTCCCAGCATTGCGTCTATCTAAAGATAGATTATGGGAAGCGGCATTATTAGATTTTACTACGTACAATTCAATTCCCAACATTACAGAAGGTAAAAACAATTTACTACATTATTATGAAAGTAAAGATGAAAAAGGAAATTATTCAGAATTAAAAATAATCACCTTGTCTACAGGAGCATATGAAATAGATGATATAAACCAGCTATTACAGAAGCAGCTAGGAGAAGAAAATATCTGTATAAAAGGAAACAACAATACTTTAAAAGCGGAAATTACCTCAAAATATTATATAGATTTAAGTTTAGAAAATTCAATCCTTAGTTTACTCGGATTTTCAGATAAGAAAAGAAAAATCTTAGATCCCGGAACTACTCATACGGGTGATACCACAGTAACAATATTAAAGGTTAATAGTATTGATATAACATGCAATATTATACACGGATCGTATAGAGATGGGGTAAACCAACACATTTTACATACATTTTATCCAACAGTAGCTCCTGGTTTTAAAATAGTTGAGAAGCCACAAAACCTTATATACCTACCATTAAACACCAGTTTTATTTCAGACATCGTACTGAACATATCGGATCAGGACGGTAATAGTGTTGACTTTAGAAAAGAAACAATTACAATACGGTTACACATAAAAGCAGTAACTTAAGTATAACATGGGATTAACATTTAAACCACAACGGAAAAGCCGGGAGCTCAGTAGCTCTTCAACATTGGACGAGTTAACACCGGACAACATACATTTCCTACAAAAAATTGGGTTAAAACTAAATTACGATGGACATTCTGGATATATCTCAAGGACCGACGTTCGACGAAACCCTATGGGAGAAGGAATATCACACGCACAACCCTTACACTTCATCAAAATTAAACAATAATGATGAAATAAGGATTCCCATTCAACAACAAGATATTTACACATTACCCTGTGAAAGTTATTTATATATTGAGGGACAAGTATTGAAATTGGATGGAAAAACCGGTTCGTCTGTTCCTTTTATAAATAACCCAATGGCATATCTTTTTGACGAAATAAGATATGAAATATCAGGAGTGACAGTTGATTCAACAAAAAAGGTTGGTATAACAACAACACTAAAAGGATTAACATCATTAACACCGCATGAGAAGAATTCAATAGTCACCGCCGGATGGGTTGCCCCTGATAAAGACACTATAACACCAGATTCCAACGGTCACTTTGATTTTCATGTACCTTTACGATTGCTTTTGGGATTCGCTGAAGATTACAAAAGAATAATAATAAATGTCAAACAAGAATTGGTATTACTCAGATCTTCAACTAACAAGGACTTGATACTAGCAGCAAGTGGCACTGAAGAAAGTAAACTAGAATGGCAGCTACAATTAAATAAAGTTGTGTGGAGAGTACCTCATGTAAGATTAGCCGATGAACATAGAATCGTATTGTTAAGGAAGTTAAAATCTGACCGTGATATTGTAATGCCGTTTAGAAGTTGGGAATTCCATGAATACCCCATATTACCTCAAACAGAACGACAAACATGGACTGTTAAAACATCTACTTATTTGGAACGAGCAAGGTACATAATACTCGGTTTTCAAACCAATCGAAAAGATGTTATAACCGCACACGCAGGTCAATTTGACCATTGCAATATAAAGAATTGCAAAGTTTTTCTAAACTCTCAATTCTTTCCTTATGACAATTTAAATGTCATGTTTAGCAAAAAACGTTATTCCATCTTATACGATATGTATGCAAGATTTCAATCGTCATATTATGGAAAAGCTAATACACCACTGTTATCACCTGAACAGTATTATTCAAAAGCTCCAATAATCGTTATCGATTGCTCAAAGCAAAATGAATCAGTTAAATCGTCAAGTGTAGATATAAAAATCGAAATGGAATTTGAAGATAAAATACCGGAAGGTACTTCGGCATATTGTCTAATTTTACATGACAAAATAGTAACATACACCCCACTAACTGGAATAGTTAAAAATGTGTTATAAAAAACAGTTTTTAGGTGGGGGGCGATTGTTATAAAAGGGGGAAAAAGAAGTGAAAATTTCATTATTTGTTTGACCATCATATGGGAAACATCGCTTGCAAAATGAGTTCACTTAATACAAATACTAACGAAGAAGAAACTACACCACTTATAGCCGACAACAGTTCCGATATAGAAAAACAAATTGAACAAGAAATGGATGAGTTCCTCAAGTTTAAGCATAAGAAAAAAGAAGAGGAAGTTGAAAAAGGAATTAAAAAAAGAAAAGTCGATGACATTATTTCCACCAATATTTTAGCAGAGGTATTTCTTAGAATCTACTATCCCATCTCATCATGTATGACAAAAAGCATATCTGCCGGAGTAATAAAATCATTGGAGTATTCACCAACTATTATTTTGAATCATGGATCTAAAATGGTGTTTTTCTCTGAAATTTCCTGGGAATCGTTTATGAAGCATCTACATCTTTTAGAATGTTATTTGAGTAACAATACATATGGAAGAAGAACAAAATTAAGTTTGCTAGAATCAAATATTGAAATCGATATAGTAAAACATCGAGGAGGACAAATTGTTCGTTTTAGAGATTTAACTAAACATGACATAAAAATACACCTTACAAAAGATGAATTCTACACCCTCAGCTGTGCTACAGGTCCTATCACAAGATATTTAAAACAACTAATATTTTCAAGCGCGATCATAAAAGAATATTTAACCGATACATTGGATAGACAACCGTATGTACCAATCCTATACGGTCCCGTAGATACTTCCATTTTCAATAGAATACCTCACGAAGTTGATATGTGGAGACAATTGCACAACTATCAGACTAACTTCGGTATAGATGAAGAAGCACAAGAAATGAATGAAGAAGCATCTTGCAGCAACCAACCCGCAGTATAAAAAGACGCCCTCCATAATTTTACAAACAGTCCGATACCGACCTTTGTCATGAATAAACAAGTTTCATTTTCAAACCAATACCAAATAATGGAGGTGAAACGAGGTATAATTGAATTTCAAGCGTTTCGCGGTAACGACGGACATTTTATTATTAAAGAGTTAGTTATTCTAGACATGAACACATCTGTGGTTTATCACTATTTATTCCAACCTCCTATACCGTTCAACAGATTAACTACTAAAGCAAGAGTGACAAACAAATGGTTAATGAAACATTTTCACAACTTGAGATGGGATGAAGGTTTTATCCACTACAGTATGGTGCCGCACATTATGAATCATTACTGTAAGGAATTTAAAATTATCTACACAAAGGGATTGGAAAAAACCGCTTGGATACAAGCATTTACAAACCATGAAGTGATAAATGTGCAAGTAGATAGAGATTTTCAGTGTCATTTTGCCAACATTTGTATCTCTACCAAAAACTTTAAACATCGGCAGTCCCAATGCGCTTTAAAGAACGCTTATCGTTTGAATGCGTATCTACAACAGAATGGTGGGGGGTGGGAAGGATATAAAAGCGACAACGCAACCATGACCCAGCATGAGTATTACTCTAGCCTCCGAACAGTCAACACCTCCCACACAGATTCGCAAGACTAAGAATAATATCAACAATAAATAAGAAGAAGAAAAAGTAAAGATGACGTCACAAACATTTTTACAATCTCTTGTCGATCAATTTAACAAACATTCAAAATCTACCGTCTTACCGACTAAAAGATGTTCAGAATTAAAAGAAGAAAAACATTATGTTATCCACACCATTAAGAAGATGGAAACTAGTGTTGGGGACGCCATCAACGTTACACTGAGTGAAGCGCCCTACACGCCCGGTGATGAACCTAAATTTCAAACATTTCTTCCCAAGCGCTTCGTGCACCTCCTGCAAAACGAAGATCTACGCCTTATCCACCCCGGCTCTCTGTACTTGGCATCCCACGGTCCAAGCGGAAGCAATTCAACGGAACTTACACTTCACGTCATGCCTACTGCCAACAACTAATTTATTATTTGCAATACTTTTGTACACCTTTGTGAATTATTTTAAAAATAAATAAAGATATAAAAAAAAATAAAAAATAAAAAGCAATATATCACTATGTGTTTTTGCACATGGTGATATATTGCTTTTTAAAAAAAATAATTTTAGATGACCTTGACCTAATTACAAAAACTATATAAAGGGAATAATTTTCAAGGGGATTTCCTCAGTCTACAATTGACTTCCGTGCTGTACACATCTCCCTTGGTTGTCCAATTATTTTAGACGACAACATGTCTCTAAAAATCAAATGCGCATCATACGATACCTCCACCATCACAACTTTTGAACAACTCGACAATTTCACTAATGAATTGCGAGTACTTCTCGCAGGCGGTTATCACTTAAATGCCGATGTTTATGTTACAAATAAGAAGATGTTTTCAAAACAAAACTACTGCGATGATGAAGTGTACTTTTCCACACAAACAGCAACAACATCCAGCCCTTCTACTCAAAATAATGTTAAATTCCACAAATACTACTAATGTTAAATTACAATAACAATACTCCATCAACTTGAGGCTTCGCTATAAAAAGGCTGTTCAACCCAGACTAAATCATCATTTACTTTTTGACAACCGCAGCGATAACAACTACAACTACTATGCTGTACTGAATGATGATTGAATTTAATGGTAAAATATTTGGAAAGGACTATCAAACGGTAGAAGAGATGAGCTCCGATCTTGATGTATTAACTAAAGAAGGCTTCCAACCAAAGTTAATTCTAAAATTTCCAAAAGTACATCCACTATCCACTGAAGATCTCGTCGCAATGGCTAGAGCAAAAAAACAAGAACATGAAGTAAATATTAAAAAGGAGAAAGAAGAAAAGAAAGACGAACCTATATCTTAAGTACACAACTATTTAATATTTGTACCCCATTCTTTTTTAAAACTCCATTTGGTTGACCTTGAAATTACCCCCACCACTTTTTTCTTTTAATAAAACTCTCTATTCTATACTATACACCTTCATTTCCCAACTCCACTTAGAACCGTCAACATGGAAAAGAAAAAAGAAGACTACAAACCACGCTACTGTTGTGAACAAAAATGTACCGATATAGGAAGATGGATGGTAGACGGATTAGCTTGTAGAAAATGTGAATTCTTCGGTTCCTGTTACTGCAAATGCAAAACAAAACAACTACCACCACCAGAATTGCAAACCTTCAAAATTTATAAATCAAGATACTTCCACACTTGCTGTCCCCAAAGGTGTTTCAAATTTCACCCAGAAAGACTTTTTAATTGCCGAAAGTGTGATGCATATTATAAAGACGACTTTTGTACATGCATTAAAAATTTGTGCAAATATAGATCAGATTGGTCTTCTGATCCTATTCAAGCTTCAGATGTATAGCTGTAGTCACTGACTGCAGCTCTTTTTTAAAATTTCATTTGGTTGACCTTGAGATTATCCCCACCACTTATTTTACAATATATATTCTATATACCCTTTAACACACTTCTCATTTACACTACATTGCTTGGACTAACACCAACATGGGTGACAGATTTATTTCTTTTGAACATTTAATTACCGAAAGAGATGAGATGGAAACTCTATTTCACAACTTACTCACACTTATGGATAGGTATCCTTTAAAATGGATCAACATCAAAGTAAAATATGTGGATCCTACCAGAATATTTTCATCATCCTCATCATCTTCCAACAGTGCAGGGGAAGAAGAAGAACCAACTTATGGTATTACAATTATTGAATTAAACAGCGAGGAACAAGACAATCAAATTCAAATTATAAATAAACTTACTATTTAGTTTACAAAAGTGGTTAGTATTTCTATTCTATATTAGAACTATTATTGTTATTTTATTTCTATACACTTCCCACAACCTACCCGTATGGTGTTTCGCGGCGAACTGCGGTAACCACAGTTTTCTCACTTCTCGTTTTCGATTACCCCCACTCTTTTTCTTCCCCCCACCACTATTCCCCGATTCCATATAAGCGACCGCCTTACCGTCGCTCACCATTTGTTTGCCTACCGCCGAACGATGAGCCAGCCTCAATTAGCAAAGAATACTACTACTTTTGCAGTAACATCGCAACAAGATTTACGGGATATTTTTCAAACTTTAACCGATGTTGTAAACACGCCAAACAACACAGTTGCTATTACTGTTGAAATTACCTACAATTGTCCAGAGTGTGAAAGGATGGAAAGCGAGAATATTGAAGAAGAATTAGAAATGCCAAACAACAGTCCTTCATCCGCACACGATTCAACACCAGATGATGAAAGCTAGTCCTACACAAATATTCTTTTTCAATCCCCCCACCACTTTACATTAAATATATATCCTCCCCTTATTTGCTCTCCTCATTTCATCGCCTACTTTTATACTATCTACACCGCTCCTCTCTAACCTATACACAAACATGATGGACGGCTTTTCAATCACATCACAATTGGAAGACGATAAATTAAAACTCGAAATTAACAGAATACAATTGGAAGCACAAAATCAGGAAGAAATGATCCGGCTGTTAAAGCTCTTCAAATGCGTACTATGGTTGGTATGCCTCTATCTGCTTATCGCCATCACCATCGGCATTTACCAGACCGTCACCGCCAAACATCGCTTGGACACCACTTCAAATAAAAATTCTACTTGGCTTTCCTAAAATAAATTATTAATTCCCACAGCCCCACACACACACACCCCATCCGCTCCCGCCGCACTCCCGCCCGCCACTCATCCCCAGACTCCCCACCTTTTTTAAAACCCCCTCCAGATGACCTTGACACACTTACCAACCCCTCCCCAAACCCCCAAAAACACCCCCAAATCAACAACACACACCTGCCAGTTACAAACGCTGACCTTGACCTGTGCCAGGACCGGCAAAATCCATCTACTTATAGGATATTCCAACAGTTTATAATGACAAAATTCAAGTTTTTCTAAATCGAAATGACTGTCGGATTGAATTACCTCCAGTGATATTCCTAATATGTTAAAACGGAAATGAGAAGTGGAGGAAATAAGCGAAGTTGGATTACTTCTGAGACCCGTCCCGTCACATCTGCAGCTATTAGAAATACCTTGTTTCGGATAATTGAACATCAGCAACCAATTATATTTAAATTTATAAATTTAAAAACAAATAACCAAATTATTGAAAACAAAATAAAACACACAACCTAGAACAAAATATATGTTTATCTTTTTTATTCATTACAGTGTTGCAGTAAATTTTCATGACGGGTAATAAAACAGTTTTTGACTTTATGTTTTAAATTTGGCAGTTTTTATGTAGACACAATCTTCTTGTATAATCAGTGTCTTTATGTAGTAGTTGCTCACTATATTTTAATTTTAAAAATAAGATAATTAAAATACATAATGCTAAATACAATAGATCCTAAGTAGACAAAAATTTAAACAGAGATTTGTAAAAAATAGTTAATAAAGGTACAGTAATGAAGTTAATAATATTCTTGGTTAAAATTATATTCGCTTGTGAGCAAAGATTTCCAGTTACCGGACTGTCATGGTATATATATTTTTTGTTAACTACATTTAATTTTATTGTATAGCATTTTGTGTGCATCATCGGCACGGAATGTCCTCTAGTTTTTCCTCGGCAAAGTGTTTTCCCTGGCATATATCAGTTCCCCAGTCTTAACTGAAATGGAATTTATTTTGGGTATCAAAGGAGGAACAAAGGATTTAACAAAACAGTTTACAAAAATAATGAATTTTAACGTCACACATGAATCGTTTCATGTGGTACTAAATATAAGTTGAACTTTTAACGTTGGGAGACATATTTAAAGTTATTTTACTTTTGTTGGCTTAGTCAGGCCCACAGCTGCAGAGAGATCAAATTAAATATCGGCGAGTATTGAGCAAGGTAAGCAATAGAGACCGTGTAAGAGGCTTAAGGCGGCCACCGCGGACACAGCCCCGCCGCCCATCCCGTTCCAACTCCACCAAGCTTCAACATCTACATACTTGTTGAAAACGCAGTTAATTCAATGGTGTTTTACTAAAACAAATAAATTTTTAATTACTCTATTTTAAATAAAAATTGTAAAATTAAATTTCAATTCAGAATTGTTTTTCTTATATGGGCACAAGATTCGGTTCGTATTGTAACTTGTTATAAATCATGTTTGTGAAGCATTGCATGGAAGTAATAATAAAGGCAGTATAGCACATAATTAACAGGTCCATATAACAAACTAAAATACCTCAAAACTTAAAAAAACAAGAATCTTTCCTAAATTAAAAAAAGGCACAAGCAGGACCGAAGTAATTATCGGCCTATTTTCAACCTACCCACAATATCAAAGCTTCTGGAACGAGCAATACATAATCAAATCATGGCTCACCTGAAAAGCAACAACTTTTTCACCATGACACAGCTCGGCTTCTAAAGAAACTACAGCACCACGCCAGCCATAGCCAACCTATGCGATGAAATAAATGCTGTTTGGGAGGGAAAAGGGAAGTGAGTTAGTACTTTTTATTGATCTGCAGAAAGCATTTTACCTTTGACTGGGGTATACGAATAGAGAAATTCAGAAGCTTGAATATTTGTGGCATAGCACTCGATTGGATTGAAAACTACCTAACCAATAGACTACAATATGTAGAAATAGAACACCAGAGAACCCACACAATAATCAGCCAAAAATCAACACTTCCCCAAAGTTTAATTTTAGGCCCGTTATTTTCCATTATATACGTCAAAACTTAGAATATAAGTTGGAAAAGTAACAGAAATACATACTATTCGCGAGTACTAATACATACTAGTATCCTAGAACTAGAATGTGTCCTAGTATACTAGAAATACATACTAGACGAGACTACAATTATCGTTCCAACACGACAAAAAAGCTCAATAGCTGCAACATAGTTAGTTAGACCTGTTGATTTTAATGAAACTTGATTATTTATTCTTGTAGTCTTTATTTTGTAGTTCCCTATCGCCTCAGTTTTTAAAAGGCAAAAAATAAAACCCTTCTCTTTCTGGATGTTCTGTTATTAGTGATTTAACTCAAATAAAAAAGAGGTTAAACAGGAAAATTCACTGATACCAGTTACCGTGTAAGCTATTAGTCTCGGCAATGATTGTTAGGTTTATTAAAGTTGTTCGTCTGCCACTATTATGAGTTTAAGTTTAATCGCAACGATACTATCTCGGTGCTGAAGGATGCTTAAGTATTCCACCAGCGTACCTCGCACCCCGTAAACCGGGCGGTGTTAATCCCAAATGGAATCTGGTTCAGTTGCGATTGAGTTTCAAATCAAATTACTATTGCAACCAACAATCTTATAACCCTCAGTAAAACCCTGGATATAACCATACCCTAAAAGATTTGGGATTGAAAATGAGGAAAATGCCATGATATTTTTAATCAAGTTAGTTTATGATTAAACCACCATATTGCCTTACGGACTGTTTAGGTAAACTAAAAAAAGTTTTCTTCCAGGAGAAGTAGGTACAAAAAGAAAATACCCCCGTCGCAGCAGACCTGCGTACTCAGCGAATTTCCAATGGAATTTTATTATATTTTCTATTTCCCTATAAAATCCATGGGGATGAGACTATGTAGGTTTGCCGCCATATGGGTTTTGTTGGTAAATGTAAGTTAAACTCTACCTAGTGAATGTACATACTAAATTGTATCAGGTTATGGCGTTCTTTTTATTTTCCCCATAAACCCCATAGGAGTGAGTACGTAGGTTTGCCGCCAAATGGGTTTTCTAAGCAAATATAAGTTAAACGCTTCCAAATGAATGTATTTACCAAATTTTATCAAGATATGTCAACAAATAAGCAAGATAGAAGGTTTTCTTGATTTCCCATAAGAATAACATGGAAAACATCCTTTGTGGATTTTCTCCATAACCATTTAAGCTAGGTAAAAAATTCAAGATACTAGATTGTTTGTTTTTTTAAGCTCTTTGAAATGGTTTAAGTTAAAATGGTTGAATTTCATAAATAAAAGTAAAAAAGGCCGAAAACCCATTTTTTACCCATTTGAAACCCCATAAAACCCCGTTCCCATGGTCCAATCATTCTGGTTCGCGAACTCAATCTAGTAGATGCTGGCTTACACCCCTGTACCAAATTTCATCAAAATCGGAGTTTCCGTTCAAAAGTTATCGTGTTCACGGACACATACATACATACATATATATACAGGGTGTCCCGGAACTCTCTGGAACCCTTTTGTATATTTGTTCCTTGCATCGAGACAAGAAAAAAACATCATACAAATAGGGGTCTAAAATCCATCGTTTAGCCGCTAGCCGCCATTTTGTTTTTTTTTTCACGTAATAATTTTTATTTCCGTAACGGATGGTTGTATTCAGTTCATATTTGGTATGAGTCTTTATCATACTAATGTACATTTTCAGGAAAAAAATTTATTTTTTCTACTGTGTATTTTCAAAATGGCGGCCATTTTAAATTTTCAAACTAAAATATCTCAAATTCGGTAAATTTCAAAAAAATTTTACTTTGTACAAAAAAGTTGCTAAATTAAATTATCTAACCAACGGTACCAAGTTTGCAATGATCTGATAACAAATAACGGAGTTATTGCGATTTTTTTTCAAAAAAAAAAAAAAAACATTGATTTTGACTTATAAATGCAAATTATGGCCATTTTGACAGAAAAATCGCAATAACTCCGTTATTTGTTATCAGATCCTTACAAACTTGGTACCGTTGGTTAGATAATTTAATTTAGCAACTTTTTTGTACAAAGTAAAATTTTTTTGAAATTTATCGAATTTGAGATATTTTAGTTTGAAAATTTAAAATGGCCGCCATTTTGAAAATACACAGTAGAAAAAATAAATTTTTTTCCTGAAAATGTACATTAGTATGATAAAGATTCATACCAAATATAAACTGAATACAACCATCCGTTACGGAAATAAAAATTATTACGTGAAAAAAACAAAATGGCGGCTAGCGGCTAAACGATGGATTTTAGACCCCTATTTGTATGATGTTTTTTTCTTGTCTCGATGCTCAACAAAAGGGTTCCAGAGAGTTCCGGGACACCCTGTATATATATATATATATATATATATATATATATATATATATATATATATATATATATATATATAAGTATATGTAATATATCTATTTGAACGAACGGTGTTTTTGGCTTCTAGGGACCTCAAAACGAAAAAGTATCATGGTCTCGGGCTTAGGTCTTACCGTGACTACTACCGTAATAGCGTATTCCCTATAGGGAAATTCGCTAAAAGTAATCATTGGACAATATGTACCAAATAAAAATAAAGTATTTTTAAAAATAGAACAGAATGGAACAACCCTTGAGACTAATGGACATATTTAGAGGGATAGCCTAGTAGAACGAAATTATATTTTTGTGAGTAATCAAATCCCCAATTAGAATGCTTTGTAGTCTAACCTATATTTTTTTCATTTTATATTTTTACTGGTAAAAAATAACCATTAAAATACGGTAGTCTTTCCATCCACCAACTCAAAGTATGATACTTAAGGATATTCTAACGTTATACACATATCGTGTTTTCAATGTAAGTAGTTAGATTTGGTCACTTCTGGCACAGGTCAGCTGCCCCGGAAGCCACGTGCCGGGGCACATAGCTTCCGGTCGTATATTAAATGAGGGGGGAGGAGGCGGGGTGAGCGTTTGAAGTAGAATTACGCATAAATTAAAAGTTAGTTCAAAACTGAAATTCAACAATTCGGGGCTGAACTAAATGTGCTCATAAATTAACCGGGATCAACTAAAACATCGCATAAATTAAAAGTTAGTTCAAAACTGAAATTCAACAGTTGAACAAAAGTAGAAGTTAGTTGAAAAGGGAGAGGGGATAATTGCTTCAAGGTCATCCGGAGGAAGTTTTAAAAAAAAACTGAACTTCTAAGAGTTCAGTTTAACATCGATCGTCGTACAGGTCAGTCGAAACCGACGAGCGACCGAAGAATAGCTTCAAGATCATTCTTCGCCGTCGAAGATACATCCGAAACTTGGACGGGGTTCTGTGGATTCGGTGAAGGCGAAGTTCTCGGAGGATTCTCTCTCGGGTGGGTAGTAGACGATATTTCGTGAACTTGTACTTGTTCTTGGTTTGTATCCATCTTCGTGTAGTGTGTAATTTAGAGCGGAGTAGTTGTCGGTCGAAGAGCGTATAGAAGAATGAAACAGGAATTGTCGTGAGCGCACTTATATAAAGAAGGGTGGGGGTAAAATATGAAAACCTGCTGAACACAGTCGATAGGTGTAACAAGTTCGAAGTTGTGGAAACGTAACATCGAACGCAAAATGTTGTGAATAACATTATCATCAACGTGAACCTGCGAAGTTCTAACAGAGTATAACGGGTTAAAACTTAATTTCTTCCTCACTTTTGTTAAATTTGTTTTAGTCTTTGAAACCGATGGTTTGGAATTATTTCGTAATATATGTTGTGTCCGCAAAAGTTTCAATTTCAAACATTGCGTATCCATCACAAGAAGTATGTCAGACGTGTAGAAGTGAGAACAAGACTGATGAATGAGATATAACGTCGAGCACGCGAAGGTGATTCAAACAGGACGACATGTGCTAATGTAAATGAAATTTCAGGTTAGTAGCAATTAGACTTGTATAATGAAGTTGGCGAAACGTATATATAATGAGTAGGAAGGAGGCGAACACCACAAATGCGAGTTAATTAATGGTCACGGCGCGATGAACAATCTCCTTTTATAATGGCTATCGCGTGAGAAGATCAGTTCCGCATGAGCGGCCAAGTGGAACCTCCCGTGTTCACTCAAGCGGAACCCCCCCCCCCCCGTGACTAATGAAGCGGAACCCCCCCCGTGACTAATGAAGCGGAACCCCCCCCCCGGTGACTAATGAAGCGGAACCCCCCCCCATAAAAAATGGAGATTAAAATCCCTCCCCCCCCCGGTGGTCACTCAAGCGGAACCCCGCCGGGTCGATGACCGGTCAATGGCCGGTCACGACCGGTTGCTAACCCCATCTAATTACCACACTTCACATCCACTTCACATCATTGTTTGAATGAAACAGAATTAAACATGGCAGCCACCATGGAAAATTCTAACCTCAAACCTTGGTTTTACGTCACTGCGCATGCACCGCTCCCACTCCTTCGTTTCATTTTTATGCTGCTATAACTTGTACTGGAGTGAGCCAACTTCACGCTACGGCGCCTAGTCATGTATTACTCACTTTAGCGCTACTGCGAATGCGCCTAGTCTGTATTACTCACTTTAGCGCTGCTGCGAATGCAACGAGTTCTCCGGATCGGAATCACTCCTCGCTATTGCGCATGCGCCGAGTCCTGTATCACTCAATTTAGCTCTACTGTGCACAGGGACGTATTTAAGTATTTGCCGCCTCTAGGCAGCGAAGTTTTCCGCCCCCCCCCCCAAACGCACTCCTCGACCTCACATGCCGTGTCAGCTGATTTTGTAGAAAAGTAATGCATTCTGAAATGCATCAACAAACATACTACATTTCGAGCATTTTTTAAGAGTGTATTTGTTGCGCCGTTTTCATTCAAAAAGTGAGTCTCATTCTGCGGGATACATGCTGGAATGCGCAACATTGTTGTAACCAATCAGAAGTCATAATCGTGTTTTACAGCGCGAAAACGGTACATGAAAACGTCCATATACAAGAGCTCATAACTCTTAACTATTGTTATTGAACATTAAATACACTGTATAGACGTTTCAAGATAAGATGTCTTTGAAAAATAAAATATTTGTATTTACAAAACGAGTTTATTTACAAAAAAAACTAAATTAATAAAAACTAAAAAAGTAAGTACTTTCACTTAAAATAATTATATGAAATGTGGGTTAGTTGGAGTTACTTTACCCTTTTCTCCTTGTCCTTAATCTAGAAAATGAATCAATAAATGTGGTTAAGTCCATTGAGTATTACTGTAAATTCATACTTGGAGACAACCATTTATAAATTAAACACTTTAACTCACAATTATGCGTTACAAGTTGATATAAAACACAATTGAAGTATAGGCTACCTACTACACACCACAATGTTTACATTGGCAATTGGCATTGGCGCCTGACGCTGCCACTGCCAACGAAGTAAGCATAGGAAGAGGCGTGCGAGGTAAACACGGGAAGGTGGAGCGAAAGCCGCCGCAAGCACAGAAAAAGGAAACGATTTTGTTTCCTTTTTCTGGTGCAGCGAACAACGAAGGACATTACGTTCGCCAGACCAATAGGAAAAGGGTGGCACGGAAAAACAGTACAGCAGTGTAGTGAATAAATTATTTTACTTTTAGTTTTTAAGGCTCTGATCTACCTGAGCCCGAACGACGCGACGGCGTTACCGAATGCCGCTTCGCGGCCGTAGCGCTGGGCGAGTTTGATGGCTGCAGAGGTTTACGGGAATCGTGTTTCAAAATTAAGAGGGCGTTGGAGTGCCGCCATGTTGGATTTATTTCCCATAAGATCAATGCTAAACTTGTCCCCAACATTTGTCATATAATTTCTTTATTTTTTGTCCTATTGGTTCAGAATAAATAGCGTTTGAATCACAATTAAATTCCCCGTTCCTTTTGCGAGATCGATTCTTTGTAAATAATTTATAAAATTCTGTAGAAAATGTTTTAATAGTAGTCAAAAAGTTGCTTTGTTATTTCAAGTTAGTAAAAAAAACAAATTTTTATAACAAATTCCTCTCGCAAACAAAATCCGCATTGATGAACCCTTTATTTAGAGCTATAAACCATTATTTTCTGATTATAAATAAAAGAGTTATTTGACATATCGTTTAACATTGCTATTATGGGGGAAAGGCGGAATTTGGATTGACTCCAACGCCCTCTTAACTAATTGTAGAGATTGACTCTTAACTTTTTCTAAAAGTATAAAGACGGATCTCGTCTTCTCTGGTTTCAGAATTTTTTTAAACACATTTCTAATTTCAGCTACAACTATCCCAAATCACCTGTTTTTTCTAAATTTTTAACTGGAGTTTTCCATTAGTTTTAATGAAACTACCAAAGTGAGATTAACAAAGTGCAAAAAAGGAAATTTAGCACCGTAATTCTTCTTTAATTGACACCTTAGTTATATCTATAAGCTGCATTTAGCATAAGATAACAGGATTCTAAAAAACCCTTGCATTTGCATCGAGAAAAACAGTTGATTTTAGACAGTTAGTTATAACAGAAATTAGGAATTTTATTTAAAAATTCTAAAACCAGAGAACAAGAGATCCTTCTTTCTACTTTTAGAAAAAGTTAAGAGTCGATCTTTATCTTAGTGATTTAATTTTTAAACATGATTCTCGTAAATCTCTGCATCCATAAAACTCGCATAGCGCTATGGCCGCGGCCGCGAGGCGGCATTCGGGCTCACGTAGACCGAGGCCTTAACGTTAAGGTGCTCTTGAATAATATTATACTTAATGAAAGTATTTTAAATGTCCGAACTGTTGTTCTCATAATTATTTGCTAAACATTTTTTTTTTATTACTAAAAAAGGCACACAACATACTTTCTAAATTACATTTAAAGACTAAAACTCCAATTTTTAAATAATTTTTCCCTAAATTTTGCCGCCCCCTAAAATTTGCCGCCCTAGGCGCGCGCCTAGTCCGCCTATTCGGAAATATATCCCTGAATGTGCACGGAAAGTTCTAACCTCAAACCTTGGATTTTACGTCGCTGCGCATGCGCCACCCCCACTCCTTCGTTTCATTTTTACACTGCTGCGAACTGGAGTGGATTGAAGACCGTACTGGAGTGAAACAATTTCCCCACCACTGCATTAATTACCCCCACCACTCGAAAACCCGAGGAGCGATACGAGCCCGATTTTCGCGTCAGTCGTCAACGAGTTTTCATAGCGAAAAGTCGTTGGCGACTCGGTAAGAGGTTCAAATATATAGTAGGCCTATATATATTTGAACTTCTTATACTACGTTGCGTTCTTTAATGCAATGTGGTATGTGTGTGTATGTGTAAATATTAGTTGTAAGTTGCACTTAATTTAAGAATTAATTTGTGCATTGCGATGTTAGTTATAAGTTGTGTTTAGCGTTAAGGTGTATTAATTTTAAGAATAATGATGGTATTTGGTTGTGTTGAATTATTTGATATTTAATAATGATGTGTTGTTAGTTTTAAGTGTTGGTATTTATAATTAATGTTGTTGTTTTGCCTTTCAGCTAGATGATAGGGGGTAGATTAAATGTAAATTCAGAAGTTCGGTTGAACTTCACTTAGAAGGGGTGGGACATCCGCAAATTGTAGGTAGCGGACTAGGTTTTTGCATTTTGTTTAGGAATATAATGGGTGGGATTAGTTGGGTGGGTGTTAGAGTTGCGTTTCTGCATTAGCTGTTCCAGTTTCCCTTCGAATTCACGGTTACGGATGGACCCGGACCGGCCCGTTACGGATGGACCCGGACGGGCCAAACAAAATTGCGTCGATGTCCCTCGCAGAACGTAACTAGTGGGTTGGGAGTGGGAACCGTTAGGCAAACAGGGTGGTGGGAACAGTTACTACTGTTCCCATCACCTTGGTTCTTTATAAGTCTTAAATGACCTTGACCCACTTTCGGAAGGGTCAATGACCGACCCCCCCCGTGTTCACTCAAGCGGAACCCCCCCCCCCGTGTTCACTCAAGCGGAACCCCCCCCCCGGAAAATTGAAATGCCTATAACTCGATAATGGATTAACGGATTAGGACAAGCGATACATCATTGAAAAGGTCTATGTAAGACGAACATTTTAGTCAAAGAAGAATTTAGTTATCTTATTTTAGTCAAAAGTTATGCGAATTATTTGAAATAAATGCCCCCTCTCTTTCCTTCCCTCCCACCTTCCCCCACTTAACGGCTGTTAACCCTTCTCATTAGCATACCGTTATAAAAGACGCATCGACCACGGCTAACATTTCATTCTGATTCCAGACGTTACGCTGCGAACTGTGAATAGAACTACCACGATGTCATCCCTGCCGACTACAACTTCCACTACAGCCTGCTCTTCTATTACAAGTTCAACTTCTACTTCTACTACGGCTTCAACTCCAGTCAAGAAAACTCTTCGCTTGAAAAATGCTCCCGACTGGTATAAGAAGCAACTAGACTCGAAACCTTCAACTTCTGGAGCTCCTCTTCCCCCGTCCAACAATACCATACGTCGCAGCATATTTTCACCGCCTTCGTCTTCAAATGACTCCACACCGCCTTCAACTAACATGCCGCCACCGCAGAAGCCAGCTCCCCGTCCTAATACCCCTTCATTTGAAACCTTGCTTCATCGTCTTAGTACACCTGTCATTCCACTGTCACCATTGCCTCCTACCCCACCACTTACTATTCCTAAAGATCACACCTATCCTAAAAATAAATCTCCTAAGTCTGCTCCTTCAGAGCGTTTCCAATTATTAAAAGAAGAGCGTCGTAGGGCATTTAGCCGCCCCACTACTTGCCCTGAAGTGCTCGCTAGGGGAATTAAGAAAGGATCAGCTTGTGGTAGGAAATGTGTTAAGAACGAACGTTTCTGCCGTGTACATATCGTGAAACATCTTTCCGAACCACAACTGACAGAAATCCCCACTGTTGAAGACGATCCTGAAATGATATCCGTCAGAGGAGAGAGGCTTAAGAAAGGTTTGAGATATTTTTTTCTAAGTGTTGTTGACCACCAACACGTATTGGCAAAATGTAACGGCAATAAATATAAAATTAAAGTTCCTGACAATTTGTGTAAAGAGAAGAGATTTAACAATTTAAGTTCTCAAGACTTTCTCCTCAGGGATAAAAAGGATCGTATTACAAGGTGGGGACGTAAACAGTAAATTCACATAGTTTTTCCAAATTTTGCTAAAAAAATAATGGGGGAGAAACACAATGCGTTATAGCGTTGTGTTTCTCCCCCATTATTTTTTAATACTCTAAGTCTCGTGACCTACTTTTCTAAGGTCGTTGTACAGTTATATGACCTGTCTGACTTGCATTGTTTGCTGGTGTAGCTTCATATAGCGTGCAAAGAATGGTTCCTAATGAAACCTCATCAACATTCAAAGACAGAGACTGTTGTTTTGCAAGTTAATTAGTCTTGAAATAATGAAGTAGGAAACGTATATGTAATGAGTAGGAAAGATGTGAACACCGCAAATGCGAGTTAATTAGTGGTCGCGGCGTGATGAACATTTGTCTTCATTATCACACAACGAGTATCTCGTGAGAATATCTGTTCCGCATGAGCACCCAAGTGGAACCCCCCCCCCGTGTTCACTCAAGCGGAACCCCCCCCGTGTTCACTCAAGCGGAACCCCCCCCCCCCGTGTCCACTCAAGCGGAACCCCCCCCCGAAAATTTAAATGCCTATAACTCGATAATGGATTGACGGATTAGGACAAGCGATACATCATTGAAAAGGTCTATGGAAGACGAACATTTTAGTAAAAGAAGAATTTAGCTATCTTATTTTAGTCAAAAGTTATGCGAATTATTTGAAATAAATACCCCCTCTCTTTCCTTCCCTCCCACCTTCCCCCACTTAACAGCTGTTAACCCCTCTCATTAGCATATCGTTATAAAAGCAAAGCGAGCGTTGTTCACTCCTTCATTCTGCTTTCACGCGCCACACTTGTTGTTTCGTCTCTGCCGTTATTATTTGCTTTAAAATGCTTCCTCACCATAGTGAAAACTTCAATCCTTCCGAAATTGCTGATGTTTTCCAACAACCTGAAGAAGATGTGATAGATTATTATGATAGTAGCAGTGACAATGAAAATGATAGTAGCACTGACAGTGAAGATGACGGTGAAGATGTAATTAAACTTGATGAACAAATGAGACCAATCTACATCGATGAACAATTTCCTTTTGATACAATAGAAAGATTTATTACGGAAGCACACAAATGGCTAAATTTAGGATTCAATGTTATAATTGGTTCAGCTATTGTGTATAATGACAGTAGGTTCTTCTGTGTAACACCAAATACTAGAGAACGTATGTTAACTTGGCAGGATGATATTATGAAGTGTTATGAGCTCGAAGTTAGCATTGGTGGCTACTTTGTCGCACAAGTGGTCTAATAACCACATTACCCTTCCCTTACCCCCACCCTATCCCTTCCCAATCCTTTTTCCTTCCCCCTCCCCATTTTTTAAAACTTATAAAAGGCGGACTATGAACCTCCATGTTTTTAGTCTGTTTAAAAGAAATGGTGAACAAATATGCTGTCTAAAGATACTCCATTTGTTAATTATTTTGAAGTTAAAAATGTTTATATTAGTACAAATGAAATGGAAGAAGACAATATAGAGGAAAATTATAACGAAACTGATAATGATTCCACAATGGAAGAAGAAGAAATGGTACAGTTTGAACAAGAACTCTTTGAAGAACTGATAAACGATAGTGACGAAGACATAGTAAAGGAAGCTATTGATACATTTATATTAGATTCATCGTTGGATTCACCCATATCACCTTTATTGTCTTCTGAATCCGAATCCGAATTGGACTAAAGTAGTCCCCCCACTTTATTATTCAAGCAAGTCTTATAAATTGTGAGTTTTTGTCATTAGTAAGTCAGCATTTGTTGGAGCTACATGTATGGTTAAGAATGTCTCCTAGAGATACTTCTTTTATACAATTAATTGAAATTGTGAGACAACGAAATATTACATTAGTCCAAGAAGAAGATGAAGTCGAAACAATCGACATAATACAAAATCCTGTAGAAGAAGCGATGGAAGTAACAGAAATTGATCAAGAACCTTCAATGATGGAAGTGGTTGAAACACATAATGAATCTCAAGATGTAGAAGAGACTGTTTCATATTCTGTTTTTTGGGATTTTGCATCAAATATTTTTGTTGTAATTCAAATTGAAATTAATAATTCTGAAGAAGTGGTGGAGGAAAATTCTCCCCACCACTAGTTTAAAGTTGGTGGGGGAATGTTCATAAATGTGTTGGTTATTAGCGTAGAAGCTTATTTGTCAGGAAACTGTCGACTAAAAATGTTTAATCCTAACGAACCTTCTACGAGTAACTATCAAATACAAAAGTTTCGAACATCGAAACGTTTTGCATCTTCGTACTATAAAATGTTAAATCTTCCTGTTATTACGAACAATAATCAGAAAATGTACAAATTCTTTGTTTCTCAACTAAATAAAACGTTAAGTCTACCACCAAATACGTTCACTTACAAGCTACCCTTGATAGACAAGGATGATGTAAGTAAAATACCATTAATTCAAGTGAAATTTCTGGAAGATGGAATCCTTTTCAATATAAGAGAAGTATATCATAATGAATATTCGAAAAGATTGGCTTTCAACTTTCTTAAGGAACATATAGGATGTGAAACAGAACAGTATCCAGGACCTTTTTACAAATATCTTTTTGATAATGGAGCAAGTGTAACGGTGGAAATAAGTATCAAATTAATGTAATTCTCCCCACCACTAGCCTAAAGTTGGAGGGGCAAGTGCATAAATGTGTTGGTTTTCTGCGTAGACGCTCATTCTTCGAGATATCGTTGACCAAAATGTTTCGTCATATTCCTTGTGATACGACCTCTTCGTTCAGGGAGAATCAAAGATTTAAAAGACTAGAAAAGAAAAAACAAGACCGACAAGATATGAACATGGAGTTCAATCGACTACAATTTCAAATACCTGGAATTGCAATGGGAACATCAAAATTGAAAACCCTACACTGGGCTGGAAGTTACATCAAGTATTTAAAACTACAAATCGAAGCAAGAGATTTAAAATTGAAGAAATTGGAAATGGAAAATCGAGAAATGAAGAAACTAATATCACATATGTCTGGTAATACTACAGTTCAAAAAGGTGAAGAAGAAGGAAAAGAAATATTAGGAATCTAAATTATCAACAATCTTCTTAGAGAATGGGGAATAGATCACTTTGTGGTAATGGAATAACATGCCACTTAGTGATCTATTCCCAGTTCTCGCTTGATATACAATGACCTTGACCTATATAAAAGTGGTGGGGGAAAATCATATAAGAAAAAGGTTTTAGATGTAACTATCAGTATAAGTCTAACACGATGGATAGGTTGTTGGTTCTGTGTTTACAAGAAATTATCAATAATGGGTTTCTTTACCATTACATCATGAGATCAAATGAGTGGGAAATACCTAAAGCAATTCGTGAAATGCTCATTGAATTTAAGAGAGACAATTATGGATTTGCTATCTATCTTGCTTATACTTTTAAAGATGGTACAAAAATGTGTCATGATTGTGGAAAAGCGTCTGTTTTAGATTTTGAACAATTCCAAGATGATGGAGGTAGGTTAGTTCATTTTGTAAAAGGTCAAATAATGAAATTCGAAACATGTAATAACACTTGCGACATCTGTGCACAGTGTTTGTTTGAATTTATTAAGTATCGTGCATTCAAACCGTAATACCCCTTCCACATATAAAGGAGAGGGGGAAAAGAGTGGGGGTTATAATTAGGTGGGGGAACGTGTATAAATGCAGGTTGTTTGAAGAGAGTTTTATTATTGTTGCGGCATTAGAATAAACATCATGGAATTCGAAGTGCGCCATTCAAGATTAAATATGAAGAGTGGACCTCTGTTGCAAATTTCATATCATCGAAAGAGGAAGAAAACAAGTTGATGCAAGTGTATTGTTATATAGAAAATGAGGAAAGCCATCACAAGGTGATGAGCTATCTCAACAGACCGAATGTATCGTCGAGGAGTCCTGAATTTGTCAAATACTTAAAAGAGGAAGACGCGGATGTCATATTGGAAGTATGGTATAAAATTCGAAATGTGAAAAAACAAGTATAAATAACTATGGTGGGGGGAAGAATATATAAGTCGGTGGTGGGGGGAAATGTGATAAAAGAAGTAAAACTTTAGAAAAGGGTTCACTCTGTACGACAACAGTGAAAGATGACTGATCCTTCTGCAACACCAGTATTTTCAACTACAGATTGCCACCAAAACTTAGAACCGAAGATGTATTGCAATACTCCAACAAAAAATTATTATCAAGCTCAACGGCCGCAAGTATCTCATTGTACTTCAACATCAGTGTTGAAAATGTCAAAGCCATATCCAGATTGTATGTACGAACCAATAACACCATCTTCGGCAAGACTAAGGAAAAACCTAAAAATGAGAGAAAGGTGCAAGAAAGAAAAGATAGAATTTGCAAAATTGCAACTAATAGTGCCTTCCATTCAAGTCGGATGTAGCAGTCTGAAAACTTTAGAAAAAACCAACGCATATTTGTTACAATTGTTGGAAACTATTGAAGATTTGAAGAAGAAAAATGGACATTCTACCAAGTAATGTTCAAACACTCATTCCCCCCAGAAAAACCAAAAACAAGATAAAAATAACAAAAACCCAAAAAAAATAGATGTAGAATAGAGAGCGAGGAATAGATCACTTTGTGGTAATGGACTAACATGCCACTTAGTGCTCTATTCCTCGTTCTCGCGTTAATACCGGATGACCTTGACCTATATTAGTAGGGTGGGGGAAATTGAAAGTGGTGGGGGAAAGTGTATAAAAGACGAGTGTACTATAGTCGAATTATTCTGAAAGCAAACTTGTCACGAGTAAGGACTTGAAGGAAAGTGTTATGGACTTGACTACAAATAAAGATAATAAAAAACTAAAGATTCGGGAAATGGCTAAAGCAAGAGAGTCAAGAATAAAGTTAAAGTTTTACAGACTACAGAGATTGATTCCCGGGGTTAGGTTAGGAGAAATACGAACAAGAACAGTGGACATGGCAGCTGATTACATTAATCAGTTACTTACGGAATTAATGATAAAAGAAGCTAAAATAGAAGCGTTGGAACAAACGATAAAACGGCACTTTGAAAATTCGAATTGTCAACCTATAAACTACGTAATAAAAGAAGAAGTAAAAGATTGAAATTGAACAAAAATGAACTTGAACTTTGGTTATTGATTGGACACTTCTTAGAGAATAGGGAATAGATCACTTTGTAGTAATGAATTAACATGCTGCTTAGTGATCTATTCCCAGTTCTCGCTTAATCTAAAATGACCTTGACATACTTATCAAAATATCATATAAGCCGAATCACAAAGAGTTATTCCTCATTTACTTGAAATGGCTCCTGTGGACAACACCGATTATCCAAGGAAACCTCTTATTGAAATATTGTATAAAATTCAACTAGACGATTTTAATATGGAAGAAAATGATAATAACAGTGAAACATCAGAAGTAGAAAGTGTAAATGATATGGATGTAGATCTAACAACATCAGAAGTAGGAAGTGTAAATGATGTGGAGAATGAAAATTTGGATATGGATGTAGTAATATCAGAATCTTCATCATCGTTTGAATATGAAGAAGTACATACTGAAACTTAAACTGGAATAGAGAACACAAATGAACAATCAGTTAGTAGAAGATTAATGTTTCGTCCAAGACGTTTGTTTTCCTCGGATAGTGAAGAAGAAGAAGAGGATGATGATGAAATAGTGGTGGGGGAACCGTTATAAAAGCGGGACCGTCAGAGCCCATTTCATTTCTCGGCGAAATTTCGAAGAGTAAACATCGTCAACATGTATCATTGCAATAAATGTTCGGAATCGTTTAACGATGAAATTCTACTAGATATACATAAAGAACTAATTCACAACAACACAGAAGAAGATCAAGAACAACAAGAAGAACAAGAAGAACAAGAAGAACAAGAAGAACAAGAAGAAATAACAGCAACATCTTTAACTACTTTACCGAATCTACAAGTATTTGCTTTACCCGGTAAGGTAGTAATGCATCATAAGATTCAAAATGAAAACTTGAACTTAGAAGAATTTATTAGAGAAGCAAAACCAATCGTAAGTAAAACTTTAAAAGAAGAATTGAAAAGATTGAACTTTCTTAAATTTGGTTTACTACTAGAAGCTATGTTTATAAATGCACAAGAAGAATTATCACCAAGAGGATTCATAACAAAAAACCGAACCATCATGGAAAGTTCAAATATTGATTCAATAGTCGAGAATTGTATAGAAGAAATATTAACTAAACTTCAGGAACACGAAGGAAGAGGATCCGGATGGAGTCTTACAAGTATTGAAGTATTAGATATAAGAGTTCACAAACACGGATATGGACTAATGGGATCTAGTTACATTCCTTTGCCAAAAATAATTGAAAATACAAAATCTTGTATTAATGTTCAAAATGAAGATAATGAATGTTTTCGCTATGCTATGACGTCAAAGTTTGTATTAATAAATCCACAAAGACCCAACCAAGAATATGAAGATGCAAGACACAGGTACAATTTTCAAGGAATAACATATCCCGTTTCTACAAAAGATATATCAAAATTTGAAAAGAAAAATCCCGGCACGTCTATTAATGTTTTTGCTTTAGATAGTTCAAACAAAGTGTATCCTTTACGAATTGCAAAAGAAGAGCTACCAGATCATACGGATTTACTACTACTAACGCGAGGAGATGTGTCTCACTATGTGTACATAAAGCAATTCGATCGTCTTGTTAACAAGCAACTTTCTAAAGCTCGACCCAGAAAGATAATTTGCAAGAGATGTTTTAATTTTCAACGAGAAGGAAGACAAGGAAGAGAATGGTTACAAGAGCACAAAAGATTATGTAACAATAATTATGAAGCAAAGATTAATTTACCTTCGGAAAACAGAGCATTCGTTACATTTGAAAAGGTTCATCATCAATACCGTATCCCTTTAGTTGTGTATGCGGATTTTGAATCAACACTTGTTCCAGTTGAAGATGAAAATTGTGAAGCAAGAAAAAGTGTAAAGTATCAAATGCACAAACCAAACAGTTTTTGTTTAATGGTCAAATCAACATTATCAGAAGAACATTTAAACAGATATGGATCAACTTCAGAACCTCTAGTATATCGTGGTGAAAATGCGGAAAAAATATTTCTTGATCACCTATATTCAATAGCTGGAAATACACAAAGATTATATACAAATATTGTACCAGTGAAACCGATGGACGAAGAAGAAGAAATTCAACATGAAAATGCGACTCACTGTTTCTTGTGCAAAAATGATTTTACTATTGAGAATTATAAAGTTAAAGATCACGACCACCTTACAGGTTATTACAGGGGTGCTGCTTGTAATAAATGCAACTTGAGCTATCGTTTACCACTATTTATCCCTGTGGTTCTGCATAATCTCAGTGGGTACGACGCTCATTTTATAATACCTGAATTAGGAAGAGACGACGGTAAAATCGATGTGTTAGCTGAAACTTCAGAGAAGTTTATAAGTTTTTCCAAAGAAGTTGGAAACGTCAAACTAAGATTCTTGGACTCCTACCGATTTTTGCCGTCGAGTTTGTCCAAACTTTCTGAAAATCTAAGGAAACAAGATTTAATCGAAACGAAGAAGATTGTAAACAGCGACAAACTGGATCTGGTACTTCGAAAAGGTGTTTTCCCATATGATTACATAGACAGTTTAGAAAGATTTAATGAAACATCACTACCTCCAAAAGAAGAATTTAAAAGTAAACTGTACGACATGGATATATCTCAAGATGATTATGATCATGCATGCAAAGTATGGAACGAATTAGGATTTAGAACATTGGGGGAATATTCAGATTTCTATGTCAAATTAGATGTGACTTTATTATGTGATGTGATGGAAGAATTTAGAAATACGTGTTTTGCGTCATATGGATTAGACCCTCTTCATTCGTACACTTCGCCTGGACTAGCGTGGCAAGCCATGTTAAAAGAAACAAATTGTAAAATACAACTTCTTACAGATATAGATATGGTGTTGATGTTAGAATCAGGAGTTCGAGGAGGATTGACGCAAAGTGTAACACGTCATGTCAAGGCGAACAATAAATATTTGCCCGATTATGATGCATCAAAACCAACAACATTCCTGGGTTATTTTGATGCAAATAACTTGTACGGATGGGCAATGTCGAATCCCCTTCCATATGATAATTTCAAATGGATAGACCCAGAATCAATTGGAAACATAATGGATATACCGAAATATGGAGAAACTGGTTACATATTCGACGTCGATTTTGAATATCCCGAACATCTTCACGACGAACATTATGATTTACCACTTCTTCCGAAGACTGAAATTTCTCCAACTGGAAGATGGCCAAAATTATTGATGACTTTAACTAACAAGTCTCGGTATGTTGGACACTACTGGATGATACAACAGGCCTTAGACTTGGGATTGAGAATTACAAAAATTAATCGAGTACTACAATTCTCTCAATCTTGTTGGTTAAAACCGTACATTGACAACAACACAAGAAGAAGAGCCGCCGCTACATCAAGTTTTCAAAAAGATTTCTTCAAACTAATGAACAACGCAATATTTGGCAAGACTTTGGAAAACAAAAGGAAACATAAGGATATCAAATTGGTAACTGATCCAGTAAAATTACAGAAATTAGTGCAACAACCAAACTTTGGTTCATCTGTAATTATTAATGAAAATATAGTTGTTATTTCCATGAACAAGAAGTCAGTTCTAATGGATCGTCCTTTGTATCTAGGAATGTCAATCTTGGATATTTCCAAAACACACATGTACGAGTTTCATTATAAGAAGATGGTTAACTATTATGGAAGAGAGAACATTGGTATTGCATATATGGATACGGATGCACTAATTTACTGGATTAAAACAAATGACATGTACGAAGATCTACGCACTTTTATGTATAAAGATGATTTCGACTTTTACGATTATCCCAAGGACCATCCAAATTACGACTACGACAGAAACAAGAAAGTATTGGGAAAATTTAAAGATGAAACAAATGGTGTGCCGATGATGGAAATTGTAGCATTAATGTCCAAACTATATTCATTTCAACTGTACATAAGCGAAAGGAATCAACATCAAGTCACGAAAAAGGCCAAAGGAATAAAAACCTGTTTCCTGAAGAAGAACGTACAGTTTGAACATTATAAAAGATGTTTGTTTGAAAATGTTGAAACAACTGCAACGTTCAACACTATTAGAAGTTATAATCATCAACTCTTTAGTGTCAAACAAACAAAGTGGGCATTAAGCTACAAAGATGACAAGCGCTATATTTTAGAAGATAAAATTAATACTTTACCGTTCGGCCACTACTCCCTGAACCCTATCGACCAGTAAACCTATTCTTCGTCCTCTACCTTCTTCCTTTTTTTCCTTTCCGTAAAGAAGAGGGGACATGGCAAGCCCAATGCCATGTTCCCTCTTTTTTACACTAATATGAAATGGCCTTGACCTATATTCAAACTATATAAAAGAGAATGAACTGTTGTATGGATCAGTATTTTTACAAGCGATGTGCAAGCAACACCTGAAGATGGAAAGTGTGAAGGACAAGATTGTAAATGAACTACATAAACCAGCAAGAAGAAGATTTCCAAGAAGAAGTACAATCATTAAAGGAATGAATGATCTTTACCAAGCTGATCTCATTGAAATGATACCGCACAGTAAATTAAACAAAGGTTTCAAATATATTTTAACAATTATAGACTGTTTTACTAAAATAGCTGACGCTTTACCATTGAAGGATAAGACTGGTAAAAGTGTTACAAAAGCTATGGAAACAACGATACAAAGAAATAAATTCAAAATCAAACATCTACAGACCGATGATGGAAAAGAATATTTTAATAAAGACTTTGGAGCTTTAATGAAGAAATATCAAATAAATCATTATTCTACAAATTCTGAAGTTAAAGCTTCAATAATTGAAAGGTACAATAGAACATTGAAAGGAGCGATGTACAAACAATTTTCAAAACAAGGATCATACGTGTGGTATGACATATTACCACAACTTATAAAAGAGTATAACAACAAATATCATCGTACCATCGGAATGAAACCTATCCAAGTAAACAGCGCTAATGCTAAGGTTGTATTACAACGCATCAGAAATAATACAACACCTAAATTGGAAAAGTTGCAACCAAAAAAGTTTAAAGTCAACGATAAAGTTCGTATAAGCAAATACAAAGGTGTATTTAGTAAAAGATATCTACCAAATTGGACTAATGAAGTATTTACAGTTTATAAAGTGCAACCAACTATACCTGAAACTTACTTATTAAAGGATAACAAGGTTGAATTACTTCAAGGTGGATTCTACGGACATGAATTGTTGAAATCAACAGTCGGTGATGTATATCTTGTTGAAAAGGTATTACAAAGGAAAAAGGATATGGTTAAAGACCGGTGGTTAGGATTCGATAAAAGTGAAGACTCTTGGATTCCTTCAAAAGACTTGGTATAGTAATTTAATAGCTCATTGTGTGTTTAACCTTGACACAAGATGGAGATTGTACAACAAAAAGATCGATTTAATATCAATAATATTGATGAATTGACGGTTGACAATGATAAGTTAAATCATGGTAAACATGGTGAACTACTACCAAATACGATAAGATGTTTAATAACTGGTCCTTCAAATTGTGGAAAAACAAATGTTGTTTTTAACCTTATAACTAATCCTAAAGGATTGCGCTTTAACAATATATACATTTTTTCAAAATCATTGCAACAACCAAAATATCAATTATTGTATAAAGTACTTGCAAGTGTACCTGAAGTGAATTTCTACAAGTTTAATGCCAGTGAAACAATTATGCAACCAAATGAAGCAAAACCATTTTCTATTTTTATATTTGACGATGTGTCTTGTGAAAATCACGACACTATAAGGAATTACTTCGCTATGGGAAGACATCATAATATCGATAGCATTTATATTGGTCAAACATACAGTAAGATTCCAAAACAACTCATAAGAGACAATGCAAATATGTTGATCATCTTCAAGCAAGATGAAACAAATTTAAAACATATATATAATGATCATGTAAATGCGGATATGGCATTTGAGAAATTTAAAGAGATGTGTGGCAAAGCATGGAATGAGAAATATGGCTTTCTCGTTATTATGAAGGAAGAAGATATTAAAAATGGTAGATATCGTATAGGGTTGGATAAATTTGTATTTATGCGTTGAACTACCGATGCTACATCTAGTTACACGTTGAACTTCACAGTGTAAACATGGTGAATCAAGAAAAACTATTGAAAGAAATAAAACCACTCAGTGATTCTATTAGGATGAAGAATCGTGCATTGAGGATGGGTTTAAGTGAAAGAGAAGAATTTCTAGAGACTACATTTAAACCTATTACGGAACCTTTAAAACAGATATCAGAAACTATTGGTAAACCTCGTTATGAAGGAGATGTTTTACTACCAGTTTCTAAACAAGAAGTACAAGCATTAAAAAAAGAAGAAGATGATGATTCATATACAAGTGCTAGTGAGCAAGAAGAAACAAAAGAAGAAGAAGAACCAATTGTTGAAAAGGAAGAAGAACAGCCAATACCTGAAGCTGAACAATCTATTCCAAATTTAACTCAATTGAGTAGCGATATATTACAACATGGACCTCTTGGAAGAAAATATATAATGAAAATGCTACATGACATGAAATCAAACCCGAATTTGAGTAGATCACACGTATACGGAGCAAGAATTGATGGGAATGAATTAAAGATCGGCGATTCAAAGCTTGAAATAACACAAGACGATTACATCATTATTGGTGAGCATAAATATAAAGGAACAAAAGGACTTTATGAATTAATTTTTAAAAACATACCACTAAGATATTCATCCAAAGATTTAAGTGTTTTTAAGGAGATTCTACAAAATACTAACGCTCATAAAAGAAACTACTTATAGGATGCAATGATTAATCGTTCACGTGCAACAAAATATAACATTGTTATAAAAAAGTTGTTTCCTCCACGAAAATTGCCAACATTACGTACTGCACCAGCGGTGAGACAACCACTGAAAAGAAAATCTTTATCACTTATGGATTTATCACTTCTTGAACAACATGGTAAAAAGAGTAAAGGAGATACTTCAACATCTGGCAAAGGATTGATGAAAAATCTATACAATACGAATGTGATTTACTACAACGACATCAATAAATTGGTTGATAGAATGAGACTATTGCATGAAGCCATGGAAGCCGGTCATACAGGTTTAAATAATGAATGGGTAGCTCTGATTGACGAACTCAGGAATCGCGGCATAATCGTATAATTGTCCGCGGATATATAAGAGTTGCAGGCGTATAATGTGTCAGTTCTAACATGAGCGTCGACAAGTTCGGACGATACTCCGCGTTAGGAGTGCCAGTTGGAGAAAACAGAAAAAGAAGTGGATTACCGCAAACACCCGAAGGTGACTATAACATAAATAATAAACGTTTAAAGTTTGTTAAGGATCCAGAAGAAGATGGAGATGCAACAAATTTAAAAACAGTAAAGGAGGAAACATCTACAAGTTTAAAACTCGACAACAACCAACTGTATGATGCAAAATCTCACAGGGTTATTAATGTTGCAAAACCAGTCAACAATGGAGATGTTGTTAATAAAGGCTATTTTCTATCTGCGATGGAATACGCTTTACTGTTGGAAAAGACTAAAAGTGGAAAAAAGTACAATGCTTTAAATTATAAAATAACTAATGTGGCAGATCCAACCGAGGATACAGATACAATCAATAAGCGTTATTTGCATTCTGTAATACCAGAAAAGAAAAAAGATGGATTTTCCTTCTATAAATATACTATAAACGATATTGGATATCCTAAAGAAGAAAGTGATGGTGTTAATATTAAATACATTAAAGATAATTGTATTTTATATAATGGTGCTGTTATTGATTGTCATGGAAAAGTGTTGTCCAATCTGAAAGATGGTTCAACTCCATCGGATGCTGCTACCGTGAGACAAATGAATGAAAGCTTGAAGAAAGGAACATCCGCTTTTGTTAAACAAAATCAGGTGGTGTCAAAGAAAGGTGATGAGTTTGTGCAAGGAAGTGAAAAGTTTACCTTACTACAACTACAAAATAACAAGTGGGATGGAAAAAATAAAAGATTGTCAAATATAAGTTTAGGCACGGAAGAACATGATGCTGTTATTTTAACACAAGTGCCACAACTATCAGCTACCGGTGTTAACTTTATATGTGGAGGTAGACGATTAACCCATGTAAAATCTGGTAAAGATGATAATGATTGTGTTGTTGTGAAACAAACTATAGTTTTAGATAAAATAAATAACTTATATGATGGAAAAAATAGAAGAATATCTAACATATCAGCAGGAATAGCTCCGAATGATGTTGCTACTATTAATCAAGTTATAGCAACCTCTACAAACGATCCATCTGTGTATACATGTAATGGTAAACGTATCACAAATCTTGATAATCCTACACGTAACAAAGATGCTACTAATGTAGAGTATGTAATGAATCTTGTAGGTAATGTAGTTATTGATATGCATAATCATTTGATTAATGCATCGATGAAACACAATAAAATCGAAGATTCTCAGAGAAACCAATGGATTAAAGATGAAATCATTGATAGATACTAGTAAAACTTATGAATATTTAAGTATAGAATACACAAAAAAGGATTCATTATCATAAAGTATTTCATAGAGTGAAGACGTTGGTTACATAAAACAGCATAATGAAGACCGCATCGTTCAGTCGTCGTCAGGACATTGGCAAGAGAGGACTTGGTATAACATCAGCTGCATTATCCCTGCTCAAACGGATTCCTGTTGGTGCTGTTGTAAATCGAGCGATAGACGCTTTACCATACGAATTACATCTGCCCGGAGGTTATCAATATTGTGGACCTGGAACTAAGTTGTCAAAACGTTTAGCAAGGGGAGATCCTGGAATTAATAAATTAGATCAAGCTTGCAAAGAACACGATATAGCATATTCAAAGTATAAAGATTCAACAAATAGATCAATAGCGGATAAAATTCTAGCGGAAAGAGCTTGGCAAAGAGTAAAATCAAGTGACGCAAGTATTGCAGAAAAAGCAGCGGCTTGGGCAGTAACTACAGCCATGAAGACGAAAGCTAAATTTGGTGCTGGAAGACGACGTCGCAGAGGAAGACCTGCAAAGAGAAGAGCTCCCAAAAGAGGTGGAAACATTAAGAAGAGACGTCGTAGAACTCGTAAAGCAACAGTAAAGAAAGCTTCTATTTGGTCAATGGTAAAAAACGGAGCAGGTTTATACCTAAGACCGTACCGTGTGTACTAAATAAGAAGAATCAATTGATAATTCCAAATAAAGCCTTAACAAATCATCAGTTAAATGATTATGTAAAATGTTTGAAAATACCATTTTTTCGAGGAGTTTTTATGAAAGATGCATTACCAACTAAAATATGGGAAAATGAAACTGGAATAGTAAATTTGGATTCCACCTATGGTCCAGGCACTCATTGGGTATGCTATAAAAAGCTCGGACAAACCGTTTACTACTTTGACAGTTTTGGCAATCTACCACCGCCGAAAGAACTTCAACATTATTTTCGAAACTCCAAAAACATTTTTTACAATTACAAAAGAGAACAACCTAACAATACTGAAATATGTGGGCATTTATGTTTGGAGTTTCTAGCGAAGAGTGTCAGTCAGCTTTAAGATGTCATCGTATACAGTGTCACTGAGTGGAAATTCATCCACATTGAAAAGTACGCTGTTCCCAGCATTGCGTCTATCCAAGGAAAGATTATGGGAAGCGGCATTACTTGATTTAACTACCTACAACTCAATTCCCAATGTTACGGAAGGAAAGAACAATTTACTACATTATTATGAAACTAAGGATGCTTCAGGAAAATACTCAGAATTGAAAATAATTACATTTCCTACTGGAGCTTATGAAATCGATGATATAAACCAATTACTACAAAAACAACTCGGAGAAGAAAATATCACCTTTAAAGGAAACAATAATACTTTAAAAGCAGAAATAACTTCAAAATATTATATCGATGTCAGCTTGGAAAACTCCATTGGCAGTTTACTTGGATTTACAGATACAAAAAAGAAAATATTAGCTCCTGGAACTACTCATTCAGGTGATACAACTGTTACAATATTGAAAGTCAATAGTATCGATGTAACGTGTAATATTATACACGGATCGTATAGAGAAGGAGTGAATCAGCATATTTTACATAAATTTTATCCAACAGTGGCTCCTGGTTTTAAAATTGTTGAGAAGCCACAAAACTTGATATACCTACCGTTAAACACCAGTTTCATTTCAGACATCGTACTGAACATATTGGATCAAGACGGTGTTAGTGTTGACTTTAGAGGAGAAACGATAACTATACGGATACAAATCAGAGCGGCAACATAAAGGTCAACATGGGATTATCATTTAAACCGCAACGGAAGAGTCGGGAGCTCAGTAGCTCCTCGACATTGGAAGAGTTAACATCGGACAACATTCGTTTTCTACAGAAGATTGGGTTGAAACTTAACAACGATGGATATCCTGGATATATCTCAAGGACCGACATTCGACGAAACACTATGGGAGAAGGAATATCACACGCACAACCCTTACACTTCATCAAAATTAAAAAATAACGATGAAATAAGGATTCCCATTCAACAACAAGATATTTACACATTACCGTGTGAAAGTTATTTGTACATTGAAGGACGGGTACTAAAATTGGATGGAAAAACTGCTTCAACAGTTCCTTTTATAAATAACCCGATGGCATATATGTTTGATGAAATAAGATATGAAATATCAGGGGTGACAGTTGATTCGACAAAAAAGGTTGGTATAACAACGACATTGAAAGGATTAACATCATTAACACCGCATGAGAAGAATTCAATAGTCACCGCCGGATGGGTTGCCCCTGATAAAGACACTATAACACCGGATTCCAACGGTCACTTTGATTTTCATGTACCCTTACGATTGCTTTTGGGATTCGCTGAAGATTACAAACGAATAATAATAAATGTCAAACAAGAATTGGTATTACTCAGATCTTCAACTAACAAGGACTTGATACTTGCAGACCCTGCAACTACGGAAGATAAACTGGAATGGCAACTACAATTGGATAAAGTTGTTTGGAGAGTACCTCATGTAAGATTGGCCGATGAACATAGAATTGTATTATTGAGAAAGTTAAAGTCTGACCGTGATATTGTGATGCCATTCCGAAGTTGGGAATTCCATGAATATCCTACACTACCTCAGACAGAACGACAAACATGGACCGTCAAGACATCAACTTACTTGGAACGGGCAAGGTACATAATACTCGGTTTTCAAACTAAGCGAAAAGATGTTATCACTGCAAATGCCGGTCAATTTGATCACTGTAAAATAAAGAATTGTAAAGTGTTCTTAAACTCTCAATTCTTTCCATATGACAATTTGAATGTCATGTTCAGCAAAAAACGTTTTTCCATTTTATACGATATGTATGCAAGATTTCAATCGTCATATTATGGAAAGACTAATACACCACTATTATCGCCTGACCAGTATTATTCCAAGGCTCCGATAATTGTAATCGATTGTTCAAAACAAAATGAATCGGTAAAATCATCAAGTGTGGATATAAAAATTGAAATGGAATTTGAACAACCAGTAGCGGATGGAACTTCAGCATACTGTCTAATTCTACATGATAAAATAGTTACTTAAACACCGCTGACCGGAATTGTGAAGAATGTACTTTAAAAAGAATTAGTACAACGACTGCAGATTTTTGAGGTTAGAATTATCTGCTTCACTTTTTGAGGTTAGAATTTCGTTTGTGAAAAACAAGTTGAAAACAAACATTTATGTGATTGTATAAATTTCAAGGATTTCACGAAAAACATAAAAGCGAGAAAATCATCAGTGGAAAGTTCATTTTATATTCGACCGTCGTATGGGAAACATCGTTCGCAAGATGAGTTCTACTAACGGAGAAGAAAATACACCTCTAATGGATGAGAATAGTTCAGATATAGAAAAACAAGTTGAACGAGAAATGGACGAGTTCCTCAAGTTTAACAAACATAAAAAGAGAGAAGAAGAAAAAGAAGAAGGAGAAGCTGAAAAAGAAGTAAAAAGAAAAAAGGTTGAAGTTAACATTACAACTAATATTTTAACAGAAGTATTTCTTCGGATTTTCTACCCCATTTCATCATGCATGACGAAAAGTATTTCAGTTGGAATTTTAAAATCATTGGATTATTCACCGATTGTTATTTTAAATCATGGAAATAAAATGGTTACATTCACTGAAACTTCTTGGGAATCATTTATGAAACATTTACATCTTTTGGAATGTTATTTGAGTAACAACACATTTGGAAGAAGAACAAGATTAAGTTTATTGGAATCAAATATTGAAGTTGATATAGTGAAACATCGTGGGGGACAAATGGTTCGCTTCAGAGATTTAACTAGACATGATGTAAAATTACATTTGACTAAAGAAGAATTTTACACTTTAAGTTGTACTACCGGTCCCGTCACCAGATATTTGAAACAACTAATATTTTCAAGTGCAATAATCAAAGACTATCTAATCGATACATTGGACAGACAACCTTTCGTTCCAATTTTATACGGTCCCGTGGATACTTCAATTTTTAATCGAATACCTCAAGAAGTGGATATGTGGAGACAATTGAACAACTATCACACCAACTTTAATATCGACGAAGAAGCGCAAGATGTTAAAGAAGAACAATCGTGTTTGTAATACAAGTCAGTTGCTGACGAGACTTCATCATGAACAAACGGGTTTCGTTTTCTAATGCGCCACATATAATGGAAGTCAAAAAAGGTATAATTGAATTTCAAGCTTTTCGAGGAAATGATGGAAATTTTATTATAAAAGAATTAGTAATTTTGGATATGAACACATCTGTAGTTTATCATTACTTATTCAAACCTCCATTACCATTCAATAGACTAACAACTAAAGCGAAAGTTACAAACAAATGGTTGTACAAACATTTTCACAACTTAAGATGGGATGAAGGTTTTATTAATTATAACATGATGCCGCACATTATGAATCATTACTGCAAAGAGTTCAAAACTATCTACACAAGAGGATTGGAAAAAGCTAATTGGATACAATCATTTACAAGCAACGAAGTGATAAATGCAATAATAGATAGAGATTTCCAATGCTATTTCAATGAACTTTGTATTTCATCAAAGAGTTTCAAACATCGAAGGTCACAGTGCGCTTTGAAGAATGCCTACCGCTTGAATAATTTCCTTCAACAGAATGGTGGGGGTAATGTCGGTAATAAAAGTGAGAGCGCTACAATGACGCAGCATGAGTATTACTCGAACCTCCGAAGAGACAACATCTCCGACGGACATTATTATTAACAAGAAGATTAACAAGAAGATTAACAATAACATCAAGATGGCATCGCAGAACTTTCTTCAAAATTTGGTTGATCAATTCAACGCTCATTCAAAATCAACAATCTTACCGACGAAGAGATGTTCTGAACTAAAAGAAGAAAAACATTACATCATACATACATTCAAGAAGATGGACACTTCAGTTGGTGATGCTATTAATTGCACATTGAACGAGGCGCCGTATACAGTTGGTGACGAACCGAAGTTTCAAATCTTCCTACCGAAACGGTTTGTACAACTTCTACAAAATGAAGATCTTCGAGTTATTCAACCTGGCGCACTCTATTTAGTTTCACACGGACCGAGTAGAAACAACTCAACTGAACTAACTATTCATGTAACACCTACTACTAAATAGTTTGTACATAACTTTGTAAATATATATGTTTGTAATGGTTTCTCAATAAAGATGATATAAAACAAAAAAATGAAAGAAGCAACATATTGTTATGTCTTTGTACATAGCAATATGTTGCTTTTTTTAAAAATTCCACGGGATGACCTTGACCCAATTTTGTGTGATAATAAAAGTGAAAATCAACTTGTGAAATTCATCAGTCTACGACTACCTTTCGTACCGTACACATCTCGCTCTCTATAACTAAATACAAAACTTCAACATGTCCCTAAAGGTCAAGTGTGCATCTTACGATACCAACACCATTACGAGTTTTGAACAACTTGAAGATTTAACCAACGAAATGCGAGTTTTACTTACCGGTGGTTATCACTTAACTGTTGATGTTAGTGCTACTAATGTAAGGATGTTTACTAAAACAAAATACTGTGATGATGAAGTATTTCTTTCAACACAACCTACAACATCTTCATCACCGACTGGTCAACATAATATCAAGTTCCACAAGTATTACCAATGTTAAATAACTTTTAACAAATAAAACTAAGGAATCACGTGATCAATGTCAAGTTGATAAAAAGGGAATGATACTTGTATAACTAATCATTCGCTTCCCGACTCTCGCTGCGTCAACACCTAATTTTAAAGATGTTATACAGAATGATGACCGAACTTGATGGAAAAATCTATGGAAAAGATTACAACACCGTTGAACAAATGACTGAAGATTTAAATATATTAACTAAAGAAGGATATCAAGCTAAATTAATTTTAAAATTTCCTGAAGTACATCCACTATCGACTGAAGAACTTATCGCTATGGCTAAAGCGGAGAGAGAGAAAAAGGCTGAAGAAAACAAACAGAAACAGACAAAGTCTGAAGAAGATAAACAGAAATAAACTTCTTAAGTATAAACATTTCTTACATTAGTAAGGTATAATTTTTTAAAACTTCGTTTGGATGACCTTGAAATTACCCTCACCACTTTTTGTAGTACATAAAACTGACTATTCAACACTATACACTCTTATTCTTTCACTGGACTCAGCAGCGTCAACATGGAAGAACAAAAGTACAAGTACGAACCTCGTTACTGTTGTGAACAACAGTGTACAGATTTAGGACCAATGATGGTGGACGGGTTAGCTTGCACAAAATGTGAATTTTTTGGATCTTGTTACTGCAAGTGCAAAACAAAACAACTACCGCCACCGGAATTGCGAACTTTCAAATTTTACAAATCAAGATATTTTCATACATGCTGTCCTCAAAGATGTTTCAAATTTCATCCTCTCGATCTAGCTCATTGTCAACGCACCAAGTCTCATCAAGATGATTTTTGTACACATATGATAAAAAGATGTAAATACAGATCAGATTGGTATTCCGATCCTGTAGAACCATCGAATGTGTAATTTCAGTTATACACTCTTTTTTAAAACTTCAATTGGATGACCTTGAGATTTCCCCCACTACCGGTTGTAATTTTTATTTAATATTATATTAAACTTTAAATCATTTCACTTCCAACACTCTAACTAACAACATGGAAGCAAAATTTATCAAGTTTGGACATAAAATAACTGAGAGGGAGGAGATGGAAGAATTGTTTCAAAATTTACTTTCTATCATGGACAAATATCCTATGAGATGGTTCAGAATTGTGGTTAAATATTTAAATCCTGGTGAGTTATTTTCTTCATCGTCATCATCACAGAGTGAGGAAGACGAAACAACTAATTCAGTTAGTATAATTGAATTAAAAGACGAAGAAGAGGAACTTAGCTATTTACTTGGTCACAAGCTCATGCTCACCAACAAGTAAGCCTCCTTCCTAAACGCCGATCTTCATTCAATCGCCGACTCTCGCACGATGAACAACTCTCCGTTTTCACGAATGAATTCTAGTTTCGAAGTAAATTCTAAAGAAGATTTGCAAGAGATATTTAATACTTTACACGAAATTGTTAGTAAATTCAACACTGTTAAAATGAATCTGGAAATAACTTACGCCTGTCCTATTTGTGATAAGGTTGAAAGTTCTGATGAAGATAGTTTGCTGAATCTTACTCCACTTACACCTCTACAATCAGACACGACAACAACAAGTACGGAAGCAAATGGTGAGCAACCTCCTTCCCCCACCACTTCTTTGTGATTCAACTTCCCCCACCACTTCTTTGTAATTCAACTTCCCCCCACCACTTCTTCGTTTAACTAACGTTCCTCGCTTTCACTTCTCATTCCGTCTCCACCATTTGAACTATCAACATCACTTGTTTCAAAATTTCAAACACCAAAAAACAACACTAATGATGGATATGATGGATGAAGTTTCCTTCGTCACAAGAATGGAAGAGGAAAAGATGAAAGAAGAAAAATTGAAATTGGAAATTAAACGTTTGCAATTGGAACGGGAAAACCAACTCGAGGTATTACGTTTCTTCAAACTTGTCAAATACGTCATCTGGGGACTCTGCCTTTACCTCATCCTCGTCGTCGGCGTTTGCCTTTACAACTCCGTATTTCATCACAAAAATTCAACCTGTATTGCACATTGATTGTATTTGTTTTTGCACATTGATTGTATCTGTTTTTACGAATAAAGTTCAAAACTTAAATCTACCTATCCCGCTATCACCGGGTAGTTCAACTCTCAGAACTATTTCCTGTGGTAGCGGGATAGGCTTTTTTAAAACTTACTCTGGATGACCTTGACATACTTTCCGTAACCCAATTATCAAGTTGAATTTCAGTTTTGAACTAACTTTTAATTTGTGCATACCTCCCCTCATTTAATATACGACCGGAAGCTATGTGCCCCGGCACGTGGCTTCCGGGGCAGCTGACCTGTGCCAGAAGTGACCAAATCTAACTACTAATGTAGGCTATAAAGTCCATTCTGGTATTTTAGTTTGATTTTTTTCTATAGACCTAGCACAGAAAACAGTTTCGAGATAAAAACACTAAAATTTATAATTAGTCATTGTACAAGAAAATGAACAGTTATTTAATTAAAAAGATTCACACCCCTCTGATAGGCAAAAAGTTTTTGGTTATTTGAAAAAAAATTAAGATGATGACAAAAACAAATGCTGAAAGAAATTTTGACTTAAATTAATACAGATAGAAACAAATAATATTTATATATATATTTTTCTTCGTTTCAAAAGGATTCATACGGTTTAAGAAGAACATTTATTTATACTTTTTATATATTACATATTCATTCAAAAATAGGCTAAATAGTTACAAAATTTTTAAAAAATTCGATGATAATTTTTTTTATTTAATATTTTTTTTATCTTAACTCCAATGTTATTGAAGTTTGAAGAGTTTTGGCTACTCACATTACAATACTGCTAAATCCAAATTTACATAAAATGTCATCAGATCATGAATTGTAGAAATTTCATAACCCTTCGAATACTTTTTTGTGTAAACGTAAAAACAATAACCATTAGTAAGAAAGCTAATTAATACAGAGAGATTACAGTACATTCCAGTAAGGTATGGGTTTTCCATTTGTGCGGCACTTGTGCCAACCTCTGCACTGTTTGAGCGGGACTGATCGGATTACGTTTATTAGTTGCTGATTGGTGTCGTTAACTAGTCTCGATGACGTCATCAACAGCTGATTACGGCGACACTTCGATGGCTTTTGTTACCTTTAAGTGACACTTGTAACCACTTTCGCACTATTGGTACAGGAATCATCAAATTCCGTTTATTAGTTGCTGATTGTAGTTGTTAACCACTCCCTGTGACGTCATCAACAGCTGATGGCGGCGACACTTTAATTGCTTTAGTTCTAAAGCATGAGATCAGCGCTGATCTTATGGAGTTTGGTTTGATGATTAATCCTGTTTCCGAATATTATTGTTTGCTATTGAATTTATTAGTGAACATAAAAAAGAAAACAAAAATAAATTTGTTTTTCATCCCAATAATTAAAAAATAACTTGTAAAATGTAAAAATATGATATTTTGCAGGAATTAAAATTGTAAATTGAACTGATTGGTAAGAAGTAACGGCTTAATAATTTCTGCATTTTACAAGGTGTAGTAATATTATTTTACGATTACTTTTATAATAATACATTTTTTTGTCTTTTAAATAGTACAATCAATATGATGAAAACTAACTCTGTAGTGTATTAGTTAAAACTGTATGTTTTAATTTTTTTTAAACGGTATGTTATAATTTTGTTCGATACGTTTTAGACAAAGATTTCGAAAAAAAGAATATGGGGTTAATGTCACATCATCAGGAATACTAAAATTTAAATTCAATTAAATAAATTAAAACTTTTTTATGAATATTATTACCTTCTAGAGAATGTCAATTCTTTTTAATAGTTAACATAGTTGATTTGAATATCAAAAATACCTATACGTATATTATTATAATTGATGAAAATGTGTCAGCTAGCATATTTAAAGTAACATCTTAAGGTCCATAAAAGGAGTAAATGGCTCAAAAACTTTCAAACAACCTGTGGTATTTTTTTTATTATTAGTAAATAGATTATTTGAGTATTATTTGTATTTTAAAATGAGACTATGTCAACTTCATAGAGTAGGCCTACTATATGTAACTACGTTTTATGGAAGGAAATATTTTTTTGGCTTGTAAAGTAAACAGTAGCTGATTTATATTTAAATACTGAATCAGCCAACTCCCAAATATGAGATATAAAATAATCTGTTTTTCCAACTGAGGTAAAATAGCAAAATATTACTGCCAGATTATTGCAGCATTCTTCTGCACTGGTATGAGAACCTCGAATTTTGAAATTTTACTAAATTTTGAAATATTACTAAGAAAAAAATTAAGAATTACTTTGCGACGTCACAGAGATATTTGTTTAAATTACCAAATTTCGAGGTATGAGAAGCCTAATATAACTATTAAACATTTACCAAGTTTCAAGAAAATCGGTTGAAAAACTTCGTACGAAACAGGGGAATAAAATACTATGTTTTTGAACTAAAATCCGTAGGCCTATTGTTAACATTGCCGGCTGGGCAACAATGGGCTACTGGCCCAGGGGTGAAGATGACTCTTAACACACGAGCTTCCGTAGCAAATTACGAAACGCTGAATTTAATTGTAATATTATTTGGTCATAACAGATTCAGGTAGCCAACGTCGCCTGTCCAATATAATGCCGTCCTTGTGCCACCTCTCATTACCGTGCTGGGAGGGGGTGGTTGTAATGGGGTTAGTAAGGGGAAGGGGAAGGAGCTGGGTGAAGGAGATG